>JAANYP010003248.1:1712500-2290000 GCA_020465985.1 Centrapalus pauciflorus | reverse complement strand
CAGAACACACATTTGATAGGTCGAAACATTAAGCTCGTGCTTTTGCCCTCTGCCAAACGTTGCTTTAATATCTGCAGAACCCATGTTTGTTTGCCATGTTAATCTGCGTCCATTGTGGGTCCCAAGGTAGTACGTCCGGAACTTATCACACACGCTGAGAATTTCCGGAGGAAGGTTGCAAGCAGTGCTCGATTGAGTAGGCCAAGACCCAGTTGTCAGAACATGTACAGTGAGTGCAGGTCCATCGGCTAACACAGGTCCCATCGCTTCATAGAACCCTTGCATTGTGTCCTGCGAGGTCTTCATGTCGGTGAACATGCCTTCCAACTTCGAAGTAAATTGGTATCCACATTCCGTCTTTAGCTTCAGGATCAAACTTCTCTCCGCATCCTCCGATACACTCTTGCTCGAAAGAAGCCGTTTCGCCAAGTGTTGTTTGTAATACTTCTCAAATACATCCTTCTCCTGGAGATAACGGAATAGCATCATAACCTTGTCTAATACAATCTCCACATCCTCTTCACTTACCCCTTTCAGTCCTTTCCTGAGCTTGTCATCAACAAACAACGAGATGAATTCTGGAGACCGAGGATTTAAATTGATGAAGTACTCAAATGACGAATTCAGAGCATTTTGGAACGTCTTGTCATTGCTAAATGCAAGGTTGATGATCTTGTCATGTTTATCTTTTTCATCTAGTAGACGTTGTACAAAGTCTACAGGGTCTTTCAACCTTTCCGGATCGGTGACCAGTTGTTTCCCTGTTTCCCGAGTGTGAGAAGTCATCACGTCCCTTATCAATGTTAGTCCATTGGGCACCCTACGGAACAAGTTGTACATCCTGCCCAAATCCTCGTACTTGTCATGCACGATCATATTAACCAACCCTGAGTTCTCCATGTGAACCAATCTGGTCATCTGGCTTTCAATCATTTCCTTTTCCACTACATTTGTTATCTTCACTTCGCTTTTTGCATCCAAGTAGTGAGATACTCTCTCAATCTCTTCATTCAAACGTTTCTCAGCTTTCTTAAGATAATCTCCACAATCACAACATTCAATAAACTGCTGCGACTCCCATCGGTAAAAGTTGGCTGAAACATCAAGAAAAGGTTTCTCAAAGTCTTCTTGGTACACAGAGGGACCAAGATCCATTAGCATTTTCACTATGTTTCTCATCAAACCCCTGTTAATAACTTCACCACCCCTTTCTCTCTGCACAATTTCCTGTAGTGTATCTTTCAGCCTCTTTTGGATATTGCTAGAGTGGATAATGTTGTCTCTCCACAAGTTAAGCCCAAGCTCATGAACCGGAGTTTTGTGTGTACTAGGAATGAAAGTTCTATCCATGTACATCAATATGTCTCTTATCATTTGCAATGCTTTGTTGTGCTCCATCCATTTCCTGTTCAAATTTTCCAAAAACAAAGGCCCCTGAGACGCTTCAACAGAAGCTGCTATTTCTTTCAAATGTAAAGTCATAGTCAACACAAGTCCAGAGTATAGCTTTTCTCCAAATTTGTGCAGGACCATATTGTATGCGTTCCTGGACATACAAGACAACTAAACATCAATTCTCATTATTTTGTTTAGTATTGTCATATGTTTGAACATCTACAACAATCATTGATATCCTCACACAATTGCCATATATGATAAACAGAGATACCAATATAGGATGGTCAAGGAGCTAAAAATACAAGTTTACAACATACGACCAGCCTTAAATGAATAAATTGAAGTAGACTGGATCTTGATCCTTCTCAAGCATAAGACTAGTATGGAACAAGCTAGTTTACTGTTTACAACAACAATGCACCGTGTTAGCACTTGGCTGGTAATAAAAATAATTTTTAGACGCCTTCAACAGACATTGGGTTCAGAATATGTTGCAAGATCGTTTCCATGCTTGCTTCATTCCATTCTGGGTTCTCTCCAAAGGTCATGCTTGCACTAGAAGATGAAGATCACACAGTTCAATCACTTGTTATGTATTTGTGCATTTTTTTTTTTAAATTGAGATAGATCCCCTGTCAAACGGACTAATACTATTCTAGTCAGTTGTTTTGACATCTCTCCAAGAATCCAAGTTTGTACCATCCTTAAGGGGCGGGAATTTTGACCTAATAGGGCAAACAGGCAAGAGGGTCAAAATGACCCGTAGTAAAAAAACTAAGCTAGAACATAATTTTTTATTTGTGAAATCCCAGAAAATGATGTATCAAACAAAATGTGTTTTGAAAAAAATTTCAAAATTATGTTAATCTTTTGTCTTTTGGTTGTTGACCCGTTTGCTTGAATGTGCCAAAATTGCCACCCCTACATCCTTTTTAACATAGTTGAAGTTTCAATGTTTTGCAATCCACATGCACAAACGAGTGTCAATGTGTGCCTATAAAATTTCAAGATAAGACTTTTGTGTGTAGTATCAGGCCAAAGCTTATCAACTACGAAGCACAAAATAAGTCCAGTAAGTATAATGCTTTGACATGTTCGATAGGCAGTAAGAAGTTCAGATAACAACCAAAATCAGCACCACATGCTCACCAGAGTAATAGAAAAGAAAGCATGGGTACAGAATGACATATATAAGTGAATGATGGAGGATGACATATATAAGTGAATAGTGTCGCTTATGGAATGATGTACCCTCAGCAAGGTACTGAACTAAAAGTAGCAATTCCTGCATAGGATTATGAATAGTTCACGACGAAGAGAGCCATTTAGACACTTCATTGCTCACTCACTTGTTTCTCGCATACACATGTATCTGAGATTATGCTAACAAGCTTGCTAGAAAGTACATCCAGCATAATTTGAAATACTTTGCTACACGACTAATATAGTAAATATTTCAATTTTAGGTCCTCCAGATCTTGAGGTAACTAACATTGGATTTAACATTTGTATAGGAGACCTAGACAACCAGTACATATTACAGAACACATATGAATACTAGTGAGACAGGCACAGTAGATGGTGCAACGTTTGAGATATTCCATATCAAAAGGATCAATGAAAGGAAGCAGTTCATAAAAGATATACTTTTTGATGACACTGATCAAATTGGGAAATAACACCAAATTGGCATAGAGAAGACAGTCTTTCATCATTGATCCACAAGAAAGTGACAAACAAATGAAAAGGTCATCAAACAAAAGCTAACATCAAACAAGGAGGCAAACATTGTAATTTAGTAATTTAGTGCAACAGAAAAATTATATAAAGTGAAAAATTAATAATGCCTGATAAGTAACCAAGTCATGTCACTCATATTTATAAAAGCCTCCTTGTAAAACAAACTAAAGAGAGACGCAGAAAAGTTTCCACAAGAATATTAGTTGTTTACAATGCTTGATAAGAAGAGAGACATTCAAAACTAACAAGTGATACACCTTGAACAATTGGAATTCTTTTTTCTGATATATACTGCATTGTGATGATAATATGTCCAATTAATGGATTTCTGGGATCACTAAAAGACTTGATGGTTTAGATTTTAGTTACATCGAAAGACCAAACCTTCAAAGCCATGACTTGCACCTTGGCTTGCTGGTAGGTGCCAATTTCCCTGCTACAACCTTTTTGCACCATAATAACTATGATCATTTCTAATTGTTATAGCAACTAGCATACTCCTTGCTTCGATACAACAACCAAACATCACCAATGCAGATTTTTGTATCTTTAATACAGCAGGTAATTGTCCATGCCATCAACTGACACAAGGTTGATAAGAATGAAATTTGGCATCCACTACAATCTACATATACTATAACTGATCCATGGTTGATTAGGAATAATATATTAATCATGGAAGAGAGCATCCATGACACAACTGATTCAAGGTTGATAAGGAATAAGCATGAAATATAACATCTATGACAGGTACTCATCTGCTATAGGCACATCTATTAAAAAACCAGAGGGTTATACAAATATCAAGCTTCAACACAAAAACAAACATATAGGTAACTGACACTAGAAAATAAGAACTTCAATAGCATACAATTCAAAGGCACCTAGAACTCTAGAAGAATGAAAAGAGGTGTGATGTAGATTATAGAATATTAAGTTGGTCTGCCATGTAAACTCAGTCCTGTCCTAGAAGAAAATTTGGTAATTCTTTTAGCAAAACCATCTATAATGTTCTAATAAGATAAGTCTGTCATGTAAAATTGAGCGCCCCAATATGAAAACGTTATTGCTTCAGAAACACAATATAGTGTTATGTAGCATATTCACACTCAAAATAACAAGCAATCTAACTTGCTAGTCAAACATATCTTGTATTCCTTACCCCCGACTAAAAAGTATGTGATTATCAAGGAGGATCTGATAGGAATCTACATTAGTATATTCTAGAAAGGGTATAATGAAAGTAGTTAGTAAGAGGTAGAGTCTATAAATAAGAGGAAACGTAGTGATGTAAAGGTGTGATTGAATATTGTTAGAATTGTTAGACTCTTAGCTTGTGGCTTCTAGGGGCTCTTTGCTTTGGCTTAGAGAGAGGGATTATCCATGGCAATCATTTGATTGTATCTTCTTTTTCTGCTTTAGCTAATCAATTCCAGAATTTCCTTGCTATAATCCTTTTTCTGCCTTCTCTGTCTCTACCAATCACTTTTTCTGCCATTGATCTGCATCTGCTGTTTCTCGTTCTTTTCTAACAACTAAAGAGACAAGTTCTGCCATTTCTCGATTGGAGCAACATGAGGAACAAATTCAACGCCTCCAATCCAATGTTACTGAGATAAAAATCTGCTCTGAAACCATTGGAAGAGGATTGGATGGAAGTTGTCGAATTCCGTAAAGTTATGTTGGGATGGATCGAGCAACAAGGTAAGCCACGCAATTCGGGTGGGTGATCGGGATCGGAAATTCTTGTCGAAACTGGTGGTGGCGATGATGCTGCATGGATTCCTCAAGATCAGAATCTCATCAATCTCGGAATACCTTATTCAGAGATCAATCAAAAGGAGGTACATCTTGACTCCTGTGCTGCTACTCCTACTGCATGTTGTTTGGCTAAACTTCACAAGCTCACACTTAGCACAAACTCCTATGAATATGAAACTTCCTTACAGTGAAAAAGATGTAGTTATAAGAGGAGTTGTTGCTAACAAAGTGTTTGATGAAATGCCTACAAGAGGCTTTGAAGGGCTCTTTGCTTTGGCTTAGAGAGAGGGATCATCCCTAGAAATCATTCAATGGTGTCTTCTTTTTCTGCTTTAGCTAATCAATTTCAGAATTTCGTTGCTATGATCCTTGTTCTTCCTATTTGAATTTCACAATTCATATCAGGATCCCACCTTCTGAAAGGGGTGGTCAATGGACACCCAAGGGTTTCGAATTGTTATTCAAAGAAATGTATTGAAATTTTAATCAGACACCTCTTGTTTGATTTAATGGACACCAATTACGCACCAACACTTTAATACCCAATTTGAATCCAATTAATGAACATAAAACTTAAGCTTTTAGCCTTTTATTATAACCTAACAAAAGAAATATGATTCAAGTTATTTGAATTTCAGTTGGTTCATCTTGAAAATCACTATTTTTTATTTGATTACCAAAAACCAAATTCAAATGTAGCTAAAAACCAAAGTCCAAAAAACATACAATAAGGTAATTTATAAACTTTTAGTTACTTTGTTTATAGGATTAATTATAGTTAATTTTATATATTTTTAATTAATAAATTGGGTCACCAGTTTATCAATTGTCTAGTCTAGAGAAAAAATATGTGTTAAATGGTGTAACTAATGACATGAATTTCAAGAATTTTTGAAGTATAAAATTCATCGAAAACAATTGTACAAGTTTTAACGATAGTTATTAAATATATAGTACATATTAGAAACCCTTTGGTTTAGATCATGGATTCACCACCGGTGAGTATTACCTCAGCCATTCTATGGTTTCTACTTAATACAGAAAACGTAGAGCAACCAAGTGGATATTGAAGTGTGTTACAAAAGAAATAGCACCATGTATAAAAGTTTGTAAATCCAGCTTAAATGGAGTATATCATCTTCAACAACTAAACTTTGATGAATCGTGTAATATAGACTATTTATCACAAGGGTTAACATCTACTTGGTGCAGCCTCAAGATTGCTAGACCAGAACCTAACATTTAGAATCAATCTACAATAGTCAGCAATCAGGTACAAATTAAGATAGCTTTGTATGCTTCAAAAAGGTAAATACAACATTAGATGCCTCACAAGTATACATCCTTACATCATAAGTCATGACCAGAATCCAATATAGCATAGAAACGTCACAAACCAAAACATAAATGAAGAAATTAAAGACATGGTAGACCATTACAACCATATCCAAATGCACCGTGAGACTCAAGATTTAACTTTTTATCTTTGTCATCCAAAATTCCAAACACACTAAATTAAAATTCTATTCCTTATAGAATGATGCAAAACCTCCTTGTCCCCTTACACCAACCCAGCCCACTCTGTTTGAAACTTAGAAATAAAAAGACCAGTATAGGAAGGCGCCTTCATAAAGTAAACTGAAGTTAACAAGTTAAGAGTTGTAAATAAAGAAACACAATAAAAAGAATAATGTTTTGATCTCATATTTTTTCCTGCAATTCAAGCCCAGGTATATTCTCAATGAGGAAGGAAGCTGTTCAATATCAATTAGTCAAGTGGTTCAACGCGAATCTCCCCAAATAACTATCACCTCGCTCATTGAGATATGCAAAAGAAGCTTTTTCATGTCCATTACTAAATACATTCCATTTGTTTGCCATACCAACTCGTCCAATGCATTTTAGATATCCACGCGAACCAATAAATCAGATGAAGAACAGTTAATTCATAACATACTTTCGTAGCTTTCTGTTATCCTATCAGTGCCAAAAATCTAGATAGCTCGTCAATACATAACAAAAAACCCTAAATAAGATTAATCTTCCTTCAACAAACTATAAAGCACAGAAAGACAAATTCACCTGAGAAATTTATTGAAGAAAGTCAAAGGAGAAGAATCAAAACCTGTACAGTTCTTCGAAACTAAGGCCACTGGCGTTATGATTATAAATCTCGTGAATCGCATGCTCCAATATCTTCCAAGTCTTCTCAGCATACTTGGGATCCACCACCACCCGATGCTTAAACGCCTCTATCTGAAAATTCCTCTTCTTCTGTGAACTCATCCTCGTCTTAATCCGATTTATCCCCAACCACTATATATCTCGATACCAAATTTAAAACCCTCGCTGTATCAGTATCCCTTCAAAATACACCCTATCAAACGTACGCCGATTTAGGGTTTTCAAAATCAGAAATTAGCTGGAAATCTAGCTGATAAACGGGGATTGAAGATGAAATTGATCAGTAAATAAACAGAAATCAAACGTTTGAGAAATCAAATAGAAAATCAGTAGAAATGTAAAGCTGAGGAAGTTGAGAGGCGAAGGCAAGAACGGAATCGATGGAGGTTGTTTAGAAGAATGGGAAGTCTTTTGGGGCGTCACAAATCCTCTGCTTTTCACGTTTTTCGGACCCTATTTTCTTTTCTGAAATGATTGTTATTTATTAGACAGTTAACCGGACAATCGTGATCGAATATCAGATATCATCTGGAGTACGGGCTTCATTTGTTAACAATTTCGGAGCGAGCAGCTCGATCGGCTTGAACAATCCGAGCTTTATCGAGCCCAAGCTCAAACTTAAGCCCGAAAACATTAATGAGCCCAGCTCGTGTTTTAAATAACTCGACTCGAGTTTTTATCGAGCTTCTCGAGCCTTTTATAGAGTTAGAGCTCGAGCTATATACTAAAAAAATAAACTCAAAGATTATTTAAAGAATTTGAGCTTTTCAAGCCGAGCTCGAGGCTACAATTTAAAAGCCCGTCTAGCTATCGAGTCGAGCTCGAGCCTACCCAAAAACAAATCAAGCCGAGCTCGAGCCCTGTCGATCTCAAGCTTGACTCGACTCGTTTGCAGCCCTAACCTCGAGTTAGGTTTGGATATTATTGTGTAAAAATATCAAATATTTAAATTGTGTTTTGGGTTTTTCAGAGTTAGGTGTGGGCTAATAACCAAAATTAACATAATAAAATTTTTATTTGACAAATATTATGATGAAATTTTACAAAACAATTTTTTTAATCATTCCACCTTGTGAGTTTAAATTGATAATTTAAACTCCAACAAATTTATTGTATGATTTGTTAATATTAAGCAAGCATAAGCTTCTTATTTTAAAGCATTGTGATAATCAATTTGTTATTACTAAAAAGAGACATAAATCATCCATTAGAGAAGTGGGAGTGGTGAATGATGTACAACAGACTGAGTTTAGAAGTCGGTACCACGGTCCACGGGGAACCCCCACCCCCCTCCCAACACATGTGATATCGTACAATTGTGTCGGGTAAGAGGTTTGTGTGCCGTTAGAGGGATGCGAAGGAAATAATGGGATAGAGCCATTGAAGGAGCTGTTTATATTTTTATTTTAATTATTTAACCTTTATAAATACTACAACATCAACTTCATTATCCACATCAAAGCTTTTCTTTCTATTTTCTCTTCATATAAATACCACAACATCGACCTCATTTTTGTTTCACTTTTATCTATTATGAATTGAAGAGCATGCAAAAAAGTTAGTTTCTAATCTAAAGATCAACCTCCGTAATTCCAACAATCTTTTCAATTTTATTGACTCCAAGTTCCACAAACAACGTACCAATCCCAACCCGAATTTTATTGACCTCAAGTTCCACAAACTATGTATCAATCCCAACTTGTATTCTATCACCCTCAACCTTGGTATTTAAATGTATACTTTGAATTTCGAAGTCTAATAGTTCAATTAGTTCTAGTTCCGTAACTTTAATTTTATTAATGTATTATTTTAATTATTTGTATAATTAAATATTTTAATTATTAATTGTTTTAATATATATTTTACTAATATTAAACTAAAAAAAGTTAGTGGTACGGTAATAAAAAAGGATGATCATTTTCATGGTTTGAGTGGTACCAAAAGAAAGAAATGATAGAGATATAAAATATGATGTAACACTTACGTAGATAGTGGAATAGTGATACAGAATTATGACCACCTCCCCACTCTTAGGCCGGAGGGTATACCCACCCCGCTCACCAAGTGGGTTTGCCACATTTGCATGTCGCCACCAGCCACACCATTTCCTTGTGGTTGGTTCCCGCGAGAAAGGAGGCCGCAACGACCCAATTCCCTCTCTCGGCCTTCCTTTTTTTTTTCCTCGTCTACTTTATAATTTATACATGAGTTTGATTTTTCAAATAAAAATTTGAAGAAAGATAGATAAGTTAGAAATATGATTATTTCCAATATAAAAAGACAGTGGGATGGAGAAAAACATTATGTAACCGAAAACCGAATTATGGGAATTATAGGAATCGAGAACCAGCCCGAAAAAAAAAATGGTCCAGTGCAATTCAGTTCGATTCAAGCAAAACGGGTTTTTTTGTTCATCTCTTATCGAGTATATATATTCGACATGCTCAAAATCTAACGGGGTTACTTGACCCGACCCATCAAAAACACTTTGGTCCACCCTTGGCAAGATACATTTAAATGTGGTAACGTGCAGATTGAGACCTGACATAAACAAATTGAAGTAACCTTGTAGGGTTTAAGAATGAATGAATGATGGTGGGATCACCCTTGATAGGTAAGCTTTTGTTTTCTAAAAGCCAACTTAAAAAACAAAACACTATTACAATTTATGGCTTATTATATATATAAAAACAAAACAGTATTACAATTAATGGCTTGTTATATTATATATATATATAGAGAGAGATAGGTACATGTAAAAATCTTTCAATTTAATAAGAACGTGAGAACCACTTTAAACTTTGTGCATTAATTTAATGTATAAATTTATGAATCTGACGCTAAAATATATACATTTGATAAATTTATGTATTTCATGATAAATTTGTTCACTTTATATACGAATTTATGCATTTAATATGCAATTTAATGAATTTAGATTTTAAATGTAATTTTGAAGTTAGATTATGATATTTATTAATATTGAAAACCAATAATGATATTAAGTTTAATTTTTTAATTTTCGCATTTGATGTACAAATTTATGCATGTTGGATTGGTTCTCACGTTCTTAATTTATTCCATATCATTTCTAAATCCTAATTATATGCAAAACCGATTTTAAACCCCATTTTCCCATTCATCATTTTTAACAAGCAATCATTCAACAATTATGAAATTGTGTTAGTTAGTATAAAACGGTCGCTAACTTTTGTTTTTTATGTTTTAATCATAATATTCAACATCTATAACACTATAAAATTGTCACTAATAGATATACAAAGTGTTACCAAATTTTGTTGGCCTTGTACATCATGCATTACAAGTTGTACATCGAACAATGATATTAAAGGAGACTAGTACCGATTTTCCGATACCAAATACGGTACTAGTACCGATCCTGAATTTCACAATTTGGTACGGTACTCAGTCACGTATTTTCGTCTGATTCATAAGTTGGGGAATCAAAAGTTGGAATGGGTCGGTACGATATTAATCCCGAGCTCATTTGGATTTTTGGGCCTTCGGTTCTAGGCGAAATTCCAATCTACACATATAGATAACTAAATGTAAATATTTTATATATTATTTATCTACACATATAGCAAGTATAGTAAAACTAATCCTTTACCTATAGATATATTAAGTAATACGTAAAACTAAATGTAAATATTTTATATATTATTTTTTTTGTTTGTACAATATATAATCATATACATTATATCAGTAAACAATAATTGGAATAAAATATAAAACAATAATTTTAAAAGATTACGAAAAATTAAGAATTCATAGATAAATAATTTTAGTGAAATTAAAAAATAACCAGCAATAATAAAACAATTATATAAACTTTAATTAGATAAATAATAATAGAAAATAAAAACTAATGATTTATTATGAAGTTTTACAAACGGTCTATATGACATATTTAACAGCAAAATTAAGTTAATGGTGGTTAGCAATAGGACCAAAACATTACAATTTTATATTTTGCAACCAATACACGACAAGAAATGATAATTTTCTTTTTTGAACCTCCTCTTAAATTTTTGCTTACAGTAATGTTCCAAAAATCCTTTAAAAATTAACCAACCTAGTTGGACATCTTTAAAAAAATATAAATATGTTTATTATAAAACTAATCAGCTGTATAAAGTAATACTTACGTAACATACAGATAAGAGTGAATTTGGCATGCTTTCACAAACAAAATTTGAACCGTTTCTCTTAACCATTAATGTGAAATGTACGAATACTTTCACAATTGTCCATATGAATTCCATTTCAGACAAATATAAACGACAATTTCTTCAATAGATCACATATAAATCTCCAAAACATGCTTCAATAATAGCAAAAAAAAACTTCTGACTTCTCATCAATAATTAGGGATGACAACGGGGCGGGTTTGGGAGTATTCAGAGATTTAAACAGGTTATGTAATTGGGTATACGTGGCGGGTATTATCAATACCATACCCGCCCCATTCTCCGTTTAACTTAATCGGGTTCGGGAAAACCCGCCCCGATGAGATCGGTTTTCGATTTTTCCCGCCGAGTTCGGTCTTTTTTTTTTTTGTCATGCCTAAGTTCACAGAATAAGCGGGCCAAGTTAACTTGTATAAACAAGTCAAATGGGTTTTAAAAGAGTTATGGGCTGCCTACTATTGTTTTAAAATATTATTACTTTTAGGTTTAAATTTGGTTTTTCTTTTTCTTGTTTAGAATCGTGTTTTTCTTCGTTGGGTTCCATCTCAGTTTTTTAGATTTATAATCTTTTATTATATTGTTGTTTTTTTTCATAAAACATTCATGGTTATAATATTTTCATGTGACATATGTATATCTAAGTTGGTTTTTTTCCTTAAATTGTTTTTTCATTTTATTACCAAATTTTTTTAAATAAGTTTGGTGCCATGTTTGGTTTGCTCTCTCACCTATAACTTCTTTTTCTTTTTTTCTTTTAATGGGTTAAAGGCTTAAAGCCATATAATAGCAACCTACTCTATAAAAATTACCGATATGGTGTATCTATTTTTTTAATTGTCAATATGATAGGTTACCATACTAATTTGACCATATTTATGATAGAGTTCGGTTTCTTCATACCATTAGAGTTCGGTTCTTCATACAATTAGAGACCGATTTTACATATATAATCAAGCTTTATTATATAAAAAACTGAAGTACATATACCAAATTGATAATAAAAAAAAGTAGATTTACCCTACCAGTAATATTTAAAAATAAGATGTTACTGTGCATTATGAGTTTATGGGCCCTATAAAAATTGTGGGGTCCGGGGCCAAGAGGACAAATTTGCTCATCTCAGACATTGACAGATGAGATGCTCATATCTAACAAAAAGAATGATATAGTTGTAGAATGTGATAAGCATGGAATGGAAGAAAGTGCCATTTTTGGATCCATTGATGACTAAACTGTTGCTATATAATTAATTATTATAAATCACATCATTAAGAAAGTATTATTGTCATTATATGTTGATTTTCAAGAAACATACAATATAAAGGCCAAGTTACAGGTCTATTAAGATTATAAATTTGTCACTCAGACAAACCAAAATGATCATATATTTGATTGATGTTTCTTACATAATGCTCCACACCAAGCTTCTATCAACCAAGTTTTTTGTGAAAACAGAAAAGGGCGGTTGGAGCTTCGGAAACCGACATCTTTTCAGGAAGCATACCGATCGACCTACAATATGATCTATCTAGGCCTAAACACGCGGATGTTCCTACACAAATAGTCTTGTTTTGGTTCAAATACAGCTAGTTTTGCGTTGGTTTTCATCGCTCAGAAAGGTTTGTTTCCTACGAAAGAAGTTGATAAAGATGGATGATGTCATGTTACCAGGTTTTAGGTTTCATCCAACTGATGAAGAGCTTGTTGGATTCTACCTGAAGAAGAAAATTCAGCAACGGGTTCTTCCTATCGAGCTTATTAAACAAGTTGATATATATAAATACGATCCATGGGATCTACCAAGTAAGCAAATCAATCGGTTAATGGTACTTTCATAGAGAAACTGAGTCGAGAATCATGTTGCTTTTGCGTGCTTTAACTTCTGTACTATTTCGTTCAACAGATTTGGCGCCTACTGGAGAAAAAGAGTGGTACTTCTACTGTCCAAGAGACCGTAAATACAGGAATAGTGCACGACCAAACCGCGTTACAGGAGCTGGTTTTTGGAAAGCCACTGGCACGGACAGGCCAATATACTCCTCTGATGGTAATAGCTGCATTGGTTTGAAGAAGTCTTTGGTGTTCTATAGGGGAAGAGCTGCTAAAGGGATTAAAACTGACTGGATGATGCACGAGTTTCGGCTGCCTTCGCTCCCACAATCTCAATCATCACCACCTAAAAGGATCTTGGATAAAAGCCTTCCACCTAATGTAAGCGCTTCGCTTTTTACGAGTTCTATACACGCGCTATACCGTGGAGTACTGTATTCCTAGTTTTCATTTGCAGGATGCCTGGGCAATTTGCAGAATCTTCAAAAAGACAAGTTCTATGGCACAAAGAGCACTTTCGCACTCGTGGGTATCTTCATTACCCGAACAAAAGGCATCTGATCTTTTCCACGAGTCTAACCAAATATGCAACAATAACTACTCAAGACTTGACTCTCCCGACAGTTTTTCATCCCTCGACATCCCCTCATACACACCCATGAATCCAACCGCTACAAAGCTATCTACTTTCTCAATTCCACACACAGATTTCCCTAGTAATTTCATGTTTTCGACTACACCCACAAAGAACGCATCTGATGTCGTCGCTCCCATCTTGTTCAATCTTGACCCTGATGATCTACTCGGGAATGCATGCAAGGCTTCTGAAAGTATGGGATTCGGAGACCCGCAACAGCAGTTGAACAACCTCTCACCACAAGATATGCAAGGAAGTGTAGACGTTGAAGACTATGATGATGAAGCCTTGAGGAAGAACTCTAATCCAAACATTGATGATGATCATGATTGGCCGGTAAAGGTGCGGACACGTGAATTCCCTTTCAGCTTGCCATCTTCGACCTTTCCTGATGACTGGAATGTAAATATGCCATGGGATTCTCCAACATGTCCTAGCGAGATGTCGACTACCATACATAACCTGTAAAGTTATATACAGTTATATACTTAGTCATTTTATATGTTTTTTAATTCACTCATCTTTTGTTCGGTCTTACTGTACAGGACTTGAAATTTTCTTTCTTTTTGCTGTAATTATCATGTATTAATTACCTGTACATGCCAGAACAGAAGATAGTTTATATGGTTGGATATGAATATTCTAAGATGGTCGGGTACCTTATTTCTCAGTCTCGGGCAGATCATAACTGTGCCAAAAGTAGTGTTATAAAAGTATAAAACATGTTGAGTCGACCAAATTTTGTTTGCATGCTCTCCAATATATAAAGTTAATATACTGTGTCGTTAATTAAGCAAAAAATAATTTGTTTTTTGGAAAGACAATATATCAAGCAAAAGATAGTTAATTTGGGGGCTCACCAATTTCGTTTAGTAAGTTCGTCGAACACCACATGGGCGTCAAGATGGTGTGAACGTCGAAAACCAACTTGATAAATTCATGGAACGAGAATGAAGTTGAATTAAGCGAGTGCGCGCAATATCAACAAATCATCAGCCATGTTTTTATTATCTTCAAACATAAGAAGATCATGAACGATGCTACATAGTGATAGGGTCTGTGTGAGTATGGAAACAAACCCAACATGTAAGGGCGTCAGGTTACCATCTTTCTTATTATTATTATTATTATTATTTATCTTTTTGGACATCTCGAAGTTACATCAGTTTTTCTTTCCTCGTTCATTCCATTTTTCTAACATGAAATGATGAAAATATCAATCTTTATATCCTAATATTAATTATCCCATATATATTTGAAAATCAGAGAGGGTTAAGGCCAGGACTGAGCCAGAAGAAGCTAAGACGGGATAAACATGGGCAGGTCTAACTAGACAGGGTAGTGTGCCCGCGGCTTCAAGGTGACATAATAATTAAGATTGGCTTATGTCACTGTACTACAAAACACATAAATGAGCCCGTAGATATAGCTAGGTTTTAAAAAAAACGTTAAAAATCGGGCCATCGGGGCTCTATTTGAACCCGTGTTTTTTCAATTTTTATAGAGCCTGGTTTTATAGTATTCAACCGGGTTATATTTATCAAGACCCTATTAAATATAATAGAGCCCGGTTTTTTATTTAGCAACTGGATTTTGTGTGATGTGACATATAATTAATGGTTTCTAAAAGAATATGTGTTGCCTAATAATAAAACCCGGTTATATAAATTAACCGGGCTCTATTTGTTTCATTTATTACCTTCGAGTAGCACACCAAGCTAGCATTCGTAGGTGTTATCATTTTTTATAATCAGACCTGGTTTTTAAACTATAAACTGGGCTTTATTAGTGTTCATTAAATGCTTGATTTTGACATGTATCTACCCCAATATATAGCCCGGTTTTTTTTGTAATAAACCGGGTTTTTTATGACTAAATGCAACGGTTCTCTTCTCTTTACACTACAAAAAAAATGGTCTTCAGCGACACATTCAGCGACATTTTCGGCGACGTATTTTATGTCAATGACATCATTAGAGACGTCAAAAGAGATGTCGCTATAAATGCGTCGCAGATTTTAGTGACATCAAGAGACACGTCGTTAAAGTTTTTGACACCATTAGTGATTTCTGGTAAAAGTGTCGCTATCTTAAGTTATGTCACTATCAGTGTCATTGTTTGTGTCGCTGTTCTTGAATTATGTCACTAGTTGTGTTGTAATCTGTGTCACTACTATCGAATGTTGTTACTAGTTGAATCACAATTTGTGTCGCTATTTTTGAATGACGTCGCTACTTGAGTTATTGTTTATGTCACTATTTTCCAATGATGTCGCTACTTAAGTAGCTACATGTGTCGCTATTAATAAAGGTTGTTGCTAATGACATACTGTTTGTGTCACTATTTTTGAATAACATTGCTAGTTGCGTTGCTATCTCTGTCGCTATTATTGATTGTTGTCGCTAGTTGCATTACTATTTATGTTGCTATTTTTTATAGATGTCGCTAATTGAGTTGTTGTATGTCATTATGTGTGTCGCTATTATTAAATGATGTCGCTAATTGTGTTATTGTCTGCATCGCTATTCTTGATTAATGTTGCAATACGTGTCACTAATTTTGAACGCTGTCGCTACTCATGTTACTATATTTGTCGCTATACTTGGTTTATGCCACTATTTGTGTCGCTATTTGAGTCACTGTTTTTAAATGATGTCGCTATTATTATTATTGTTGCTGCTATTTTCTATCAAATTATCATAAATATATTATTAACAATTATACTGTATCAAAATTGAGGTAAATCTATTGTTTATTTATTACATCAAACTATATTATTAACAATTATTTTTTTATTAAAAAGTAGGATATTTGTACTTGAAACAACAAAATTGTTTTATATCAACTAAACTATCTATGCTCTTCTTGGCTGATACTAAGAACGTCAAATAGTCTTTCAGTGGCCATTTGCATCTCTTCTGCATCGTAGCTTTTCCTCCAACTCATCAATCATCTGTGTTTCTTCCAACAGTGTAGCTTTGATTATTTTTTGTTCTTGTTGCTGCCGATGCACCATCTCTCGTATACTGTCTCATTCCGTATTGGTTCTGCAATTTAATAATCTTATATACAGTGTTAGAACAAGTAATAGAACATAAATATAATTAATAAATCAAGTATACAAATTTGAAAAACTTATTCACAGTTTCATGATCTCACATGAAACCGAAGACTCTGTACACTGCAAGTTCCATGTAAGCAAGTAGAAGTAAGTTTATATATCATATCCTTATTCAAAAAATTTATCGCGACCATTCACTGCATGCCAAAAAGGAAAAAAAAAACAGTTGCAAAATTTCAAAAAGTGAAAGATCTACACTCACATCTAAAAACTCACTACCAGCAAGAGCCATTGCCCGTTGGAAGGCTTCATTCTCCTTCTCAGAAGACTGATCTGGATCGGTCCTATCCAAATTGATCGAACTTTCCAACCTTATATGACAGGTGGGTATTGTTCACATACTTCGGACGTTGATCAGTTTTGTATTGATCACTGATTCCATTAGCAATCGTATCTATTGCCTGTTACAAAACAATCAAGTTTAGATCAGAAACCCCTGTAAACAAGACAAACATCTAACCAGCATATTTCATAAGCCAAATATCCATCATTTAATTTCATATTTTCATTTGTAAATCACAAATAATTGTAACCTTAAAAACAGTTCTCAATCTACATTCTATAATCTGCCTATGAAACAACTAAAATGGCAAACACTGGTTAGCTAATAACATATATTTATATATATATATATATATATATATATATATATATTACTGGAGATGACTATATGAATCAACTTAAAACTTACCAAGCTGTTTTTAAAACAATGTTGGAACCAAGTGGGCAAAGAAGCAGCCACAGACCGACCTGCATTAGTAATTTATAGCACAGGACATAAGTACCTACATTCAATATGCATCATATAACAAATCCCCAATATATTGATTCATCCTCATTCTAATATACACCTGTTCTAGTCCCCAATACAAAATCCAAAATTGAAATAGAAATTCATTTATTTTTCTTTATTCTCGAAAGAGTTTCTTTCCTGATATAGTTATATGTAATATGTCAGTTCTAAACAAATAGAATAAACCTTCTAAATATTGAAGCTTTGAAGGTTAAAAAAACTCATTTAACAGTCAAAAATAAACCGTGCTGGCATGTTAAAATCCAGCAAATCTGATGAAGATGATCAACAATGATGAAATTCCATGACAAAATCCTCTCTCTCTCTCTCTCTCTCTCTCTATATATATATATATATATATATATATATATATATATATATATATATATATATATATATATAAAATATAATTCTAAGCAAACTTAGCTGAAGCGAATCAAAAGGCTCATTGACAAACGCATTTTAATTATTGAAGGCCCTTTAAAAATTAAAATGCAGAGGAACATACAGGTGTGGTAAAAAATATTGTGATTTTTTTAGTTCATACCTGTTGCTTCTCTTACTGATTCCTGCATAAACCTATAAAAAAACAAAATTACGTTCTTCCTAAGTCAAAAGGCGGAAAAAACATTAATCATATAATCAAATCCATTAATTGGTACCTCTATCCATGCCTCACGACGAACCACCCTTCAGAGTTGTGATGCAAAAAACAAAAGGATCGTCATGTAACTTAGCACCGGTATGTGTATGGGGTTTGTAGGTGAGTAGAACCATTAACTGCAAGATTTACGTATGGGGTTTGTAGGTGGTTCTTATGCTGTGAAAACCAAAAAAAAAAATTCTACTTCTTAGATTTGTAATTTATCACTTTGATAATAAGGCCGAAATACGAAAATATAATAACCACACATCAAATTCCTTAATAAGATTCAGTCTCTCCCATTCTTAACAACCTGATATATGATCGAAAAGTAGGTAAAGCTTCCATAAAAACCGTAGTTTGTATAAAAATTTAGAATATGACAGGAAATTTGTTTTTGGGACAACGGCAAATAACTTGCTCGATCCCCCTTTGGCAAATATCTATTGAATTATGTTTAAGGATAAATTATGTTTCACTACTGGAATGAATCTTAAAAACACTTCATGGGACTTAGATGCATTGAGTATACCATGTACCGCAAATTCTAGCTTATAAGGAAGTGTATAGGTATGAACTATCAAACACAATAAAAGAATACTTAACATATTTAATATGGATTTCCTTTTTCCCAAAAACGAATCAACGAACCAATAAATATCCTATGATGTGAACAAAATATGCAAAATAGACTAATGAGGTTCGTGTCCTACCTTAGCCCAATCAACTTGAGCAGCTCAAATCACCATAGGCACGAATCCCATATCTTGGTTGATATATATCTAGGCTCAACAGACAAAATAAGAAACGTCCAAAGGAGCCATAAACTAAACACCACAGTGAAGTATCATTATGAATGGAAACAAATAGTCAATAAAATCAACAAATAAACAATATTTGTAGTCAATCCAACCTTCACATGTATAGTAGCACCAATATCCCTTCTGTTTATACTTATAAACAAATTCATCATATAGTTGTAAACTGACCAAGACAAAAACATTAAAACCGATCCCCTATTTGACCACACTAAAGTTAGTATCAAATACACATACCACATAAAAATCGAACACACGAACCACAAAAGAATTGAACAAATAGCAAAAAATTAGAAAACACCACAGGAGAAACAATAATTGAACATAAAACAAAAATATAGATGGAATCGAACATACTCTTACTTGGATTGAGCGAATAGACTAACGCAAAACTTGATCAAGATCGATCAAGTTAACAATTACAATATACGATAATTATAACTTATTGGTCATCTATAGATAACCAATAGAGCGAACAAACGTAGAAGCTATTTAGATCGAGAGAGATACCTGATGAAGGTGATTGGATGGATGGACGTTCCAGAAGAACAGATACTGAGACGTTAGAGAATAACCGACGGAGGCCATGGATGAATGGATGATAGAGAATCGCCAGGGGGAGGAGCTAGATTGTAATCGCCAGAGCATTTTGGGGCTAGGGTTTTTCAAGTTGATTGTAATGCATGTGCTAAACATGTGATTTATCTTTCTTTATATCCATTAGTTACTGTTATAATATTTTTTATATTAATATTTACATTAAAAAATTTTAATATATTTATTACACACTCTGTATAAGTGTCGGTAAAATTAATTTTCGAAAATTTTATTAGATTTCAATTTTATAATTCAATTATACATGTAGGGTCTTGAATATAAATGTCACAAAATCAGCGACACGTTTAATGATGTGTGTTAATATGTCACAAATTCAGCGACACACATAGTGACTTGTATGTGTATGTCACAAAATTAGCGATGAGACTAGCGACTTGTGTGTGTTTGTCACAAAATCAACAACGTATATAGCGACTTGTGTGTGTATGTCACATAATCAGCAACGTATATAGTGACTGTTGTGCGTATGTCACAAAATCAGCGACATATATAGGAACGTGTATGTGTATGTCACAAAATCAGCGACACATATAGCGACTTGTACATGAATGTCACTAACAATAGTGACACAACTAGCGACTTTGATGACATCTTTGTTACTAAACATGTCATTGATATCGTCATTAACTTGCGACATGCAAATGCATGTCGCTATAAGTGTCACTGAATGCCTTTTTTTTGTAGTGTTATACTTTCTTCTTCACTCTTTCATTTAATAAAACCTTCATCCTCCATTACTAACTTCAACAACCTATCATTAAATTTTATTAACTCTTCTACAGAAACTCATTTATTTTCATTAAATTCCTACAAAAGTAAAAGAATTGTATCTTGAGATAAAGGTATTTTATACACACACACACACATACACTTTATTAACTTCACATGTTTATTATTTTTTGTAGGTTTTTGATGAAATCATCACACCGTGTATATTGATTGTTACGTTGATTTACTACGTCAAAGCTCTTATGGTAGTTTAATTTCTATTTTGCAACTATATTATTTGTATTAAATTTATGACATTCATGTAGTATGAGTTGCCAATTGTTGGGCAAACGTAGGAGTTCATATATGTGTCATAATAAAATATACCCGTCCAATATTAATCTAGTAGATATTAATTTTGGATTGTCCCTGTTTTGAGACTGCTTTTTGAATACTTTGTCTCATTTAGGTTATGAATACATATTAACACATTGAATATTTAAGAAAAAGTCGATATACATTTCTCATTACTCCTACAGGTTAATTTGTGTTTTATACGCGTACTTTAGGAGTTAAAGGAAAATGCAGCCGATTATTTTCTTAATTAAATACTCAATATATTAATATGTATTCATATATGAGACAAGATATTCAAAAAGTTGGTTAGGATTGACCACCAACAATCGGATTATACATTTGACATGGTGCATTCATGCATTATATTAAGTATATTCTTTCTTTTTTCAAATTTCAGATGGATTGTAGAAAATGGATGTACGAGATAAACCGTGATTCAGTTGAATTTTTTAGACATTTGTCTGATTTTATAAAAGTTGCTGAGGATGATCCGTCAATAATGGAAAGCGTAAAATTGGGTCTCCTTGTAAAATACATAACAATTTTCGTATGTATGAAGATTCTAATGACATTAAAGGTCATTTAATACTCAACGGATTCATGGAAAGATATATACTTGTTAATCGCGACATGGTGAATTGTTATCTACAAGTAATCCTGTTGTCTCGGAATTTATTGAAGTTGGTAATGATGTTTTGATTAACAACGATGATTATGATAATATAGACGACTTGTTACATGATTTGGAAGGTGATGTTGCTGAAAAGGTTCATGATAAAATTTAATATTCATTTAATGTAAATATAAAATTATACGTATATCAACGTAAAAAAAAATTTAGTCTGAAGTATAGTATTTTAGAAAAATGTATGACCCGATCAAAACACGGGAATTACACTAGTTATGTTTGGTAAAGTGACACGGTCTCTTAAACTATTTTTATTCGAACTTATATATACGTGGTTATTTTGTCCGTGAATTGTAGGAAATCAAATAATCTACTTATACTATTAAAAGAGTAACTAAATGTCACATGGCATGTTCTCATTTAATTTGCCACATGTCGCTCTCTCTTTTGCCACGTCATTTACTGATTTTATTTTTAAATTTTAATGCAAATCAAATCTATGTAATCTAATATAGATCAATTTAATAACTAATTAACTAAAATTAAGCAAATTTTTTTATTCATATAATTATTATATTATACATATATATAAAATTGATTAACCCATGTAATACATAGGTAATAACCTAGTATTTCAATATTTATATATTGTTAAAGACTAAAAAATACAATATTATACAAAACTAATTTATGAACCCATGTATTACATAAATAGTTTTTAATAATGATTGGTAACATAAAATATATGTAAAATTAAAATTAAATCATATAAATGTTAATTCTTATAAAAAAGTACAACAAAAGTTCAGTTATTTGTCATGTATATTATTTATCTGTTTTTTTAAATATATTAATGAACAGTAGTACTTTTTTAACATTCTTTTAAATTTATTTATTTTTAAATATATATATATATATATATATATATTAAAACTAAAATTTTAAATTATATAAATTATATATATATATATATATATATATATATATATATATATATATATATATATATATATATATATATATATATATAAAATAAATAAAATGTTACAAAATATGATTTTATTATTATTTTGTTATGTTTACTTTTAAAATATTTAATATTGTATGATTTGTATTTATATCTTAATAAGTTTATAAAAAATTAATATATTTTTTAATTAAATGTATAGATAAGTGTAAACGATATATGATTTGGATGTAAATTTAAAATTTGTCTATTTATTAATTTTTAAAGATATTAATCTTTATTTTTATATTGTATTTATATTTTATACAATAGGAAATCTAGTATAATATATTGTATTTATATTTATATTGTAAATTTAAAATTTGTCTATTTATTAATTTTTAAAGATATTGTATTTATTTTTATATTTATTAATCTTTATAGATATTAGAAATAATGAATTATATTTATCTTTTATTTTAGAAATAATAAAGTGTAATTATCTTTTTTAAGTTGAACGTGTGCCATGTGGCAATTTGTGTTTTCCTTTATTATACAGATGATATTAGGAAAAGTTAAAAAGTATGAATTATATTATATATTACTAAATAATATAAATTAACACAATAAAAAATGTTTAAAAAAGCATATACGATTACTATTAATATAAAATAGAAGTATCACTATAATATGACACTTGATATTTATATTTGGTATTTTTCTTTTTATATAATATGATATTATATTATATTTTGTTATGATATGTTATATACAATTTATTAATATTTAATATTATATTATATTATCTTATATAATATTATATTTATATTATACTATATTAATATTTAATGAAATTATATTGTACCATATTATAATATATATATATATATATATATATATATATATATATATATATATATATATATATATATATATATATATATATATATATTAGATTTCCTATAAAATATAATATTTATATTACTAAATATCAAAAATTATTATACTATATTGTATAATAATTAATTTTATACTTTTTATATTTGATATTTATGTTTTGTAATATATATAATATAGTATACGTTTAATCATGTGAATATTATGGGTATTTATACCTTTATAATCGTTGAATTTTATAATTTATCAATGTTGGTAGTTGGTACAATATATTGAATGTTTTTAAACTCTTTTTTAGTGATTTGAGTATGGATCATATCTGGCCAATTTTCAATGTATGAAAGTTTTTAGAATATATTATATGTGTCAATGTATGTATCATTTGAACTTTAATTTTCATATGAGTATATATTATGTTGTTTTACTTTGATTTTGTAAAATGAAAGAGTTTCTAAACTATTTTTATTCAAACTTTAAAAATTATATAAACTCGACGATATTATCTGTGTATTGCAATAGATCTACAAAGATTATCAATATTTGCATTTTGTTATAACTAAATACTATAGTATAATACAAAATAATATTAGAAAAAGCTAAAAAGTACGAATTATATTATATATTACTAAATTATGCAAATTAATACAATAAAAGGTTAAGAAAATCATATTACTATTATTAAAGTAGAAATATTATGATAATATGACACCTGATATTTTATTCTATATAATATGATATACTATTTTGTTATATATATTATATTTATATTATACATTAATCTTTTTATACTATACTATATTATTGCTTTATAGTAACATAATTTCCTATTATATTATATTAATAAATCTTAAAAATATTATACGATATCATATGATATTTAGTTTTAAAGAATTTTTAAAATTTTGTTTCTTTAACATATTTATTATATTATATTAGTAAATTGGGAATATAAATTTAGATTTTTTTATTGAAAATCTTTATATATAACTAGTTTATTGAGGTGGATATTTTTAATTATACGTGTGTGCGCGCGCGTGTGTTTAGAATCAAATGAGAAGGTAAATACATATCTTGAGAAGTATGAGAAATACATTGATTCATATTTTTACATATTGATTCATCATTTCTTAAATCTATAAATAATGATTCATAAATTTCGGATTCAATAAATCTATTATTCTTACTTTTTACACTGATATATATAGTTATTGAATTTATTAATAATGAATTACATATTCAAAAATAAGTGAACAATATCATACAAAATTAGTAAATAAATGTACAAAATTAATGAATCATGGTAATTCTCATATTTTTCAATATATATTTAATTTCTCACGATCACATATTTTATATATATATATATATATAAAGGGGTATGTTTGTTGGAAAAAAGAGGAAAGGAGGGGTAAAAAGGAGAAAAAAAATTTGAATAGCATTGAAAAAGCAACTGCACGCGTTTCCAACACAATCAATTCCCTCCTCGATTTTCTCTTCATCATTTTTTCTCCCAAAAAAAAGTCACCAGAGTTTAGATATTATACAACATATTCTATGGATAATATACAACTTTATATGTAGATTAAAATATATTCTATGGAGTCAACATAATATTCTATGGTGAATATACAACATTCTATGACGGAGATACAAAGCAACACAATCCGATCGAACATTTGACAATCACAATCAATGGTGCCCATGATGGAATATTTTACAACTTGCATTAAAACAATGGATTTAAAACTATGATGCAAAAAAAATGTATAATATTTCTAGCTACATAGAATAGCAATATTCTATGTAGAATATGTGAACTATCTACGTAGAATATGTGAATAATCTACGTAGATTAGTGATATTCTATGAAGAATATGTGAACATTCTGCGTAGAATTGGGGTATTCTATATAGATTTACACTGACCTAGAAAATATAGATCTATATAGATCTATAAAGATTTACACTAATATGAACATCATAAGATAACATAAAATCTGAGAAGAATACAGATTAAAGAATCCAAAATCTATAAATGTTTATTGAAGATCTATTCAAACAACATAGAATACAAAAAAATTATATAGATTTACAGACAATCTATAAAAAACTACGAAGAATACAAAATAATCTACGTTGAATATATATTTTTTGTCGTGTCTTTCCTATTGTCTTGCTCAGAGCCCTCGTCGTTTAGCAAGGTCTTGAGCGTTTCATCTTTACCCAATTCTGCGATTTTAAAATATAAAATGCACTAGAAAATATGAACATCATAATATAACATAAAATATGAGTAGAATACAGATTAAAGAATTCAAAATCTATAAATGTTTATAGAAGTTCTATTCAGACAACATAGAATACAAAAATATATATAGATTTGCAGACAACATAGAATGCAAAATATTCTACGTAGAATAAACGTTAAATAAAGCAACGAATACTCGTATCAAAGATAAACATGACCTGGATTAGTAAAAAAACGATCATCGACCTCCTCATCGGCTGCAAAACCATTTGGAACTACATTACATGGGGTCTATTGAAATATATCGGTCGACTCCATTGCTTCCGGTGAAAAAAAAATGGAAGAATAAGGAAATGAACTTCTTGCCGGAAAAAATGGAAGAATAAAAAAAATAAGAACAAACTCATTAGTGATTGCAGATATAATGATATGACAGAAGTATTGAAGTTTACTTTTCTGAAGAGTCACATGAATGAATGAAAGAGAATGATTGTTTTGTCCTTAGTGTGGTCTGTCATACTTGATAATATCTACAACTATGTCATTGATTATCCACCCTTGTTCCTATTAATCTAAAGGCTGAGATTAGTTTTTAGGTTCCTACAATATTTAAGGTTTTTAAAAGAACCCATATATATATATATATATATATATATATATATATATATATATATATATATATATATATATATATATATATATATATATATACTTACGTTCTAAAAAATATCACTCAAAATTGAGTACACCTGAATATACCGACTTTTAAAAAAATTTAATTGTTTTCACAATAATGTTTAAATTAACGTACATGATATGTAGATTTAAGAAACATTCACTAATTCTACGTTAATAAAAAATTTGTGAATGGTCATTTTTTATTTTTTAAAAACATAAATACACTCTATTATATTTTAATCTAATTAATTTGTAATAACAACTACAATTGATATCAATTGATAAAATTATAAAATAATAGTTATGACATATATAATACCATTGTTATATTATTTTAAATAATTAATAGTTTTGTGTTTTTATTTATATACATTATATATAATTATGTGTTATGTGGTGTATACAGTAAATTTTTCATCTAATTGTAAAAGTGAAAAAAAAATCATTTTTATTTATTAATCCTATTTTATGCTAAAAACACTTGATGACCATAGAGATTTTTATTATTAATAGATATATATAAAATTATTAAATCAAAATGTCCTTTTGTTAAATTTCAAGCTTAGAAAATAAATATGAGAGAGAGAGAGAGCAAAGATTATTTCGATCTTCTCGATCCATTTATAGTTCATATAAGTAGCTTGTTAGGTTTGACCTCGAATTGTGCTCTTGAGGCTTTCCAACCATGCATATATATGAGCCTTTAATTAAAATGTTGCTCCTAGCTACTAATTAATTCAATTAATTAATCATACAAGTTAATTTTTTTTGCAAGCCAATAGTTTTATTAAAAAATGCTACCCAAGAAGTGAAACAATTAATTTATTTTCAATCCATAAAGAAAGATAATTTTTGCACTTCTTCATTAACCATACAACTTAATTATTCCCATCTTTAATTTCTTGGTTTTATTTCTGTATATCTATCCAACCTGGAAGTTCTCTTAATTGCCTTCTTTTTTCTTTTAGAGCTTGAAATTTGATTTGACAGATATATATAATCAACCAAACATTTAAGGGAATAGATCATATCTTAATTTGATCACTGTCATTTCTGCGGTTGTGGGTGTTTTAGGTTAAAGTTTAAAGAAAATTAAGGTACTTAATCTATCCAACAAAAGTGCTTTTAGTTTAGCTTTAGTTGACCCTTCTGGTGCATGAGATTAGAGGTAACAACCAGCATGATTAGATGTATGAGGGTCCATATAAAACTTAATGTTAAGCTTTTGAACACGGGCATGCACTTTGTTTAAATGAAAGTTCAATCAACCGTATAATTAAGTGTATAATTAAGTTCAAATAAGAATTTATTTTCCGTATGAACTTGTGTATAATATTGTAATAATTTGAATATTCACATAACAAAAGTACGAAACATGTAAGTATTCACATGATTCGAAATGTCATACATATTCACTAGTTTGTAAATTCTTACTAAAAAACTGGTTCCTGTTTAAACATAATCTATCTTTGAAAAGATCACAAGATTGCTGCTATAATTTAGTTATTTCATTTATGAAACTAAAAGATTAATATTATTCATAAACAATAGCCTTAACATTGTTGTTTTCTTTCCAGGTCATTGTATTTCAACATTAATTGGTTGATGATGTATCAATGTTCTTCTTTTTTTTATACCATAAAAAGGGCACCACGACCACTTTTATCCCTAGAACCTTCTAGCTACAGCCTAAGGGTTTGACCGACTCAAGTTAAACTTGATCATGAACCTCGATCAGCTCTTAACGGTGCTAATCAGATCCCTCTTCATCAATCTGCTACTTATTTCGACCAGCTTCTATCTCAATGATATTTAGGTGAACATGTACTCTTTTAGGAATTTAATAACATGTAATGTAAATTAATTTAGTGTTGTAACCCATATGATCGAGGTCTGCTTGAGCTTATTGTAATTAGTTTCTATCATCTAGCTAGTTTCCGTTCAGAATAATTAAGAAAAGATTTCACAGACATTGTGCTCTATTAAAGGTTTGAAGCTTATTTATCCGGCGTAACTGGGAGCTAATTATGTTATACAAATCGAAAAAACTAAACAAATATGAAGTATTTTCTATTATGTGTATATACATACATATATATACATCATTTTTAATAGCAACGATGAAAAGGCTTTTCAGTAGAACAGCATACAATTCAAGAAAAAACTTCAATTCAATCCTTTCTAAGATCAAAATATAAACTCTTACACTTGAGCCCAATCAACTTCTTTTCCTAAGCCATGTGATCTTGTCCACCATCAGGCATAAGATTAATGCACATACATAATAACACAAAACACACAGATCATGGTGTCAGTTCATCAAGAACACTTCAATTCTTATCTCACAAACAAGCTAGATAAGACGTACAGACCATGATCAAAGGAAATGGAAATTGATAAAAGCCAGGAAATTCGATCACGTACTTATGAGTCTAATCACCAACAAACTAATCACAAACACACAAAAATACAGTACCATATATAGTTGATGACAAGCAGATCGATCCTTGTGACCTTTCTTATTGATTCTAAGATTTCAGATGCATGATTTAGATGGCCTCAGTTTCCACCACCCTCCTATGGAAGTTCCGGTGGCAACCGCAGGCGGCACATAACAGAACACCCTCCGTCCCCTCCGCCGCACTCTCCATGAACTCTCGACAGCCATCAAGAGCGTATCCACCAACCTCGACTGCCAGATTTCTCTGACACTCTCCATAAGTTACCACTGCCCTTACATTATTCGACGAATAAATTGAATCCAGTGGTAATTCTTGATTTTTCAACACCACTATCGTCTTCGTCATTTTATTCTCACAAAACCCTAATCCTATGCGATTATTTATATCCGACGTTGTAAACGCTCCGCATGAGTTACGTTAGTTTGCTTGATTTTCATTTTCAGTCCTCTGTCTTTTAATCTGTATTCAACTATTACCTTACTTTATCATCAAAATTTATTATTAATTGTTTCGAATTCAAAAAAAAAAAAAAAAATTTGAAATCTAACCTAGCTAGATTATTTATTTTTATATAGAAAGTCCAAGAGAATTTGTCATCAACAAGTTCTTCAATTCACTAAAATAATTATTTCAATTTAAACTTTTATTACATCCCATTACTTTAATTTATATTAAATATACATATTTTACATCCTTAGTTCCTTACAATTCTACACTTTATCTTCTACTATTTAAGCATTTCCTTTTATAAAAAGTAAGGGTAAACATGGATTATTTTAACTATAACATTGCTAGATAAATCTTATTAATATATACAACTACAAAGATACCCAATATGAATATTTTACATGTAATTAATTATTTTGAATTTTATAATTAATAACATTTTCTTTGTTTTAGAAATCATTTGACAGAAGACCATTTGTGAACAAGTTAAATATTGTGAACCAATCAAATATTATATATATATATATACATATATATATATATATATATATATATATATATATATATATAGAGGGGTGGGTTCAATTGAAAACCAATATACACCGGAAAATTTTGGAAAATCAATTGTAGCCCTTATATTAGATGCATATGTGATATTAGATTAATGCATCACGAGTCACTTAAAAAATTATGCATGGGGATATTTCAGGTATGTTTTTTTCAAAATTTACAATTTCATCAATTTTATATTCAAATTTTCAAATTTCATAAATAATACATAATTCAAAATTTAAAAACCATACACATCCAAAATTACAAAACAATAATACATTCAAATTTAAATTTTCCAAAATATAGATGATGTTGATGCATCGTCGTCTTCGTTATCGCTCATATTCATATTCGTGTCATCCCTATTCATCAATACTTCAAACAAGACCGAGCATCATTCGCGTTCATGCATCATTCGTACCGATTAATACTCACAAATTGACGATGCATCACGACATTCAATAACTTCAAACTTTCAAAATCGATTAATACTCACAAAATGATGATGCACCATAGGGGTGTTCAAAAGAAACCGGAAAACCGAACCGGACCGGTCAATCCGAAACCGACATATGACGGACCGGTTACGGTTTTCATTTTTAATAAACCGCGGGTAACCGAACCGAACCGAACATAAACATATCACAAATATTTACATATAAATAGATAAATTACAAGTTAAAATATTATATTTATAGTTTCATTTTAATTAAATATTTGTTTGTTTAAGTAGTTTTATGAAAATTTTAATGTAATTGATATATTTATTACGAATAAACTTAAGTTTAAAGAACAATCAAAGTTTAAAAATTTATATTTCTATACTTTTATTATTTATAAATGGGTTAAAGCCGTAGAATAGTTGTGTACTTTTTAAAATGTGTCGATATGGTACGTTTACTATTTTAATTATTCATATTACACGTGCACTTTCTGAATCGTTCAAATTTGATACGTGTACTACATTTTTTCATACCAATATGATACCTTTGGTAACCGGTTACTGGCTATACCTGTTAAGAGTGAAATTTCTCTTTTTATTAATGTTCAAATTTCCATAATTGAAGCATTAAATACACTCTCTCGTACTTGTGATAACCTGGTAGGAGAAATCACACAACACAACCAACTTCAAACACCTACAGACCTCTGTAGAATTCTCCAATGATGATCTCCACCGTCTAGATCGAAGAACTATGTGTTGCAAAATTTCTCCTCAAATTTCACGCATATCCAATGGTGAACAAGTTTGTACCAACGATTGTCTCACAACTGCGCAAAGCTACACGAAATAACCAGTCATAAAAAAGTAAATGTATCATATTAACAATATAAAAAGTACATGTACTATATCGATACACCTTAAAAAGTACACTGCTATTGTACGGCTTTAGCCCTTTATAAATAGATAACAACTATCCGAAACTATCCGCAAATCGAACCACATATAACCGAAACCGTAAAGCGGGTAACCGAAACCGAAAATACGGTTCACACTTTTGCTACTAACTGAACCGAACCGGTCCATGAACAGCCCTAATGCACCATGACCTTTAATATTGAAAACGGATTAATACTCACAAACCTTCATCACAAAATTACAGTGCAGGCGGTGGTGGCAGTGCAAATTGACGATGCATTGCAACCTTCAATAACTTCAAACCTTTATAACTAATATTTACAAAATAATAATGCATCACGACCTTTTGTACTCAAACCCGATTAAAACTCACAAACATTCATCACAAAATGACGTGCAGGTGGTGGTGGCGGTGCAGGCGGTGGTGGGGGTGATGCAGACGATGGTGGCGGTGCAGGTGGCGGCGGCGGCGCAACCGGTGGTGGTGCAGACGGTGGTGGCGGCAATGTAGACGATGGTGGCGGTGCAGGTGGCGGCGGCGACGCAGCTGGTGGTGGTGGGTGTAGAGGATGGAATGTTCAATTTTTTAAAGAGATTTAATTTTATGGTTGATTATGGAATTTTCTTATTTAACTTTTTGTTAATTATGGAATTTCAATTTTTGGTTAATTGTGAAATTTCCTTATTTAAAAGAGGTTTTTAATTTTAGAATAAAATAATTTTAATTTTCCTAAATTACCCTTAATGTATTAATGAAAATCGTGATACATTAAAGGTCATTGCTGTGCATGGAGTTTTTTCGAAATTTTCCGATGCACGTTGGTTTTCCATTGAACCCCCTCTAGATATACACACACATATATACATATATACACACACATATATATATACATACACACACACGCGCGCACACACACACAGATATATATATATATATATATATATATATATATATATATATATATATATATATATATATATATATATATATATATATATATATATATATAATCATTGATACAGTACGTATGTAGTAATCTTAACAAATAAATGATGTCATTTTTCACTTAAAAAAATTTCAAAATATAAACCATGCATTATGTTTACTTTTTTGTACACCTATTTGATTATCATGTTTGTGTGAGAGAAAAAAAAATTATAACTTAAAATTTTAAACAGTAAAATATTAATTATTGTAGGATAATAATAACAAAATAATAATCAAATATTTAAATTTTTTAAAAAACGTTCCTTTCACTATAATACGATGTAGTAAAATGAAAAGTGTTTTAAATACTTTTAAAAAAATTATAACAAAAAAACTAATAAGATATGTAATTATGGGAAAATTGTAAAAAACAAAAAGTTTTAGATGCAAGAGAGCTAGAGACATATTACAAAAACTATTTTATTTTATATGTATATAACCACTACATTTTCACATTGTATAATTATGCTTATTGCGCATGATCATACGTAATTATTTTTAGTGTTTTCCTGAAAGGGGTGGCATCGGCAAGGGCTCGGGAATGCCCACCTAGCCTCGGCACCTAGGGGCGGATCCAGAATTATTTGTTATCAGTGTCACTTTTTTTTAGAGCAAATTTATTACTTAGATTTTTTAAATATTTTTTATGATGGATCGGGTCACCGAAACGGATTTCCGCACAAAATTAACAAATAACAAGATTTTTCTTATTAAAAAAAATACTTAGTACGATACCATTAAAACTTTCTTTTAAAAAATTTGGCCGTTGACCTATACTTTTTTTTAAGAGCTAACAAATAAGTTTAACAATTGGTCAAATAAAATTAAAAAATAAACACTTAAACAAATTTAATTTGTCCATTAACCTAAACTAAGTAAATATTTGGTAAATTAAACATATATACTCTTTTTGGGCGTCGTCGCCGGTCGGTCGGTTAGTACTCAAAAAGCCAGAAGTCCAGAATGCCAGAAAGGTGGTGAAGCCGTGCAGTGTGGAAGGAAGAAAACGATTAAGGGTTTCAAAAGGTTTGTGCTATACTTTTTTGGGCTTTTTAAAAAACCTTTTTGGCTAACTTAACTTAATTAACTTGATAGATTGTTTATTCTTGTTTTATATTCTATTTGGCTTTTTTTTTTAAATTTATGTTTAAAACTCAGTAATATTTCAATAAATTTGAGTACTAAAAACAACAAATATAAATTAGACATTTATATTATAATTTCATAAACTTTTTGTAGGTGTCACTCAAAAAAAATCTTAGGTGTCACTCGAGTTTTTGATGCATACGTAACTCAGTATTTTGAAAATTTATCGGTGTCGAGTGACACCCGTAATAATTAGCTAGGTCCGCCCCTGTCAGCACCAGGAGAGAATACCGCTCCCTTCCCTGCCCCTTTCCTTCTCAAATCGGTGTGGTCATCCTGTTCCTCATCGAGATTTTTTTAAATCCTCCCCCTAATAGTTATAATTAAAAAGAACATTTAACCTTTAATTTTTACTCTGTCAAATTTCTTTCTATTTCATGTTTATCTTTGTTTCTCTCATCTTTCGTATGAATATATTTAATATATTTTCTTCAGAAGATGGCGATTATTCGTTGTCGTCATCAGACGACGGTCTTAAACAAATATTTTTAAAACTTGTTCAAACGATACGTGGAAATTCAAGCGATCCAATTTATTCATGAAATTATATGAAACCGAAATCGTGAAGCCGCACATGAACTTTTGATGCATAAATATTTTTGTGAGAATCCTCATACGGTCTGGTTTATTTTTGGCAAAGGTTCCGGATGATTAAAGGACTATTCATGCGAATAGTTCAAGATATAACCTTAAATTTCGAATATTTCTTATACAATCTTTTACTACATTACAGAAAATGCACATCCGCAATTAGCATATGGGCTTGTTCCTAATGCATGTGATGAGTACCTGTAGAAGTCGTCCAAAACTTCTCGTGAAGGTCTATACGAATTTTGCAACGATATTATTCACTTATCTAGAAGAAAATATATGTCGATTGACTATCAATGATGTACAAAACATGTATATGTTACACGAATCCAAAACATGAATTTACAGGTATGTTAGGTATCATTATTGATTGCATACACTGGGAGTGGGAAAATTGGCCAGTCAGGGGCAGACCCAAGTATATTGGGAGGGTGGCACGTGCCACCGGTCCTTCCGCCAATTACTTTATTACATAATGTAATTTTTTACGATTTTTTGTATGTGCAACCGGTGGTTTTTTGAACGTGCAACCGTGCTTTTTAAATATTAAAACGTAATTAGAATTATTTAATCGAAAACTTTTATAATCTTCATTCAAATAAATAAAATTGTAGTATGATTATTTATAATTTAATGTAACAAATAAAAAACAATGAATTAATAATATAACACCGAAAATTAAATAACAAATAAGTCATTATTATTTATTATTTTGGTTCATTTAATCAAACTCAATACCATTAATCTTATTCAATCCAAAATTTTATGAAATTTCAATTAATATTATCGGCTGTTAACCCGACCCGACCAATCTAATTAATAAATTTGTAAAATCGGAAACACGACTCAAATTTGTGCCACCGGCGACCGAAAATCCTGGATCCGCCACTGTGGCCAGTGATATGGCGACGTCAATATATGAGACTTGACCACCAGCAGCACCTGGTAATAATGCTTGAAGCTGTAGCCTCACAATATTTGTGGATTTGGCATGCTTTTTTGGAGTTGGCGATTCAAACAACGCATCAATTACATTCGACAATGATCATTGTTTAATGAGGTCGCCGATGAAATAACACCAGTGGTTTCATTTCAAGCTAACAGAATAATGTACATACTTAGGTATTACCTTGGGAATGAGATATATCTCGCTTGGGTTATAATTCTAAAATCATTTGATTTTCATCCGACGAAAAAGGAGTAAGGTTCAAGATCGAACAAAAAGTTGTAAGGAAGGATGCCGAACAAGCATTTGGTGTACTTAAAACTCGATGGAAGGTAATTGACAATCGTGAGCGTGCAATGAGTCTTAACAAAATCCAATGTATATTGTACGCTTCTTGCATTCTGCATAATATGAATCTCAAATACATGTGACTGGTCGTTTGTCTATTTAACGAGAATGGACTTCTAATTCCACAAAAAATGGTACAATGCAATTAATGCACCAAATTCATGACAATGTCGTAGTACAAGTATGAATTATGTGGGTGTATATAATTAGCGCAGAGGCAGATTTATGTAAAAATGTTAGAGGCAAAACGACCCAATAACCTTTTTTTTGTGTTATATGCTCCTTCCATCTTTCCCTTTTATTGTCTCATGCACAATAATTGTCCACATCCATAAATTGTCCAAGTAAAATTTATTAGATTTAATTATGTCATTAATTTTGTGGTCTAAAAAGACTGATTCTTAAAATTGCTACGTGTTTTTGTTTAGTAGACAAATAATTTGGGACGGAATAATTATATACTGTAAAAATCATTCGATCCCGTTTTTTCTATTAAGGAACCGGACTTTATTTTAAAAACGCAGTGAACCCTATTTTTTAGGGAATTATAATAAAGTGACTTGATATTTAAACATTTTATACCTTTTGTAGTAGTATGATGGTTTTTAAATGCATCACCCTGTAATTTATTTCTAGATCATCACTAATTTGAGGGAGGGCCGAGGGGAATGAATTAAATTTTTTTTTTAAAACGATAAAAGGTAGAACTAACCAGGAGTTTCGGTAAAACCATCACCATTCGCTTAGAACACCCAAAATGATAGGTAGTTTCAAAGAGTAAATTTAGGTGGCTGGTTTCAATCCAATGCGTTCTATTTTATCTAATTAAAGTAAGGATTGGATGTTTAAGCGGCATGAATGGGTGATTTGATATGCACATGTTGCATGCTTTTGAGTCAACGTCTCTCTCTCTCTCTCACTACCCATTATAGCAAGAGTCAAAGAAACTCATGAGATTAATCTTACTTACTACAGAAATTAAAGGTCAATTGTACCTTTTTGTCACAATTAAGCCAAACTTAGTTTGTTGAACCTAACCATACACTGACGTTATATTTTACGAGTCCATTAATTATAATTCCTGATAAATTTGTACGTGTTATCCCCTTAGAAAGCTCGACTAATTCCCAAAATTTAATTCAATTTCATCTCTTCGATCTTTTATTGCTTTCATCCATTTGTCTTTGCGCAACATCGATCGATACTATGAAAGCTTCATTTATATTTATCGCTTCATCCTCTTCGATTTTCTTGAACCATAAAAGTATATTCATGTTTGATCTCATATCAGAATGAGAAGGATAGCTTAATTTGACGACTTCTTTGTTAGAGTTGATCGAGTTCCCATAAAAAAAAACGACAAACCCCCTTTCGCGAGAAGCAGATTTGGAACCACCAAACAGATCGAAGCTGGGAACTCCAAACATGAAATCATTAACACGCCCGGTGACTAAAACCTAAAGAACCCCGTGGCTTACTATGAGTTTCAAACCAAAAGAGAGAACCCACCGGCCGGTGATTGAGCACCAAATACAAATTAATTAAAGGAAACCACAAACACAAGGGCCCAAAATTAAAACGAAGGTCTTCTCGATATTAGCTACCAACAAGATCGAAGCCATGATTTTGACACCCATATATTCTTCCCGGCCACCCTTGAAACATATTCTTGGTTTCTCTGTTGTGCATTATGTGTATGTAAATACATATAATTATAATCGTATATGTACATACACAGCTTTAAATACAAATCCATACGTGTACACACTTATATATATATATATATATATATATATATATATATATATATATATATATATATATATATGTATGTATGTATATATATATGTGAGTTCAATGGAAAACCAATATGAACCTGAAAACTATGGAATCCTACGCATACCGTCCGATTTGGTGCATTTCATGAAAAACGCGGTGGCATGATCGTAAATCAAGTGATAAATCACGCGGAAAATTTGATGCATTTGTGGTGGTGCAGTGCGGTTTTCACAAGTTTTCATGTGCATTGTAGTTTTCCATTGAACCTCATTATATATATATATATATATATATATATATATATATATATATATATATATATATATATATATATATGGTTGGGTTCAGGTAATAACCCTCGTTACCGTGAGAACCACTCTAAAATTTGTGCGTTTAATGTATAAAATTATACATTTAATGTTAAAATTTATACATTTGATAAATTTATGCATTTGATATTAAAAATTACGCATATCATGATAAATTTGTCCACTTTATATACGAATTCATGCATTTGACAAAATTTGTGTATTTAATGTTCAAATTTGTGCATTTAGTGTAAAGCTTGATGAATTTAAATTTTAAAGATAATATTAGTGTTAGATTATGATATTTATTAATATTGAAAACCAATAATGATTTTAAGTTATAAATTTAATTTTTAAATTTGTGCATTTGATGTATAAATTTGTGCATTTTAGAGGGTTCTCACGTTCTTACGGAATTGAAGGGTTCTTATGTGATCCCAACCCATATCATATATGTATATAAGTGGTATTTTGATGCGCTGTGTAATAAGTGGTACTCTTATATATATATATATATATATATATATATATATATATATATATATATATATATATATATATATATATATGTATGTATATATATATACACACACACACACACAAGTTTATTACCTGCGTATTGCGCGGATATTTGTAATATATATAAAATATAATAAACTAAAAGGTAAAAATATAAATATTATTTTTAAAACAAATATATATAATAATGATATTATTATTTATTATGACATTAATTTTGTATAATTCTACACACACATGAATAGTAATTATTTTTTAAAATATTTTAAACTTTTATTATATTATATTATAAGTAATAAGTTATTAGAGTATTAGATTTTGTTGGATTTGAATTGATTTGAATTTAAAAGTAGATTATATTAGATATGGATAGATATATGTTAAATTTATTTATTATTTTTTAAAACTAAAAATGTCACGTGTCGATTCATGGCGATGACACGTGGCTTAATGAGAGTTGAGTATAGTTACTCTTTTAATAGTGTGTGTGTGTGTGTGTGTGTGTGTGTGTGTGTGTGTGTGTATATATATATATATAGAGAGAGAGAGAGAGGTGGGTTCAATGGAGAACCTCAATGTATCGAAGAACCTTAAAGAATTTCCATACACCACCACAAATGCATCACAATTCCCCTGTGATGCATCATTATTTCCACGTGACGCATCAAATTTCCCGTGATGCATCGATTTCTACGTGATGCATTACGATTTTCTAGCGATGCATTGAAGTTCTTCAAGGTTCTTCGATGCATAGAGGTTCTCCATTGAACCCACCCCTATACACACACACACACACATAGATATATATATATATATATATATATATATATATATATATATATATATATATATATATATATATATATATATATATATATATATATATATATATATATATATATAAGCAATATTTTTTTAATTTTTTTTCGTAAATAAGATTTAATTAACATTACAAAGATGATATATAAAATTTACACACATTCACACATTCTAATCAAACGAAATCACGCACCACATAAATATACGTTCACATATATGCAAATATATTTAAATGAATGTTTGCATAAATTTTAATGAGTTAGGAGATATGAATGTATATAAATTTTACATCTCTTTATAATGTTAATTAAAACATTTTTATGAAAAAAATTAAACACCTTTTTTAAATGTTGTACCTTCTGGTTCGCTGCATATTGAGTGGTATTCTCTCGAATCACGCGATCATATATACATATACATATGTATAATCGAGTTCAAGAAGGTACCGTAAATAATGGAGAGTATCGAACGCACCCTATTGTGAATGATCATTCACATATTTTTTTACATAAACATGTATAAACTAAAAATATAAGACATAATATAAGACATGTTCGTCTTTGTTTAATATAATTAAAACATGTTCACTAAAATATTTTTCAAAAAATTTAAAAGTGATAATTTCTAATGCGTTGCATAATAAGTGATACATACTTGAACACATGTATACAAGGTTGCAATTTAAAAGCAAGAAATGAAAGTTGAACGTTTAACGTGAGAACAAAAAATGGTTCCAGTTCCAATATATAGTAAATTGATTACCCAACAGTCAACAGCCTAATAAGTGATTAAGCATAGTGCAAAAAGTTATTCCTTCTTTATAAAGGAAAAACTATGGTCATAATAAAGCTTTCACTTCATGTGGCAGGTCAAATTAAGTGACTGGGTTCTTGTGGTTATGGACCCTAAGCATATGCTCAAAAGTAATTTGGTTTCGATATATGGAACACTTGTAGCCTCTTAACCTAAAATCAAGCTTGGATTTGACCTCTTAGTCCCCTTTTGTCTATCAATAACCTAATGGTCTCTCTCTCTCTCTCTCTCTCTCTCTCTCTCTCTCTCTCTCTCTCTCTCTCTCTCTCTCTCTCTCTCTCTCTCTCTCTCTCTATATATATATATATATATATATATATATATATATATATATATATATATATATATATAAAGATTTGTATCATGTTATAGTTCGAAGCATTGATGAATTAATGTATGTTTTAAATCTGGGTTTTTAATTTCGAAGCATGAGTATGTATTACATGTGTATTTATGTGTATTACATGTCTAATAATATGCATTAAATGTGTAATAGTATGAAATACATGTGTAATAGTTCCTATTACATGTGTAATAGTTTACATTACATGTTTAATAGATTTGATTACATATGTACAATATACAATATTGCACGTAAAAATGTAGTATTACATGCATTATAGTGGTCTGATAAAAGCAATGAAAGAAATTTTATGACATTAGGAAGATATATAAATCTTAAAAAGATAGGATATTTAAAGAACGAAAAAAACTAAAAGAGAGAATGCATTTTATTGAAGGATAAAAACTTAATGGGTTTTAACTTTTACTAAAATACCCTTTTAAATTATTTTTTAATTAAAAAAGTGGTTTTTAATAACCATTGATTTTTTTAATCTAATGGCTAACATTAGTTTCTTAAGACTCCATAAATATTGTGTTCTACAAAGATCTCACCTACATCGTCATCACCATTGTCGTTTCTCTATTCTATATCTTTTTGTCTTCGTTATAAAACATACAACAATTACCGCCTTGAATATAATGAAACAAATGCGATTGAAGATGATGAAACAAAGATGATTCTGATGCAGAATGTTTATTGACGAAGATGATGAAAAACGTTATTTATGAAGACTATGCAGAAAGTTTTCGATGAAAATGGTTGTGATGCATCGCCATTTTGTGAATATTAATCGGTTTTGACATAAATATATGACATTTTTTTGGAATGGTCGTGATACATCGTCATTTTGATGAAAATGATGCAGAACGATTTCGATGAAAATAGTCGTCATCGTCATTTTGAAGAAAATGAATGAATACAAATGACACAAACATGAATTATGAAAGATGATGAAGAAGACGATGCATCAACATCATCTTCTGTAGTTGATTTTCGATGCATCATCGTTTTGTAATTTTTAAATTTTGATGTGTGTAGTTTTTAAAATTTGAATTATGTATAAATTATGGAATTTTAGAATTCGAATATAAAATTTATTAATTTTAAATTCTGGAACACACACACACACACACACACACACACCCAAAATACCCCTAGGCATATATTTTTAAGTGCATCGTGATGCATTATTTTATGATCACATATGCATCTACTGTAAAGGCTACGATTGATTTTCTAAAGTTTTCCGATACATATTGGTTTTACATTAAACCCACCCTTATATATATATATATATATATAGCGTACCCTAATGTGAATATTCACATATATTTATTTCGAAGAATAGACATGTATAAGACAATATTATAAAACTTTTTTTTTCAAAAGAAGCAACATCATAAATCTTGTGAATGGTTAAAAAATCATGTGAACGGTGTGGATGATCATTCACTTGGATGACCATTCACATAAATATGCATTGAGCATTCACATAATTTTTAAGGAAACAGAAAGTATGAATGTATGTGAAATTCATATATCATGCGTATAACATTAATTTAAAAATGGTTATGAATAAAAAAAATTAAAAAAAAACTTTTTAAGGTTGGTACCTTCGGGTGCACTTGATTTCGAGAGATGCCTTTTTGAACCCGGCTCTCTCTCTCTACACACACACACACACACACACACACACACACACACACACACACACACACACACACACACACACACATATATATATATATATATATATATATATATATATATATATAAAATTAGGTTCAACTGAGTATCGCTTATGATGCACCGAAGGTTTACTCTTAAAAATAATTTATTTTGAAATGTTTTTTTTTTCATAAACATGTTTTAATTAACATTAGAAGATGATATACATAAATTTTATGCAAATTCACACTTTCGAAGCGCATAAAATCATGCATCACATAAATATACATTCACATATATGTAAGTTTATGTAAGTGTACATTCATATCATTTTTTAGGGATTTAGGAGATGTGAATGTATGTGAAATTTACATATCATCTTTATAATGTTAATTAAATAATATTTAAGAAAAAAATCTAAATTTTTTTAAATGCGATACTTTCTGGAACGTTGCATAATAAGTGATACTCTTTCGAACCATATTATCCACACACATATAAACCCACAACTCATATACAACTCTTAAAAGTAAGGTCGTAAATGAATCGAAACTTTAATGAACCGTTCAATAGGAATTTCTTCATTTAATTATATATATCATCTACAATATTTATTTTTGAAAACGAATCAAAATTTGATATATATCAAATATAGTTGCTAAGGTTCAAAGATAAAACGGAATTTCAATTTTATAGTTATTCTCTATCGTTTCATTTTAAATTCTTATATATTAGGCATTACGAGTAAAATTATTTAAAAAACACTATAGACAAAATGTCAATTAGTGACACGCGAAAACTATTACTAAAAGTCACAAAAACTCACTATAGGTGTCAAATAATATAGATATTGAGTAAAAGTGGAGTGGTTATAGATTTATAATAGTGACTAAAAACGTGTTTATGTATAACTCTCAAGTATTTTCGTAATTTTGGTGTCACTATTTAAAAAATGTGTAGGTACAAAACAGATTTATACCTACTCTTTTTCTTAACTGTCATTAAAATTGTGATATAATGAGTCAACACTTTTCTTGTTGCGAAAAAGGCATCACAACATTGAATAAAATAAGAATTTAATTTGTTGTGTTTTTTTTTTGAAAGGTCTAGAATCTAGATATAGTAATCATAAAAGTTAATTAATCTTTAAAACATTCTGCCTAAATAATATAATTATTTTAAAGAGTGGTTAATGATGGAAACATGGACCTAAATTGAGAAACGAAGCAACCTGTTACTCAACAACCCTACCCATCTTGTTCTTTATGTCGTCGTCCCCACTTGGGTGTTGGGATCATCCATCAATATCCTTATATAATTAATCACCCTTTTAAATTAGGGTTAATTATAAGAAATTAACCAATATTAGAATTATTAATTATCATGTTTAATTTATTGAATTATTATTATACTAGTTTATAAACCTATGTATAACATGAGTATACATTTAAAAATTTAATTTCATTAATCTTGTAGGATAATTGTTAAATATATTTTATCAAATTTATAATATCTATTTATATAATACAATAAATATAAATATAAATATATAAAAAGAAAAGTTATCATTCAAATTCAAATTTGAGTTTTATATTAGATTAGATTTAGATTAGATTAGATATTTTTTAAATTATTTATTATAGATAGATTGGAAGAAAAAAATTTAGAAGGAAATTAATAGGAAATTGTTAGGTACACGTGACAATCCCATATTAAGCCAATTGACGCTCTATCTAGATGTCACCTCATATAATAGAATAGATAGAAGATTTACCCGTATAATATACAGATTTATTTTAATAATAACCATTTAACAAATTATAAATTTTAGAATAATTATAAAATTCGATAATAAATAGTACAAACGTTGAAATATTATGAAAAAGATATTACTCAATATTAAATTTAAATATCATAGATCATATCCATATATTGATTAGGGAAAGCATAGTTTAATTTCGTAACTTTATTTATAATTAATAAAAATACCTAATTGAGATACAAAAAAATATTAGCTTTATTAAGAATTTAATTTCAATACTTAGAAATCGAAATTTTCATATTAACTTTTGAAAAGAAAGTTAATTAACTCATATTTGTTAAAAGAATCCCTAAAATATAGGTATTATTATTAATTGAACTAATTATTTAAATAAAAAAAAATATGATTTACATGTGTCAAATGACGGCTACGCCAATTGGCACCCTAGTTAAGTGACAAGTGGCGATTTAGTTATTCTTTTAATAGAATACTAGGTTATTACCCATGTATTACATGGGTTAACTTTAGAAATTGATATTTATGTATGTATAATATAATAATTATATGAATAATAAAATTTGCTTAATTTTAGTTAGTTAGTTATTAAATTAATCCATATTAGATATACATAGATTTGATTTGCTTTAAAATTTAAAAATAAAATCAGTAAATGACGTGGCAAAAGGAGAGAGCGACATGTGGCAAATTAAATGAGAGGATGCCATGTGGCAAATTAAATGAGAGCTTGCCATATGTCATTTAGTTACTCTTTTAATAGTATAGATAGATAGATATATATATATATATATATATATAGATTTAGGTTCAAGTGAATACCACCTCTAATGCAGCGCACCAGAAGGTACCACCCTTAAAAGTAATTTTTTTGAAAAATTTTTTCATGAACATGTTCTAATTAACATTACACAGATCATATGTGAATTTCAAGCAAATCCGAACACTCTAAGTGAATGAAAACCCACATCACATAAATGCATGTTCACATGTCTTCAAAATTATGTAAGTGTGTGTTCACATCATTTTTTAGGAGCTAGGAGATGTGAATGTATGTGAAATTTACATACGATCTTCATAATGTTAATTAAAACATGTTTATGAAAAAAAAATTTAAAAAAAGTTTTTTTAAAGGTGGTACCTTCTGGTGCGCTGCATTTGGATGGTACTCTCTCGAACCATATTCTATATATATATATATATATATATATATATATATATATATATATATATATATATATATATATATATATATGTATGTATGTATATATATATGCTTCGATCCTTCGGTCAATCGGCACCATTTGTCTCTCGTATCAATCTTTTGTTTTTCTTTTTCTTTTCCATTTTCTTTTTCAACAACGACAATATCATTAAAACAACTACCATAACAATATCATTAAAACAAATATCAAGAAGCCTTGCAACATAAACAAGAAGAATAACAAATCATATATGTAAAACGTTGGTAGACACCCAAATAAAATTTGTATGTGTATGTAATTTAATATATATAGAGTGGGTTTCAATGGAATACCACCATGCATCTGAAAACTTGTGAAAATCGCACTGCACCATTACAAATGCATCAAAGTCCCCGCGTGATGCATCACCTTATTTACGATCATGTCACCGTTTTTTTCATGAAATGCACCCAATCGAACGGTATGCGTAGGTTTCCATAGTTTTCATGTGCATAGTGGTTTTCCATTGAACCCACCCCTATACACACACACACACCGAATTGAAATATTTTTAAAAATAAACAACCTAATTCGAAAAATTAAAAAAGTAAATGTCAGTCTTTTATTGGTTGTAACTGGTTTTATATCATTGAACTACAAAATTGAAATATTTTGAATATACACAACCTAAATGTATATAAAAAAAAGTATACAACTATGAATTAGCAAACAAATTAAACGCCAAGCGGAAGGAACAAAAAGATTAAAAAAAAAACCTAAAATGTAATTTACAACCATTACATATCATTATTCCTTTCAATCATGGCATCAAATTCCCGCGTGATGCATCGACTTTTTGTGTGATGCATCACCTAATCCAATGGCTATAAAATGGTTCCCGGGTTTTCCGATTCATATAGGTTTTCCACATACATACATACATACATACATACATACATACATACATACATACATACATACATACATACATACATACATACATACATACATACATACATACATACATACATACATACATACATACATACATATATATATATATATATATATATATATATATATATATATATATCAATCGGCCCTTTCGTGGGTTTTGAGATCCACAACCACACACACAAAAAGGTGTTGTGTGTGTGTGAACCCCTCAACCAAACTAAAAACACACACAAAAGTACGTGGTTTTTCCGTTCTTCGTGTGTTTGATTGTGTATCAGGCGATCGCCGTCGATCGTGTAATCAAAGGTAGATATTGAAAGCTTCCTGTCCAAGTGTTATTGTCATCAACAACAAATGTACAATTTTTTAAAGTTTTCGTAGTTACTTATCTTATGTTATACTTGATGATCTTTGTGCAATGTTTTCGTTTTAAAAATTCATTGAATTAATTTGATTAATGTTTATATTTTTTTTATGAAAAAAAATGATACGAATTCTAACACATCGAAACAATTGCTTGATTATGGAACATCGGAATTGAATTTGTAAGTACATTAATGCGATCTCTGGAGTCACACACCCTTGATTCTTGTCGATCGAAAGTCGCACACCACCCACTTACACTTAATTTCTCGTCAATCGATAAGTCACATCGCCTTGATTTTGAGTCCATGTTAGGTAGTGACTGGTACTCATTAAGGGCATGAGGCGATTCAGAGGCAGACCATCAATAGAGTACTACGTTACTCCGGTCGTTCTTGGACTGACAATGCATAAGACCTATTTTTAAATGGGTCCCTAAGGATTTTGAACCTTGGGCAATGACCCATGTTACCCTAGCTTAAGGTCGGGACTGACTATAAATAACTTTAAAAGTAGTTTGCGTGTAAAAAAATAAACTTATCAAAATAAAATTAATTGTGAACTTAGACTATTTATTTATACGAATTTTTATGTCATTTTATACTTTTTGACTCTAACTCTAGCTAACACATCAAGCACAACTATTAACAAATATTTCAGCTACCAGCTTCACTTACTTTAACAAACACATAAAAAAAATTTAGTTACCAACTTCAATTCCATCTAATTTACAATCGGTTCGCTTCTCAATTAATAGTAAATGGATATTGATTAGACATGAGAAGTCACGTCATCATGTTTACTTTTTAATAAGGTAATGAATTTTGATTAGTGGTTTTTTCTATTGATATAATGTCATAATTAAAATCAAAATAATATATGATTAGACTCAAGACTGGTCCTAAGGTTTTTAATGCTCTGAACGAAACAATAAAAAAAGCCATATACAAATATTTAAACAACAAACATATCAATATTTTAGGGGTTTGAAACTTAGTTAATGATCCATGTAATGAACTAATTAGATCTTGATTTTTTTTCTTAAATTTTCTATTTTGAGCACCTGATGATTGTTTTCAAGGAAACATGGTAAATCAAATCAAACAAATAAGGTTTCTAATATGTGCGTGTGTGTGTGTTTTTGAAGAGTATCATTTAGAAAGCTAAAACATTTGAAGAAGTAAATAAGTAATTTTTTTACATATAAAGATTAATTGGTAGTTGAGGTTTTGTTGAATTTATATAAATTAGTCTAATATTATTTAATGGCATAAATGTTTATATGTGAATATACACTATAAAAAGGGTTGATTGCCATATAAATATGTTTATGAGTTTGATATTATTAACAAAATATACATATGCACAGGGATGACCTTAGGGTGGGGGTAATGTGAAGAAAACTTGCCTCCACCAGCCAAATTTTATTCTATTATATAATTTTAGGATTAGTTTGGTAATTTGTCCTATATTATAATTAATTTACTTACTTAACTCTTAGTAACAAAAAATAAATTTTTTGAATTTTAAAGTTTGCGCTCGTGTTAAAAAAATTATCGGGTTATTATATTCATATCTGAATATATTTCAGTTAATTCATATATGAATAGTTTTTTGTGCATTCATATATAAACATTTTCTAAAGTATTCATATATGAAAAGTTTTCAGACGATAAAGTGTTGAGAAAAATGGATCACTAGTCATTTGATAAACTTTTAATTAGGAAAAAAAAATATTTTGTCAAATAATTTGATTTGAAATAATTATTATTAATTTTAAACAAAAAATTATGGATTTAATATTCATCAAACAAAAAAATTTTATAACTATCAATAAACATTCATATAAGAACAAATTACTTTGCTATGTATCCAAAATTTTCTTTCCAAATGATCTTTTATATATATATATATATATATATATATATATATATATATATATATATATATGTATATGTATAGTCAGGTTCAAAAAGGTACCTCTCGAAATCAAGTGCACCCGAAGGTACCGACCTTAAAAAACTTTTTTTTAAATTTTTTTTCTCATAACCATGTTTAATCTAATGTTATACACATGATATATGAATTTCACATACATTCACACTTTCTGTGTCCTTAAAAATTATGTGAATGCTCAATGCATATTGATGTGAATGGTCATCCATGTGAATGGTCATTTCACACAATGTGAATGGTGTGAATGACCATTCACATGATCTTTTTTTTCCATTCACAAGATTTATGATGTTGCTTCTTTTGAAAAAAAAAGTCTTATAATGTTGTCTTATACACGTCTATTCAAAAAAAAAATATGTGAATGATCATTCACATAAGGGTACGCTGGAATCTTACAGGTACGCTGATGAACCTGATTCTATATATATATATATATATATATATATATATATATATATATATATATATATATATATATATATAGAAATGGGTTCAATGGAGAACCTCTATGCATCGAAAATCCTTGGAGAACCACAATGCATCGCTAGAAAATCGTAATGCATCACGTAAAAATCGATGCATCATGCAGGAAATTTGATGCATCACGTGGAAATAATGATGCATCACGGGGGAATTGTGATGCATTTATGGTGGTGCATGGAGGTTCTTCAAGGTTCTTCGATGCATGAAGGTTCTCTATTGAACCCACCTATATATATATATATATATATATATATATATATATATATATATATATATATATGTATGTATGTATGTATGTATGTATGTATGTATGTATGTATGTATGTATGTATGTATGTATGTATTGTATGTATGTGTGTATGTGTGCGTATGTTGTTCTTTGAATTTATAAATAATAAATTACAAATTCAAAATTAATTGAGTTAATGTCTAAAAATAATAAAAAACGATGATACTCGCAATTCTCAATATATGTTTTGAAGAAAAATAGGATTTATTATATTAAATTTTTAAAACCTATCAATATCCAAATTTTTTTTTTTGAACGACAAACTATCCTACTCCTACTCCTACTCCTAAAATACTCCTTTACAACAAGACTTGCTTTCACCACCTAAATATCAACTTGCCTCCGACGGGTGTCAAATCCGTGACCTCTCACTTATATCTCATCCCTCTTACCGCCAGGCGAAAGACCGTTTGGTATCAATATCCAAATGTAAAAGTACTATGAGGCTCGCTTGGCTCACATAATATATTTTGAAGGTAATAAAACTTATTATATTGTGTTTGAATAGATTACAAAAACAATTAAGGAAGTTTGTTTAAATTTCATCAAGATCTATGGTTTAATGAATTTTTTATTTTTAACAGAACTTAGATTTGTAACATTCAGAACTCATACCACTAAATAACTTTTGACATCATTGCATACCTCAACAAATAAATATACAATTTACTCTGAATCAAATTTAATTTCTTTTAATTTCATTATGCAAGTCAAACAGGACGTGAAGCTCAAGATAAAAAATATAAAGGGACATCATTCGACAAAAAATAATGGTTAAATAAAATTAGATGCATTTCGATAATATTTATTATGGAAACATGTCATCTTTTTGTTAGATAATATATTTTTAAATCTAAATGTAAAATCTAATAAAATCTTTATATTAATTTGTAATGAAAAAGTATCCTAATATTCTAAATTGAACATTGCATTACCTTATAAAAAAACAAAACCTAATTTACGAGCTATAGTCATGTACCAAAGAGGCTTCTTATTCATTAAGTTAAAAACATAAAACAAGCCTTAACATTAACATCTCTCTCTCTCTCTCTCTCTCTCTCTCTCTCTCTCTCTCTCTCTCTCTCTCTCTCTCTCTCTCTCTCTCTCTCTCTCTCTCTCTCTCTCTCTCTCTCAATTATTTAATCTCAATACTTTGTTTACCATTTATAATCAAGATCATTACATTCAATTAAAAGGATGATGACGATCCATTAGTGGTGGTTGCATTACCACCATCGTCAAGGTTGTTTTCCTTCTTATTACTAATAGTATTTTTGTGATTATGCATCCACACCTTAAAAACGTCTTTAGTAACACCGATTTCATTGCAAAATCCAACAATCATATCTTCCTTTGACCTCTGCATCTTCCACCCGATCCTTTCAGCAAAATCCTGCATCTTTTCTTTTTGAACATGTGAAAACTTGGATCGAAATCGTTTTTTTCCATTTCGGTTTGACCCAGAGGCAGCAGCAGTAGCAGTCGTGGTGAAGACTGAGGTGTAGTTATTTATGGGTACAAGAGGTGTTAAGTCTGGATTAATGTTGAGTAACATATGAGGTGGTGCTGGATAGTAGGAGGATGAAATTGGGGGTGGAGATGAGGAATCAGGGGAGTCGCTGCTATTCTCCATGGTGGCAAGACGAGAAGGAGGCGAATTTGAAGGTTGGTGGTGATAGGGTTGGTACTCGATGATATGTTGAACAGGTTGGTGGAATTGAATAGGATCGCAACGATGGAAGCTACGGTGGCAACCACATGCTATACACTTTTGAGTGTTGAGGTCAGTTGGGGTGGATATTGGAGTTGGGATGAACTCGCCACATCCATCTAGAGTAAGGCCGCCGGTACTGATGGCGTGATTCTTACGACATTTTCCATAACCAACAACTAGTTGGGTTGGGATATGGTGGAACTTGAGTGCACCATTGTTTTGTGGTTGTTTTTGTTGCTTTTCCATCCTATTTGGTGGAACCCAAGTAGGTGGATCAATCTCAGAACAACGGGTTGTGACAGTGGTTGTGGTTGGTGGTGGTGGTGGTGGTGGGGTATCCATGAATAGGCTCGGACCTGGGTTGAAGATGGAATAGATGGTGGGTTTTTATACTTGGGAATGTAGAATTGTTGATACTTTGACTTAAGAGCAGTAAATGGCGTTTAATGACTCGCAAACAAAAAAACCGTTGGGATTTAGTGTTTTTATTTACTCTGGTTTATTAAATTTAAATTTTGGTATTCAATAAATGAGAACCAAACAAAATTTAAAATAATGAAGCAAAATATTGAATCCTTGAATTAGTTTTCTAAATGATAATAAAATTAAGAGGATTCTATATATACACCTTTCATTATGATAATCATACATCTCTCTCTCTTAATGTGAGTGAGGGGATTAAGTTTAATAACATCATTAACCAAAAAACATATGAGAGGATGGGATTAGGGATGACAATGGGGCGGTTTCGAGCCGGGGAATGGAAATCTCGTTCCCGTTTAAAAAAACCACGGGTATTAAACGGGGATCTACATCGGGTACGCGGGGAAACCCATTTATAAGAAACCCATTTATAAGAAACCCATTTATAAATCAATAATATGAAATTTAACGACTTGATTCATAATTTAAGTTTAAAACGTCAATGTGTTTAAAATTACAATACTAATATTAAATTAAATTCGTATCCCTATCAAATGATAGCGAAAAACACATTTTTTTTATTAAATTATATATAAATAAAAAAGTTTTTTTTTTAATAATACATAATTATTTTTAGAGTAAATTACATAAATCGTCCTTGTGGTTTGGCTCAGGTTATGGAAATGATCCCTAGCTCAAAGTAAGTACATGGATAGTCTTAAAAACTGAAAAGTTGCTACAAATCAGTCCATCAAACTAACTGCCGTTAAATAAAGGTTAAATATGATGGGTAAAATCGTCTTTTTAACTATACAGGGACCATTATGAAATTTTTTATGTACTTTTAATTTTTAAATTTCTAATAATAATAATAATAATAATAATAATAATAATAATAATATTATTATTATTATTATTATTATTATTATTATTATTTTTATTTTTATTATTAAATAAAACAAAAACCATTTTAAATGGGCATTAATTGTGGTTAACATTTGGTCATTCATTTTCAACTCAACGTTGGCCATTCATCTTCAACAAATCTTCAACATTTTCGACCATCTTCAATGGAACTATTTATGGTCATCGTCAACATTTCTTCAACATGGCCATGAAGAACAAAGTCATGTCTGTCGGAAACCTCACCGCATTCCTCCGCAACTGCCACCGTTTCCACGATTAGCACCATCTGCAACCGCCACTCTTCATCGTACTATTGAAACAAGATCTGGATTTCGTGACCGGTTTTGATGTTTTTAAACCAGATCTCAGCTTCGATTTCTAGTTCTCGTTCGTACTCGTTTTTGGGTCCTGCTTCAAGGCTTCAAACCATGCTTGGCTCCAAATCTGGTTCGTACTTTTTCTGGGTTTTGTTTATGTTCATTCAACCAACCCCAACTCCGTCTTCTTCACCTTTGGCTCCGATTTTGAACCCCTGCTCTAAACACCTCCGATTTTCATGTTTTAGATTTGAGGTTAGATCTGGTAGTTTTGTGACCAATTTTGTGTAGTTTTAAATTTCAAATCTGATTTTCATGTTTTAGATTTGTGTTTAGATATTCGATTTGCGTTTCTTCAACAGTTTTGGTCTGAAATTTTTCGTTTTGGATCTGATTTGGGTTTCTTTAAGGTTTTTTCAAGTTTTGATCTGGGTTTTTTCAAAGGGTTTCGAAATCTTGTAAAGTTTGTTTTAGATATTTGTTCCAAATTCAATGAGATTTGTGTTTTTGGTATCACAAATCTATGTAAGGTTTGTGTTTTGTGTTTAGGGTCTTAAGTGTGTTTTTGGATATAATATCTTCTTTGTTGACGGTAATGGCCAATACGGTGATGATGGTGGTGCTTCACAGTGGTGGATGGTGGTTGTTGTTGATTCAAAAACATTAAAAAAAAACTCAAGAATATTCAACAAATACTTAAAAACTTCATAAACAAAATTAATTTAAGTTAATTATGTTTATTTGAATATTTTAAAACAAAATCAATCTAATTTATAATTAATTTTAATCAAAAAATAATTAATTATGATGATGATGATGAAGAGAATAATAATAATAATAATAATAATAATAATAATAATAATAATAATAATAATAATAATAATGGAAATTAAAAAATTAAAAACATTTTAAAAAAATTTCATAAATGGTCCCTGTATAGGTAAAAAGACGATTTTAGCCCTCATATTTAACCTTTATTTAACGGTAGTTAGTTTGAGGGACTGATTTCTAGCAACTTTTCAATTTTTATGACTATCCATGTACTTACTTTGAGCTGAGGACCATTTCCATAACCTGAGCCAAACCACGATGACGATTTATGTAATTTACTCTTATTTGTATGCATAATATATAAAATAGATAAAATAACATGTTGCTATTAAAAAAGTAATCGGAGTATTCGGGGATTTAAACGGGTTATGTAATCGGGTATACGAGACGGGTACTATCAATACAATACCCGCCTCATTCCCCGTTTAACTTAATCGGGTTCGGGGAAACCCGCCCCAATTAGATCTGTTTTCGGTTTTTCTCGTCGGGTTTGGTTTTTTTGCCATCCCTAGATGAGATGTATCATGTATGATTAGCAAAAATTAATGACAAGGATGTGTACGTAAAGCATGTCCCTAAAAATTTTTTCCTTATAATTTAAACTAGTTTATAACCCACGTATTACGTGGATATTTTTAATTAAATTTATTTATATAAAATGTATATGAGTAAAAATAATAATTGTGTTTATTTTTTTTTTATTATTTACAGATTAAAAAATAGAGTATATTTATCTTTTTTTAAATATTAAATTGTATTGATCTTTTATTTTTTATAAGTTGTAATTATCTTTTTGGTGAACGTAGAGGTGACACGTGACATTTGATGTTTTCCTTTATTATACAAAATAATAATAATAATTTCCACAACTAATTCAAATTTTTACATTTGAATCTAATCATGATTATTATGGTAATAATATTAGATATTTATTTTAGGTAAACATTATTTTTAAATGTTACAAAATCTAATTTATTACTAATTATTGAATGAAAAAAAAATAAAGTCAAAATTTAATGCAATTAAGTTAAGGTGTTAAATTTGGAAAAAGATGTGGAAAATAAAATTTTATTGTATTGTAGAAGTGACATATGACATGAACTGTTTTGTTTTATTATAATATATAGGTTAATCAACCCATGTATTACATGGGTTGATTTAGAAAATAGATATTTTTTTATATTTTAACAAATTATTATAAAATTTATAACTAATTAAAATTAAAAAAATTGAAAGCTAGTTAATTAAAGATAAAAATACTTAGTTGTTTGATATTAAATATAAAAATATTATTATATTGTATTATTAAAAACAGATAATATGTGTTTGAAAAAATGTTTCTTTTAATTTTTATTAACTCAAATATGAAATATCAATGTAAAAAACAAAAAACTTCAATTATGTGAATGTGTATATATTTTGAAAATGATAAAATATAAAAATGGAATATCTGAAAATCAACAATCAAAATTTATCATATTCACAATTGAAGTTTTATCAATTAAATTTTAAATCTTGTTAGCAAAATAATTAACAAAAAATTTTAACTTTATTTACTACACTTCTACATTTAAATCCAAATTTTTACATTTGAATTTAACTATGATCATTAAGGATAATAATGACACATATTTATTTTAGGTAAATATTAATTTAATATTACTTCATTAATGAAAAAATAAAAATCAAAACTTAATGTAATTAAGTTAAGGTAGTAAATTTGGAAAATGAATTAAAAAAATGGCATAGGTATACTTATTGATTTTAATTAAGGGTATAAGAGACATTTCATAAATAATTATGAGTTGTCATTATTCTGGACCATTGATTTCTTTCTATCCAATAGTCCAGAAACTCCATATGGTTTTCTTATTTTATATAGTATAGATGGATTTAAGGTTTGTTTGATAAAACTAATTGAACCTTCCATCAATGTACTAGAAAAAAAACTAGTCATGAAACCTTGAGGGACAAAAAACATGACATATAAAATATAAGTAGCAAACATATTGTCTTTATCATATGATATCATCACTCGAGCTCTTTAAATTGACACGACTAACGTCAAGAACCAACATTGTAATTCTTCATATCATCAATTGTGTTGGTATATAAATTTTTGAGATTTTCACTTGAGCGAATTTCTTGATCAACAGTGAGATGTTTAACTTGAGCGAACCTGATGAATAATAATATGTTTACTTCTGTGCAAGTCATAAATTATAGTACATCTACTTTCGAGCCAAGCTCGTATATATATATAAATTAATATTAAAATAAGCAAATATTAATTATTTAAAAATATATAAAAAATATATATCATTATTAGTCATGATTAATATTTTTTTTTTAATTTTATAAGTAGTTATAACTTGTAAATAGTGGCTAATGTTTTATTATTATATTAAACATCTTATTTTTTAAAAATATATATTTTAATTTATATAAATATTTTATATTTTAGATTATATATGAAATAACTTCTTTTGGGATAAACACATAATAATTAATGAGTTAAACGAACGACAAGTGATCACAAATATGATCCTTACATGTACATGTACATATACATATATAAACATAAAGATGAAGAAGTTTACTAATCCATGTGTTATGTGGATATTTTAAAAGAAAATTATTTATATAAAATGTGTATAAACTTATAACTAAAATATTTAACCTTTAATTTTAATAAAGAATTTAAGAATGATGTAGTATTTGTGATAACTTATTTTTCTAGCTGATTAATTTATTTATCAAGAATTTGAATTTTTATTTAATTGATATTATTGAAACATAATGTGTATATATAATATTACGATAAAAAATGATATGAGATATGTTCTTTGTTAATATTTTAATATTTTTTACTTTTTAAACTTTAGTTATTTAATATTTGATTTTTAAAATTTTATATAAATTTATATATTTTTAATCGATATAGATTTTAGGATATTATATCATATAAATATTATATTTGATATTTATAAATAAATCATATGAGTTGGTTCAAGAAATAATCTTATTAAATTTGTATTATATACATAATAATAATAATAATATTAGATAATGACAAATGTTGGATATAGTTTATGATTAATTAATATTTATACATTTAAAAACAATGAATTGTATTTATATTTTTATTTTATTTTAAAAGATTCAGGTTTAAAAAAGTAACTCTCGAAATCAAGTGCACCCGAAGGTACCGACTTAAAAAAACTTTTTTAAATTTTTTTTTCACATAACCATGTTTAATTTAATGTTATACACATGATATATGAATATCACATAGATACACACTTTCTGTGTCCTTAAAAATTATGTGAATGCTCAATGCATATTTATGTGAATGGTCATCCATGTGAATGGTCATTTCGCACCATGTGATTGGTGTGAATGACCATTCACATGATCTTTTTTTACCATTCACAAGATTTATGATGTTACTCCTTTTGGAAAAAAATCTTATAATGTTGTCTTATACATATCTATTCAAAAAAAATATGTGTGAATGATCATTCACATTAGGGTACGCTGGAATCTCATAGGTACGCGGATGAACCTGATTCTATTTTAAAAAATATAGTTTGTATTTATGTTTTGTAGTGAAATGTGAAAGCGACACACAACATTAATTGTTCATTTATATCATATGTACTAGTTTTTGAACCCTCATTTTACGTGAATAATTTTTAATAAATAATTAGTTAAACAAAATGTATCTAAACTTGGAATTAAACATATAATGTTATTTTTTATTATAGACTAAATAAATGTACAATTTTTGTCATATATATATTATATATTTATCATTTTAAATATTTATGAATTGTGGTTACTTTTCTTATCATTCTTTTAATTTTTTATTTCTAAATTTTATATATATTTAATTGATATAATATAACATTTTAATTTTACGTAAAACATAATGTTATATATATATATATATATATATATATATATATATATATATATATAAAATAAATAAAATGTTATGACATGGATTCTATTAATACTGTATTATGTTTATTTTTTAAATATTTAATATTGTTTATATGATTTGTATTTATTTTTAGTATATATTTATAAGTTTATAAACAAATAATATATATTTTAGTTAGATATATAGACTAGTTTATATAAGATATAATTTGAATGAAGATTTAAAACTTATCTATTTATATGTAAACTTAAAATTAAATCATGGAATGTTAATTGTTATAAAAAAAATTAAATAAAAAGTACATTTATTTGTCATATATATTATTTATCTATCTATCAAGAGTTATTTTATTAAATTTTTAATTTCTAAATTTATATATATAGTTTAAAATTTAACTTTACGTAAAACGTGATATTTATATATATTTTATAATAAATAAAATGTTATGACACATGATTCAATTAATATTGTATTATGTTTACATTTTAAATTTTTAATATTGTTTATATGATTTGCATTTATTTTTAAAATATATTAATAAGTTTATAAACAAATAATATAATAATGACATAGAATCTGGTTCATCAGCGTACCTATGAGATTCCAGCGTACCCAGTGTACCCTAATGTGAATGATCATTCACATATATTTTTTTTTAATAGACATGTATAAAACAACATTATAAGACTTTTTTTCAAAAGGAACAACATCATAAATCTTGTGAATGGTAAAAAAGATCATGTGAATGGTCATTCACACCATTCACGTGGATGACCATTCACATAAATATGCATTGAGCATTCACATAATTTTTAAGGACACAGAAAGTGTGAATCTATGTGAAATTAATATATCATGCGTATAACATTAAATTAAACATGGTTATGTGAAAAAAAATTAAAAAATTTTTTTTAAGGTTGGTACCTTCGGGTGCACTTGATTTCGAGAGGTACTTATTTGAACCTGACTTTATTGACATATATAGATAAGTATATATAAGATATAATTTGCATGAAGATTTAAACCTTAGCTATTTATTAATATTTAACAATATAAGAAATAATATATTGTATTTATCTTTTATATTGATTAATTTTTTTATAAATATTAAAAATAATGATTTATATTTATCTTTTATTTTTTTAAAAAAAAAAGTATTTATCTTTTATATTTACTAATCATTATAGATATAGATATGACGAATTATATTTATCTTTATTTTAATTTATTTTAGAAATAATAAACTGTAATTATCTTTTTAGGTCGAACGTGGTGATGTTATGTGACAATTTGTGTTATCTTTTATTAAAAAGTATTTTCTAATTTTAATGCCTCTGCACAGGGTATTAGTTGTATCATTTCAACACCTTTGAACAAATTATTATATCATGTATTACCAACAGAAATAAAAATTGTATCAAGCACACTTAAGTACGTTACTTCCAAACTAGGTCTGGCAGTGGATCACTTTTGATCCAAGTCTAATCCAATTATATGTTTAATTGGTCTAAAAATTAATCCAATAATCCATTTAAAGATATAATAGATCGATCCACATTCCGTCTGGATCAATCAATTTAATATAAATAAATAAAAATAACACAATTATATAAATTTTTTTCACAATTATACTTATAATAATAATAATATTATTATTATTATTATTATCATATTATACATACATATGTGTGTGTGTGAATCTGTCAACGGTTTTATATCGACGCCGCAACCTTGCCTTCTGACATCGTGGTGCCTCTCTCTTCCAATGTATTGCTTCATGCCCATGCTCTACCACAGGTAAATCTTCGTCGGTTCCTCTTTTATAAACTCATATCCGCTTGTTATTTCATCATTATTGCTGTTGCATCTCTGACTTGAGGTTTAATCTTGAGTGCATATAGTTGTTGTTCAAAAACTTTATGATTTTAAACATGATTTATTGGTAAGGGCGGTGGTGAAAAACAAAAGGAAATTTGAAAGAAATGGGTTGGAATTGGATAGGTTATTAGTTTCTCATGTTTTTGCACATCTATACAACTTGTTTTGTTGTAAATGTGAATGATATACCCATTTAGTAGCCATTAAAAGCAACTTTTAAGGAACCATGGATTCAAGTTCATGTGTTAGTACACAAAGTAATATACCATGGATTGAAGTTCATGTGTAATATAATGCACAGTGATTTTGTCCTTTTAAATATCCAATTTAAATTTAAAAGTTAAAACATAAGACAAAAATTTTTGTCTTTCGATATATTTCGTTTCGATCAATTTTTGTTTTTATAATTCAATTGTATAAAGCTATTGAGGAGTTGTAATAATATTATATATAAAATAGAGTTTGGTTAATATTTATTCTATTGTATTAAAATTCTCTCTTAATTTCCCTTTAAGTATTAAAATTAAGACATTCTAAAAAAATAGAGTGTTTGTTTAAAATTAGATAATAAAGGTTTTAAGATTTTAAATATGTTCTTAAAAATAAGAGGCATCTTAAACCTACTTTTATTAAAATGTTTTAAAAAAATATGATGTTATTGCAATATATATCTTTTAAAAGTAAATTTGTGACCAAGAATTTACCGGACTTTTGGTTTCCATTTGAAATTGATAAAACATTTGTAAAATATCACAAACATGGTTCCATTTTCTAATTAAGTAAAAATCGTATCAATAACAAACATTTTATAATAAGCCTAGATTGATATCTTTTATGAATTTTAAATAAATATTTGCTTGGCTAGAATTTCTTGTAAATAAATCTCTGTAATCAATCTTAAATGTTTGTTTTAATAATTAAAAGGAGATTACTAGAAATGTACATCCTTTTTATTAATTACACCCCCTTCATAATGTGTAAAAGGAGATTAAGTTGATTAATACATTTCATACCAAAGGGTTTATAGCCTACCGGTACCAATGTGTTAAAGAAAACCTTAAGGTTGAGGGTTCGAGTCTCATTGTGGACAAAGGTGTAGATTTATGAGTAGGTTTAGATAAGTGTGTGAGTTCTGCTGTACAATATAAAAAAAATTCAATACGTTTCATGTCATTAACAAAAAAATGTAGGATGAAGGATGTATGATAAGTAAAATTAAAGAAAAAGTATATATATATAATACAACCCTTATTAAACTCTAAAATAATGATGAAATTAATAGTTGAGTTAAACTATAAAAGTACTTAGGTTGTGTTTAGTTACCGAAAATTCCCAAAATTTTCATCTCACTTTTAAAAATAAAAAAATTTGTTTACTTAATAACAATTTCATAAATTTTCATTTCACCTTTTAAAATATCAACTTTCCATGTTCTCTCTTACTTTTCTATTACCTACCCTATATTTATCTTTATAATACTATATTTCTCTCTCTTATTTTTCTATCACCTATCATATTTTCTTATTTTATAATCACTAATCTTATTTTTCTTAAAACTAAAACTTCACCATCTAACAATTTTCACCTTTTATAAAAACTCTTGTTTTTTTTCCTGAAAACTATAACTTGAAAACTGAAATTGAAAAATGACTAGATCTCTGTTACAATTGTGCGCATAAATGTTTAGAAAAAAGGAATCATTCAATGAATTCTGATATTATGAGTTCTTATACTTAAATTAAATTAAATTAAATTAAATATGTGATTAAACGTTGAAGATTTAATGATCCATATTTTTTTAAGAATATTTATTGAATCTGAATTTATTATATTAATAATGAATGTTCAATAGTGGTTGCATATTAGTATCCAATATCATATATACAATATTAAATACCAAAGGGTCTTTGGCCTGGCGGTAAGAGGGTGGAGATATAAGTGAGAGGTCACGAGTTCCACTCCCGTCGGATGCAAGTTGATATTTAGGTGGTGAAAGTAAGTCTTGTGGTAAATGAGTAGTTTAGAGGTAGAAGTAGGATAGTTTGCCGTTCAAAAAATTATATGTATACAATATTAAATATACTCTTACTATTTAATAATTATACATTATCTCAATTCATATGCTATTATGTTAATACATAGTAGGTTTGACTCATGATTTTCACCATAAAAAGTCTTTATTATCTTTTGTTTATTAATTTTTTTATCTTTATTTTTTATTTATTTAGTTTACTTACTTTAAATTATCAAAACATACATTCCACAAATATTTTGCTCAAAATACTATTCATAAGGGGATTTTGCTATTTTGTTCTTCTCACATCAACAATAAAAAATAATTCATAACTGGGTTTGCTAAAATGTGCTAGCGAATGAAATTTAAGCATTAATCATTTTTTATTGTGCTAAAATGCACTAGAAGAAACTTTTATAAAACACTATTAATTCTAATTAGTTTTATAAAAATTTTGTAAAATCTAAAACTATTAGTTCTATTTAGTTTTATAAAAACTAAAACTTTTATAAAACACTTATAAAAATGTTGATTTAACATAATGTTTGATCAATTCTAATTAGTTTGTAGTGTTTTGTTTACTAAATTTTGTTTGTATTAATAATAATATTATTTCAAATATTGATCAAGCCAACAAAAAGATTTCAATAAAAATATATCGGTTTACTATAATATTCGTTTAACGTTATTTTCAGTTATATATCATAACTTTTGTTTATCGCAATAATCACGATAGATAATAAACATGTGTTTTGTAGCTCATGTCATGTGCTCATATATATTCTTTGGTTGGTGATTAGTTGTTTTTCTCCAACCTATTTGATTTATACTCATTACATGAATGATCATTCACATTAGCTGAATGACCATTCACATAAACTAGTTGACAATTCACAGGATACATGTCATGTGCTGATATTATACAACTAATGTGAATGATCATTCACATCGGTTAAATGAGCATTCACATTAGTTGATGTTATTAGTTTATGATATGTCGTTTATGTTACTAATTTAAATAATGTTTTTATGTTGTTACTGTTTGATACATTTGATCATTAGATAGAGAGAGATATCAGGGAATCGGGTTATTTGAGAAATATCAGGAAGCGTGTTGTTTGAGGGATGATCATCACGTAAAAAAGAAACTGCGCCAAAAAACTTATAATACCGGTAATACCCCTATAGTTTTAAATAAAAACGCCCCACGTTCCTTTTTTTCAGTTTAATTTCAAAAATGCCACTATCAATCTAGACCATTGATCAATTAAATCAAGGGTTATAAAAGGGTACTTTCGATACACTGTATTTTTAAAAGGACTCTTTTGAACCTATATATATATATATATATATATATATATATATATATATATATATATATATATATATATATATATATATATATATATATATATATATATAAAATAAAGGAGAACACAAATTGCCACATGGCATCACCACATTTAATCTAAAAAGATAAATACATATTATTATAATTTTTAAAATAAAATAAAATAAAAGATGAATACAATTAATTATTTCAAAGATAAACATTTTCAAATATTAATAATTAATTAACTATATCCACCATTTGACATAAAAAAATTTAAAAAGAATAATATTACATTTGAAAAGAAAAAATAATAATATTAATGAAGAACATAAAGCTTAAAGATTATATACACAACATTAAATATTTAAAGAATAAACATAATACAATATAGATAACATCATATAGAAAAAAAATTATAATATTAATGAAGAACATAAATCATAATTATAATATTAATGAAGAATATAAATCAAAAAGACTATACAGAATATTAAATATTTTAAAAGTAAACGTAATATAATATTAATAAAATCATATTTCACATTATTTTAGTTATCATATATATATATATATATATATATATATATATATATATATATATATATATATATATATATATATATATATAAAATGTTTTACATAAAACTGAAATTTCAAATTATATCCAATATATATAACTGTGTGTGTAGAATCAGATTTATCAGCGTACCCTAATGTGAATGATCATTCACATGTATTTTTTTATTGAATAAACATGTATAAGACAACATTATAATACTTTTTTTCAAAAGGAGTAACATCATAAATCTTGTGAATGGTAAAAAAAATCATGTGAATGGTCATTCACACCATTCACATGGTGTGAAATGATCATTCACATGGATGACCATTCACATAAATATGCATTGAGCATTCACATAATTTTTAAGGACACAGAAAGTGTGAATGTATGTGAAATTCATATATCATGCGTATAATATTAAATTGAACAAGGTTGTGAGAAAAAAAAATTTTAAAAAGTTTTTTAAGGTTGGTACCTTCGAGTGCACTTGATTTCGAGAGGAACTTTTTTAAACCTGACTCTATATATGTATATGTATATATGTATAAATTTAAAAATTCAAATCTTACAAGAATGTTAAAAAATAATTACTATTCACATTTATCTAAAAAAATTTGATGAATGATGTCTATGAAAATTAATTATATCTTTTATTGTATTTTATTTATAGGAATTAATATTTATATCCTTTTAATTTTAAGTTTACATAAATATAATGGAAACAATTATTTATTAAAAATTATCCACGTATCAACGTGGGTTCATAAACTGGTGTGTGTGTGTGTGTGTGTGTGTGTGTGTGTGTAAGTAAGACTATAAAAATAATAGTTATGGAAAAATGTAATAAAATATTTATGTTATCACAGGACAAAAAAATAATAGTTATGACAAACAACAATGATGTTCTTGTATTTTTGTAAAACTTAATATTTATATGTTTTACTTTTAGTTATGTACACTCTATGTAAATATTTTTTTTTAATTAAAAATAGACATGCATTATGTGGGTTTATAAACTAATATGAATATACAACTTTATTTTAAAACTATCATTCAGAATATTGAGAAAATATCATTTTTACTCACACATGCACGCACGCACACACACATATGTATATAGAATATGGTTCGAGAGAGTACCACTCATTATGCAGCGCATCAGAAGGTACCACCTTTAAAAAACACTTTATTGAAAAAAATTTTCATAAACATGTTTTAAATAACGTTATAAAGATCATACGTAAATTTCACATACATTCACATCTCTTAACTCCTTAAAAATGATATGAATGTATACTCACATAATTGGTTATATAAAATATATGCAAACTTAAAATTAAACCATATTAGATCTTATAAAAAATACAAGAAAAAGGTGGTTGGGCATTAATATTATTCATCTATTTTTTAAATATATGTGAATATTAGTTTATTTTTATAACATTCTTTAAAAATTTTATTTTAATATATATATATATATATATATATATATATATATATATATATATATATATATATTACCAATATAATTTGAAATTTACCTAAAACATAATGTTTATATATAATTTATAACAATAAATAAATGTTATGAAATATAATTCTATTAATATTGTATTATGTTTAATTTATAAATATTTATTATTGTTTTTATATATATTTTTAATACATATTATTAAATTTATGAGCAAATATTATATATTTTATTAGATTTATAGATAAGTATATATAAGATATAATTTGGATGTAATTTTGAACAATATCTGGATTAGATTGATTTAAAATATTTATTGCTTAAATATATAAATAAATACTGATAATATAATATTTAATTTAATTTAGATAAGTTTAATTTAGATTAAAAGAATAACAAAATTGTAAAAGAAAAAAAATAAAAAACGATGTATCGAAAGAGAGTCGTGCGATAAGTTTTATTCTCCTTTATTTATATATAAAGATAAAGATTCATGTAGTTTATAATTGTAATTGACATATTTGACCTATAATGCTTATATATTTTATGACAATAAACAAATAAAATGTTATAATACATGCTCTTTTTTGATATTTTTTTCTCTTTTCAAATATAGTCTTTTTTTATTTTTAGTATTTTATGTCAAGAAGTTTATCTTTTAGTGTTTATAGATTTTAATAATAATGAATTGTATTTATCTTTTACTTTATTTCATTCAAAAATAATAATATATATTTATTTTTTGAAATAATCAGATGTATTATCTTTTTTATTTAATTTAAAATAATATTTGTATTTATCTTTTTAGATAAAAATGAATTGTATTTACTTTTTATTTTAGTAATCTATATGTGTTTATTGATTTTAGTAATAATGAATTGTATTTCATTCAAAAATAACAATATATATCTATTTTTGAAATAACGAGTTGTATTATCTTTTCTATTTTATTTAAAATAATATATGTATATTATTTTTTAGATAAAACATAGTAATGTAATGTGTTAATTTGTATTTTTTTTGTTATATATATATTTATAAATTATGAAATGGCATTGTTGGGCTTCAGGTTTCAAACTTCTAATATTTGGACTATAATTAAATATTGACTTGAAGGTGGGCTAGTCCAGTCCACTGGCTAGATTGTCAAATCCCGTACAATCTGATGATTTTTTAATTTATATGTATTCCGCGTTCGGACATTCTGAAATTCGGTTAATAATTTTGTCTATCCGCAGCCAAATCCAAATACGTGTTAATATTTTGCTAAGGGCATTGTTCTATGTTCGCACCCCTTCTTTTTAATTTTTACTAATCACAGACCCATTTACTATTTTTGTTAATAACGTGAGACCTAATAATTAAAAGTTAATATTCTCTCACATTAAAAAAGAAAGTGTGTGATTAGCAATTGAGGAATGTGTGTATATAGAATTACCATCTGTTAATCAGAATCCTAACCCATCTAGAGTTATTTCACTAAAACAACTACGATTGGAAAACTAGAATACATATAAATATTTGTTAATACATACACAATATCAAGTTAAAACTAAAAATCATGGTTCAAACTACAAATAAATACACAATATTACGTACAACAATATCTTAAAAAATTGTTTTCGGATATTTCAGATAGGGCCGGCCTTGAGGGTGTGCAATAAGTGCGACCGCTCAGGGCCCCAAGTTTAATAGGACCTCATCGGGAAATTTATCGGTGATCGGAAAAAATGGTGAAAAACTAAAGTCTGCTTAAGTTTAATTACTGTGTCTCACGTCATTAACAAAAAAATATGTGAGTGTGAGGACGTATGATTAGTAAAAATAAGTGTATAGCAATGTCTTTTCAGATAAATATAGTTTTGAAATTAATTATTTTGTTCAAGTCATATGAACATGTCTTAATATCATTGTTTTAAATGTTTTTTTATGTATATAGCAATTGCTAGACTTCTAATAACTAATAATTTTTATATAAATTTAAAATTTTTCACATTTTAAGAGCCTACTATGTAACTATCGTACAGGACCACCAAAATTCACGGGACGGCCCTGAATTCAGACGTACGAATATCTAAATTAAGTTTTAAAAGTTTACTATCTGAATTTTTATATAGTTTCATATCAGATTTTCAAAATTTCAATTCGGATGCACGGATTTCAAGTTGTTTTGAGCATCCCTGCCAATTTTATAATCATTATTGGGTTTTCATATTTAAACAAAATAAAATGAAAGTACGGGATACATAAATATTGTTTTTTTTTTTTGTTTGTTGAATAATCTAAACGAACTCCATATGTAACTTGTATTGAACGAGGGTAATTACCCACGCGTTGCTGTGGGAAAAAAGAGGGGCAGTAAGATCATAAATTGTATTTTTATAAATATATTACTTTAAAATAATAAAATAACATTAGTTACCGATCGTGAAACTCAATTAAGGATCATTTTATGCTTTCAATCTAAGTTTATAAATGAAAAGAACGTGATTGATCAACCAACTAAATAATAAGAAATTTGTCATTCTAAAAATAATTGAGACGAAAAACAATTTTATGTTGGAATGTAAACAAGAAGAAAGCGATGATAATGATATATTCGTCATTTGATATAATATAATATATTAAACGTTATAACACAGAATTAAAACAATTATATATTATGTATGAAATAGAATAATTAGTTAGTTGTATGTCTACCTGATAAAAATAGTTCCGACGAAAACAAACTTTATATCATAATGTAGATTAAAACTATGCGATCATAATAATATATTCAAACTTTAGTAAAATGTAATATATCAAATGTTATCACAGGAAGACAAAATGTTATATATCATATATAAAATAATAATAAAAATTTTGTCGTTTACCTGCCAGCCAGCTAGACTTACCATTCGGCGAACGAAAGAGTACGATCGATTAATCAACTAAATAATAGAAAAAATTTCATTTTAAAATAGCCTAAGACAAAATACAATTTTATGCTAAAATGTAGTTTAAAGAAAAGTGATCATAACGATATATTTGAATTTTATAAAATATGAAAAACGTTTTAGTAGAACAACAAAACAGTCATATATTATATATAAAATCATGTATTTAAGCAGCTGCATGTCTGTCTGCTTAAGGAAAATGGTTTCGACGACAAAAAATTTTATATCAGAATGTAACAAAAATAATGCGAACTTAATAATATATTCAAATTTTAGTAAAAAACAATATATTAAAAGTTATCACAGGGAAGCAAAAATGTTATACAATATATATAAAGTAATAAAATAAGTCAGATGTTTAACTACCTGCTTGAGCTGTCTGGAAGCCTGCTTAAGATAACTTAGAAACCACACATGTTAATTGTTATATATATATAATTTAAAAAAAAATTAAATTTAATATTTGGATGACAAGGTTAAAGCATTTAAACTAACAAAAAAATCAAAATAATAAGGATGATAATGAAACGATAAAATAAGTGTAAATAAATTAAAGAAAATTATAATTAAATCCAAATAAACATTTTATCCTAACTTTTTGTAAATTTGTATAGAAACAATCATATATAGCTTACTGGATCAAGATCTATCTTTATTAATTTTAATGAGTAAAAAAGAATCATACCTTTAATATTAAGATGGATACCCCCAATTCTCTTTATTTGGGTGTTTCTATTCTTTACTTTTTCCGACCATCAAAAAAAGTTCTACTTTTATTTAGAACTTCATTTGGTAGTTACAAAATACCAAACAATAATTTTTTTTATATATACAATGATGGATCCATAATCTTTTTTAGTGGAGATTTTATATTACAGTGTTTGTTGATTGACTTTTTTGATTTTTCTTTGATACCTAAATACCTAATTGAGTCAATATTATTAACATAAACATAATAAAAATAATGTTTTATATAAGAATATCATTGTTATTACGCTTATGGTGTGTTTTTACAATTTGTGGAGACCTTTAACAAACTCTAATATTAATACAACAGTATCATGTTACTACGCTTATGGTGTGTTTTATGAGAAATGAAATTTGAAAGACTTGTAACTTATAATGTTAAATTCAAATTATATTATAAATAGTTAAAAATAATAACTTTTAGTTGTTTCTTTTTATTACTCGAAGTTCTAAATATAAAATTATAACTTATTTAAATTTCTTTTTATGAACCAAAGGGCAATTAATTTATAGTTACTGATAAGTATCCCAAACTTCTTAACAAATTGTAATATATATATATATATATATATATATATATATATATATATATATATATATATATATATATATATATAGATTCAGGTTCAAAAAGGTACTTCTCGAAATCAAGTGCACCCGAAGGTACCAACCTTAAAAAACTTTTTTTAAACTTTTTTTCTCATAACCATGTTTAATTTAATGTTATACACATGATATATGAATTTCACATACATTCACACTTTCTGTGTCCTTAAAAATTATGTGAATGCTCAATGCATATTTATGTGAATGGTCATTCATGTGAATGGTCATTTCACACCATGTGAATGGTGTGAATGACCATTCATATGATTTTTTTTATCATTCACAAGATTTATGATGTTGCTTCTTTTGAAAAAAAGTCTTATAATGTTGTCTTATACATGTTTATTAAAAAAAAATACATGTGAATGATCATTCACATAAGGGTACGCTGGGTACGCTGGAATCTCATAGGTACGCTGATGAACCTGATTCTATATATATATATATATATATATATATATATATATATATATATATATATATATATATATATATATATATATATATATATATATATAGAGAGAGAGAGAGAGAGAGAGAGAGATTGAGTTTCAATTGAGAACTTTTATGTATCGAGGAACTTTTGTGCATCTTACAATTTACCAATGGTGCACAAAAGCGCATTTAGGGAAAACTAAAGATATGGTAATTAAATTATTTCTAAAAATCATTAAAACATAATAGAAATTAATTTTGGAATTAAAATCTCATATGAACTACAATCCTAAGTCTCCTCCCCATTTCTCTCTCTCTAACCATCCCTCTCCCTCCCTCTTTCTCTCTACCCATTTGAAGATTATGCTCCGTGAATCCCTCTCTTTTGCAATACGTTTGTCTTTTTAGAATTCACCATTCATTATTCTTGTGGCCATGCATTTGTTTTGTACACCATAATTTCATGTTGTCATTAATAGGTTCTATTTTAACTTTTTACTTGATATTAATTTTTTTCCCATTTAGTTATATATCTAGGTTGTGTAGGTTCATTCTTTCTGTATTTAGTCCTGTGTTTGTATACTTGTGATGATGATTCGAAGACGAAAATGAACGATGAACAACGATGATGATGAACATGAACAAGAGATGCAACCAATGAGGATCATGACGAATACGATGCATGGATGGATAATTAACGATGAACAACGATTAATAATAATGATGCATAGATGAATGATAAACAATGATGATGAACAAAGACGATACATGGATGATGAACAATGAATGATGAACATGGATGATGAACGATGAACAACGATGATGCATAAAAGCACGTTAGTTTAAGTTTTTTAGATGTTGATGCATCATGTTAGATTAAGGTTTTTGGATAAACATGTTTTTGCAACACGTTAGATTAAGGTTTTTAGATGAACACATTTGATGCATCACGAATGATATATATATATATATATATATATATATATATATATATATATATATATATATATATATATATATATATATATATATATATATATATATAGAGTCAGGTTCAAAAAAGTACCTCTCGAAATCAAGTGCACCCGAAGGTACCAACCTTAAAAAACTTTTTTACAATTTTTTTCTCATAACCATGTTTAGATTAATGTTATACACATGATATATGAATTTCACATACATTCAAACTTTCTGTGTCCTTAAAACTTATGTGAAAGCTCAATGCATATTTATGTGAATGGTCATCCATGTGAATGGTCATTTCACACAATGTGAATGGTGTGAATGACCATTCACATGACCTTTTTTTACCATTCACATGATTTATGATGTTGCTCCTTTTGAAAAAAAGTCTTATAATGTTGTCTTATACATGTCTATTCAAAAAAAATATATGTGAATGATCATTCACATTAGGGTACGCTGGGTACGCTGGAATCTCATAGGTACGCTGATGAACCTGATTCTATATATATATATATATATATATATATATATATATATATATATATATATATATATATATATATATATATATATATATATATATATATATGTATGTATAGGGTTGGGATCACATAAGGATCCTTTAATTCCGTGAGAACCCTCTAAAATGCACAAATTTATACATCAAATGCACAAATTTAAAAATTAAATTTTAACTTAAAATCATTATTGGTTTTCAATATTAATAAATATCATAATCTAACATTAAAATAATCTTTAAAATTTTAATTCATCAAGTTAGACACTAAATGCACAAATTTGAACATTAAATGCACAAAATGTGTCAAATGCATAGAATATGTACATAAAGTGGACAAATTTATTATGATGTGCGTAAATTTTTATATCAAATGCATAAAATTATCAAATGTATGAATTTTAACATTAAATACATAATTTTATACATTAAATGCACAAATTTTAGAGAGGTTCTCACGATAATGAGGGTTCTTATCGGAACCCAACCATAATATATATATATATATATATATATATATATATATATATATATATATATATATATATGGGTGGGTTCAATGGAGAACCTCTATGCATCGAAGAACCTTGGAGAACCACAATGCATCGCTTGAAAATCGTAACGCATCACATAGAAATCGATGCATCACGCGGGAATTTGATGCATCACGTGAAAATAATGATGCATCACGGGGGAATTGTGATGCATTTGTGGTGGTGCATGGAGGTTCTCCATGGAGGTTCTCCATTGAACCCACCTATATATATATATATATATATATATATATATATATATATATATATATATATATATATATATATATATATATATATATGAGGGAGGTTCAATGGAAAACCACAATGCACCTGAAAACTTGTGAAAACCTCTGCACCACCACAAATGCATCAAATTCCGGCGTGATGCATCAAAATCCGCGTGATGCATCAAATTCCCGCGTGATGCATCAAAATCCCGCGTGATGCATCACCTTATTTACGATCATGTCACCGCGTTTTTCATGAAATGCATCAAATCGGACGGTATGCGTAGGTTTCCACAGTTTTCCGGTGCATAGTGGTTTTCCATTGAACCCACCCCTATATATATATATATATATATATATATATATATATATATATATATATATATATATATATATATATATATAGAGAGAGAGAGAGAGAGAGAGAGAGAGGTTCAATTGAGAACTTTTATGCATCGAGGTACAAAAGAACCCATATCAACCATTAGATCAAAAAATTGTATGGATTAGATTAATGGCAAAAGGGTAAATAGTTGGACAATTTTATGCAACTTGTGCATTATAGGAACAAACAAGGAAGGGCATTTTGGGGAATGTGAATACCTCATTAAATTTAATATTTCAACAAATAATCAAATAATAAATGCCAAATAAATTCAATTGATACATTTTCAAATTTAACAAAAATTACACAAATTCAAAAAAAGATGATGGATATCGATGCATTTCATCGTTAATCTTATTTATCTATGCATCATGTTAAAAAAAGACGCATTTAACAAAAAAATTACAAAAATTCATTTATGCATCGTGTTCAACTTGTTCATCATTTTTTTATGCATTGTGTTTGTCGTTCATATTCTTCATTGAGCTATGCATCATGTTCAACTTGTTCATCATTCATCTATGCATCGTCATTGTTCATCATACATTTATGCATCATCATTTTCGTTGTTCATCGTTCATTATCCATCTATGCATTGTCATTGTTCATCATCCATCTATGCATTATCATTATTCATCGTTCATCATCCATCTATGCATCATGTTCTTCATAATTATCATCGGTTACCTCTCTTGTTCATGTTCATCATCATCGTTGTTCATCGTTATTCTTCGTCTTCAAATCATCATCACTAAGAAAATCATGAAAAACACGATTAGAGAGAAAGAGAGAGAGAGAGATGAGGAGGAAAATGAGGAATGTAGTTAATATGATATTTTAATTCAAAATGTAACTCCTAATTATCATTTAATGATTTTTAGAAATAAATTAATTATCATGTCTTTAGTTTTCCCTAAATGCCCTTTGTGCACCCTTGGTGGATTATTCGATGCACAAAAGTGCCTCAAGGTGCCTCGATGCATAAAAGTTCTCAATTGAACCTCAATCTATATATATATATATATATATATATATATATATATATATATATATATATATATATATATATATATATATATATATATATATATATATATATATATATATAACTACCAAGTATGGAATGAAAATAAAATATGAGTTGTATAAAATACACATCCTTATATTTTTTGGTAATTACGTTTTTTCATCTTTAATCACACATATATATATATATATATATATATATATATATATATATATATATATATATATATATATATATATATATATATATACACACACACACATTTTTTTTTTAGTTTTTACGTTACAACTAACATTACCAAAAGATTCAACAACTCATGAAGTATGTAACATTGGAAGATATGTGTGTGTATAAAAAATAAAAAGTGTAAAAAATATATAAAATGGGTGAGATTGAGAAAATGAAAAAAATTAGAGATTGTGGATCCAAGAAAGAAAGAGTTAATTAATTGTGATGGATGGGCGGTGGGCCTCCTAATAATGAAAGGGTCATGTGAGAGGTTGGGTCCAACATTCACAATCACAAGTGGTCGTGCACATGCAAATAACATGCAAACGGATCGGATCGGATCACCAAATTAAGCCATCACCATTGACGACAACAGTCCATTCCAATTTCCACCCTCGATCTTCTTAATTCGGTCTTCACATTCTGAATTAATCTTTTCTTTTTTCATTAATTATCCATCCAATTTCTAAATTAATTCCTTCCTAGCTTATGAACGAACCATTTTCCTTCAATAATAGCAGATCCTTTTTAATTTAATTAATTAACCAAAGAGATATGATAACACAAACTATCTATATATTATATAATGCTTACCATATACTAACTTGATTTATTTGCATGTATTATATTATTGTTCTAATATTCGTTAATTTATAATACATAGTTAATAAACTAGTTATTTGCCAATGTATTACATGAGATATATTTAAAATAATATTATAATTAAAATACAAATAACATTAATTTATATTACAATTATAAACTTTTAATGATTAAATGCTAATATTAAAATTCAATGGATGAATTAACTAAACAATATAAAGTATGAAATTAAAATACATAATATACGGATAAATAATTATTTTTAGTGACTGGATTATAATGTTGATTCACAAATGTTTAATTATACATATAAAATTATTAATTAATATGAAGATAAAATATCATGAATAATTTATAAAGATAATTAGAGTTACTAATTTTACTTTTCTTAATATTAGAATGGAAATTATGGTAACAAAATAAACAGGAAAATGAAATTGAGATGACACGAGAGAGTGACATGACAAACCTATATCTTCAAAATAAATCATTTTGAATTAAATTAGGGTTTAAAGTTGAAAGTTTTAAACTATTAGATTGTATTTTAATGGTTTAGGTGGTAATAAACTTAGGTTTTTAACTAAAATTAAAAAAAAAAAAAAAAAACTAGTCAAGTTAATTTGATGTTGAACCTACTTGTGAATTGTCATTTTAGTTTTGAATCCCTAATATAATTATTAATTAAACCATGTGTGTGTTTTAAAATATAAGTTTTATATAATGAATTAAAATACATTAAATTTTTTTTATAGATATAACTTATATAAAGTTATAATAAGTAGATCTATATAAGTATATATGTTTATACTATAGACTTTACACCCAACCCCAGGGTGTATCTAAAATATCCAAGTCATAAGTGGATACAATATTAATTAGTAAAAGCTAAAAAGGGCAAGAATGTAAAAGCCGGTGGTGGTGGTGCATGTGCTGGGCCTAACAGAAACCACATGGGCTTTGCATCCGACCTTTCTTTATTTACATTCCTAATTTTTTTAATTTATTCCTTACTTTCCTTTTTCATTTTGGATAACTCGTAAAATTACCTTTATTTTTTTATTTTTAATATGGGTTTACAAGTATATATAATTTAATAACAGCTTATCAAGTTGTTAAAATAACTTTTAATACTCATGTTAATTTTGTTTAGAACGACAATTCTTTCGGTTGAAATTACCTTTAAAAAAATGAAATTTCGGTTCAAAAAATAGAAAAAGATGAGGGTTCGTTCGTTGTCTTGGATAGATACAATTAAAATATGTTGACAAACAAAATTCAATGCCTAAAGATATGGTATTAAATAGGTCAACTTTTTGTATAATTTAGAAAAATAACAATTATTTTGGTAGATAACATTGCAATAAATATATAGTGTTACAACGGGAACGAGAGGGAATGTGGCCACTAGGCCTATGTGTGTTGTCTGTCGGCTTGAATTTGAACCTTTTTCATCTATAAATAGCTCAACACACCCTCCTCTTTTTCCATCGCAAACCATTTCCCTGATTTCCTCCATTTCTCTAAACCGCCATGGCTAAGTTCTTCGCTGCATTCCTCTTAGCTCTGATCGCCATCTCCATGCTTCAAGCTACTGTAAGTCTCTGCAATTTTGATTATCATCAACTCTCATACAATCAATCATATATCAACAATTTTTCTTCTTAAATGAATTAGGCGTCGCATAATGGAGGAGGACGTCGTAACGGATTCGGACCTGGAAGTTTGACGAGCTCTCGTAAGTTTCACATTCATTCTTAGATCTGCTGGTTTTTTTCGATTCGCCATTAAATGTGGTAGTGATTTTGGAGTTTTAATTTTCGGATTTGTGTGGAAATGATCGAGCAGAGTGCCCTGGGCAGTGCGTGAGGAGATGCAGTAAGACGCAGTACCACAAGCCATGTATGTTCTTCTGTCAAAAATGTTGTGCAAAATGTCTCTGCGTACCCCCTGGTTTTTACGGTAATAAACAAGTGTGTCCATGCTACAACAACTGGAAGACCAAGGAAGGTGGTCCAAAATGTCCTTAAGACTTCACCAATTTTTATTTATTATATACACATCTAATCGATCATCGGGCTAGTTACATTATGTTGCCTGAATTTAAGGATCGATCGATCGAGTACTTACTATTTCTTTCTTTTTGGTTCATCAATATAGTATTATATATGTTGTAATAGTGTGAGGTCCATTTGAACAAAAGTGAAAAAGGACCAACGTACAAGTTTTAATCGTTGTTAGCGGGATGCTACTCTTGCATCCGACATGTGACATGGGCCCAAAATATTATATATATATATATTTTGGTTTTTATAGAAAATATATTCGACTCAATTATTTCTTTCATTCGTAGTCACATGTTTATGTCGCAACGACTTCGGTTTTTTACTATACTGAAAATAACATTTGTATGACGTGTAATTTTAAATTAAAGTTTTTTCTCTTATGTTGAATAATGTGTTAATATCATATGATAATCATTTGTATCACAAAGTTGGTTACCAAAACTGATAATAACATTAATCGATGAATAAAACATACAAAAAAAACTATGAATAACTACAATAAATATTACAATACATAGTTGGTTACCAAAACTAATAATAACATTTTGAGTAACATTTGTAATTGTCATAAAAATGTGATGAAATTATTTGTTTGACACTTTGACCAACATTTATTAGCTGCAAATCTATGCATTTCAATCAAGTCTTTGTGGTTAATTTTGGTTGGATTTGAATTCCATGAGAAATAAAAACTTTCCTAAGGTCATCTTTTAGTGGAGATTTTTTGCTCTTGTAATTATATAATGACCTTCCATATTCTAGTGAGATGACATTGTAGCTTTTTTTTAATGGAAGTTTGTCACAAAGTTATCAAGATCGAGATATTACTTAATATCATTTTTGTTTTTGTAAGATAGAGATTGTAGGATCAGTTCGGGATCGTAAAATATTACCACATAACCACAAGATCACTACTTTTTAAAAAAAAAATTTCTAGGTGCTATAATTTGTAAGTTTATATTATAAATTATTTATATGACACATCAAAAAAATATTTATACATTATACAGGGAAACACATACGTTCATGTTTGAAATGTTTATGGTCATCCAAAAAAAGTCAACCAAATCATACATCATATAATTTGACTCATTTTATCCATTACTCATTTTATCCTAATGATTGGATCTAGATAAAGGTTGGCTTGAATCAATAATCAATCATACGGAAACCTGATTAAAATGGTCCGGATTGAGTAAAATATAGGATCAGATCGGTGATCGATCCTACGATAGATCCCATGTTACCACGTCCAATTTTGTTAAAAAACGATACTGCTCGAATTTATTTGATAGAACCGTAGGATCGACCGATCTTACTCGCATTCTTAACAACCATGATTTTCCATGTTCGTTATCTCATCACCTTGATCTTTTGCTACTTATATCCATCACTGTTTTTGTAACTTCTTATTGTTTCAATAAATTTGGAAACTAAAGAAACTTTTATGTGAAACTTATGTTATCAATTTCAGTTGTTTCTTTTATATTTTGTTATATTTTACGCCTTTCACTTTCTCTTTGCATATATGATATGTTTGTTTGCAATTGAGAGTGTTTGAAAATAGTCTAAAATCTGAATTTCAAATCTAAACTTATTTTGGACAGTTTGTTTAGATTCAGATTTAAAAGGTATCATTTTCTGAATTTTACGAGGAAAGAATAGTCTAAATTGAATTAAGAGCCTCTTAGTTCAATCTTAGTAGAACTTTAGATTCCAGTGAGCGACAACAGAAGTAGAGTTTTTATGGAAGCTGGCCGCTGCAAGAAAGATACAAACAGAAGTAGATTGTCCAGCCTCCGCCCCTCCCTTTGCCAGCAGATCTATCATTGCGCTGCTATCGCCAGTCGCCTATTTAGCTCTCTGTCGTGTCGCCCTTTCTCCCTTTCAATTTCAGGTATAAGGTATTTTATATTTTTCTTCATTTTGTTTATTTTATATATGGATCTCTAAATAATTGATTTATGAATCATAGGTTTTTTTTTTACTTTATTAGAGTTTGACTAATTATTATATATATATATATATATATATATATATATATATATATATATATATATATATATATATATATATATATATATATATATATATATATATATATATAGAATATGGTTCGAGAGAGTACCACCCAAATGCAGCGCACCAGAAGGTACCACCTTTAAAAAAACTTTTTTAAATTTTTTTTTTCATAAACATGTTTTAATTAACATTATGAAGATCGTATGTAAATTTCACATACATTCACATCTCCTAGTTCCTAAAAAATGATGTGAACACACACTTACATAATTTTATAGACATGTGAACATGCATTTATGTGATGTGTGTTTTCATGCACTTAAAGTGTTCGGATTTGCGTCAAATTCACATATGATCTGTGTAATGTTAATTAGAACATGTTCATGAAAAAAAATTTCAAAAAAATTACTTTTAAGGGTGGTACCTTCTGGTGCGCTGCATTAGAGGTGGTACTCACTTGAACCTAAATCTATATATATATATATATATATATATATATATATATATATATATATATATATATATATATATATATATATATATATATATATATATATATATATATATATATATATATATATATATATGAGTATATGACTAATTGATGATATAATTTATTTATATATGACTAATTCATATAATTTATAAATTATCACTCTAATTTATTTATTTTATATATGACCAACTGATGATATAATTTATATTTATAGTTTGTTAGTTATTTTAATCATTCATAGTTTGTTTTATTGTTAAATTTGATGTTTATAAGTTTATCCTTTATTGTTTACTTGTTATAGATTATTATTTAAGAGTTAATTTTAAGTGTTAAACTTTAAGTTACATTTGTTTTATTTTATTATACAATATCAATATCAATCGATTTTTGAAAAGAAAGTTTTTAAAAAATGAAAACTTGTAGGAGACAACTCTATAATCTAGTTTTTTTTTGGTTTGTAACGATTAATGATGTTGCATAATTTATGTATTTGTTTATATGATCTAGATTAACCGACCCGAAAATATGAAATTTTATTTAGAGTCACAAGCACTTATACTCTCGTATCATATTAATTTCCGACCCATATAAAAATATTTTTAGATCCGCCATTGGCTCGCCATTGACATAACATGGTATTTGGCATACCAACGGCGAACGTTTCTTTTCTTATGTGGATAAAACATAAAGAAAAATGTATGGTAAAAGTTACAATCAAATTCTTATGAAATGACAACAATAACTATGAAATGATAACAAAGTGACATAAAAGTGAAGCGACAAAAATAACACTAGTACCCCTTCCATGCATATCGTAAAGGGTTTATTGTGGAAAAAACCATTATGTTTTCACGTTTTTTCGTTTTCGTATCTCCGTGTTATTTTTTTCACTAAAAGTTTTTACGTTAATTTTTTCTTTTTGGTGTAGTGAAATCTGGATATTGAAACTCGGTTTTTCAATTTTTGAAAATCCAGTATACTAATTATAATCGGGTTTTAATATCCAAATTTCAATAACCAAAAAAAAAAAATTAACTTAAAATCTTTTATGAAGAAAAAAAACATAAATAAACGAAAATACAAAAAAATATAAAAACACTTTTGGTTTTTCCCCGTAGTAAAAACCATCGTAAACCAGCAGCCTTTTTATCTTCGCTCTCGATCCGTGCAAGCAACGACAAATCCAAACCCGACCCGAGTCGACCGACAGCAATCAAATCGTTCTACTCAGTACTCACTCACTCAGAATCTCAGATGCTTCAGTAGCTTTAAGTTTAACCAATCACCAGCAGTCGCCCAGTGATCTCTTCTTCCAATCCAACAGGGTGTAAAAGGTAATCATCTGACTGCATTGCCTTAGGGCTTCTGTAATAACTTATGATCTTGTTCTTGTTTCGAGATTTAGCAATTTAGCACCATCACGCCTTTTATTCCTCATTTTCTATCCAGGAATTTTAGTAATATCACCGAGGAATTGTTTTCTCATTCACAGATTTCATTGTTTGCCCGTAAGATATGGACTTATCAACTGCATTATACAACCAACTTAAGGTATGCCTTCATCTATCTTCTTCTTTTTTTTTTACGAATACATTACACTTGATGTACTGCAAAATTATGCAGAATTTCTTGGCGTCGTATTGAAATTTTAGTGCGAGAAAGAGCCACCTGGCACTAATTATAAATTTGACTTATAAATTGGTTCTTTTGTATCTGAAATCTTGGGGTGACTTTTTGATAATTGTTGAGAATCTGCAACATAGATGATGATTAGGGGTCCAACTGGGATGACTTGAATACCATTATTATGTTTCAATAGATAACTTAACTCTCTTTTGCTGTCAAACTTGTAACAGGATGCACAGCCGTTCTTTGTGTTAGCTGGTCCCAATGTGATTGAATCTGAGGAACATATTTTATATATGGCGAAACAAATCAAGGCAGTCACTTCAAAGTACGTTCTTTTATATGTAAATAAGCACACATGTTTGACGGATATGATATGTGTAGTGTGGATGTATGTCATTCCTGTTTATGTATTCATTGTTTTAAATAAATCTCTGCTTCTTTAGCTGGCACATCTAGATGTAGAATCGTTGGATACCTCCAATTACTTGCCTGAAATTTCTGTCAAATACAATATGTTGCTTGCATTTTTGCAGACTTGGGCTGCCATTAGTCTTTAAGTCAAGCTTTGACAAAGCTAACAGAACTTCATCAAAATCATTTCGAGGGCCTGGTTTAGCCGAGGGATTGAAGGTAATGTGCTGCATTCAAAGATGGCTAGAGAACTGCCTTAAATTTCAACTACATCTTTTTTATTTTTTTCCAAGTAACCTGGGTCTCTGACCCACTTTGCAACCACTACATCTCTCTTATATAAATGTTTGCAATTCATTGTGAGTTAGGAGTTTGTTATTTCATAGGGCTTATCACTAAATTGTGGGTGCTACATTGGGATAGGGCTTATCTTTGATGTCAGAGCTTATCAGTGTTTATTGTGAAGTTCTTAAAGATAAGCAAGCAAGCGCATCAACAGATTGCTGTATCTTCTGCATTGGGAATGGTCAAACTGGGCAATGTATATTATTAACTTTTGTATCTAATGCAACTCTATCAGAAAATTGAATCTAATGGATCAACATTAAGTGCTGAAACATTCTTAACTTGTTGAAAGTGCTGTTACTGATGTATTAAATATCTATAACTTATTGAAAGTTTTGTTTCTGATATATTGGTTCATTTTCTTGTTGATTTCAATCAAATGATAACTTTATGGAGCTTAAAGTTTTACCATACAGCTTATGCGCACATGCAACTCACTTTTGTCTCTTGTATAAGGATACAACTATTATGGTGTTTGTGGTTGCATAACAAAAAAAATTGTTATTTGGATATCTTCTTAGCTACTGATCCTTGATAAACTTCATTCATAAGGTCCAATGGTTTTGTTATGTAATATTACAATTTGAATTCTATTAGTAAGACAAATTGCATTAGAGGATACCCCTAAAAGGTGCTAAACTGCAAGCAGTCACAAGCAATTTGGGAAGGAAAATACTGATGTATAAAATAATATATTGTTGGTATGACTTATCTTGCTGGTCAATTGCAGATCCTTGAAAAGGTGAAAGTGACATACGACTTGCCCATAGTGACTGATGTACATGAATCTGATCAGGTAACCATATTGGCTCTTCAAGATGCGGCTCTTTGTTATACTTGTATAGTGCTCACAGAGCAGGATAACCACCACTTATAGTGCCAAATTTCAAAATCATCTAAGAAATTTCGTTTCATGTAAAAAAGCAACTGTAAGCAGATACATAATCTTTTATTGCTATTCATTTTTATCAGTGTGAAGCAGTCGGCAGGGTTGCAGATATAATTCAAATTCCAGCTTTTTTGTGCCGGCAGGTGAGATACATCCTAGCGCCATCATTATCAATAGATTTCGTAGTCTAAATTTTTTGTGTTTATGCTGTTCATTTGGTATGGACTACATCTATTTGTTTATTTGTATCTTGTGACATTGCTGTTCTTGAGGTTAACTCATTTTATCTGGTATGTTCTGATAGACTGATCTCCTAGTTGCAGCTGCCAAGACTGGAAAAATTGTAAATATAAAGAAAGGCCAATTTTGTGCTCCGTCTGTAAGTTTTCATGTGTAGTTGAAATGTTGAATTCAATGACCATTTGTGAATCATTTTGGCTAGTTTGATAGTGTTAAAAAAATGATATACAATCACTTGCTATTTGTCATGGATGAGTTTTGATCCATTGCCTTGGCAGGTCATGACCAACTCTGCAGAAAAAGTTAGATTGGCTGGAAATCAAAACGTTATGGTTTGTGAGAGAGGCACCATGTTTGGATACAGTAAGTCACCATACACTTATATTTTCTTTTAATATGTGCATGGCAATTGATGAATTATTCAATCTTTGAGTCTTTGACATAATTTTATGGAAAAGTTCACTTGACTTTAATTGGTCCTTGGATTTTGTAAACCAAAGATTAAATGTTTTAAAGATCAAAGATGCTACTAACCATCACTTTTCAACGACGCCAATATAGAAGTGGGGCAACATTAAACTAGCAGAATGTTTCACAAAAACCAAGGTTGTCACTTGCTAAAGTTGCTCCAATGAGTTTCTATAGTTAAAAAATTGACTTCATTAATTCTCTTGCAATTATCAAAAATGGTAATGGAGGGATAAAGGTAAGTGGCCGATTGCAGTATTGATAGTTTACCAAAGTCCCCATGTTTGCTTTTAAGTTCTCTGTTATCTGAGTACATTTCAATGTTGTAATGTGATCTGAGAGTTTTGTTTTCATCCCTCTTTAAGTGTTCGTTTGGGTTGTTTTTTATAGTCCTTTTCTAAAGATAAGTCTATGAAAACTCTGGATTTTTTTTTAATTGTGGAATCAGGTCCATTTTAGCTTTGTCAGCCATGGTTCTAAATTTTGGGAGGTAATCTTGTTGATTATGCCAAAATTTAGAAATAGAATATATACCAAGGCAACAAGCTTAATTTTAATGGTTCATTGATGTTGCATGTTTTTCTTCCTTATTCATGCCTAAAGTATGTTAAATGTGATCTGCAGATGATTTAATTGTTGATCCACGCAACTTTGAGTGGATGCGAGAAGCTAATTGCCCTGTTGTAAGTACAATAACATTGGCTACAACATAAACATTAAATGCTAATTGTAGTCATGATGGGTAAAGAAAAGTAGCAAAGTGATGGTAACTGTTCATTTATGTTCAATAAGGCCATAAGGTAGAGGAATGGTGAAGGGCAAGCAGGGAACTAGCATTCTTAAACAGTTAAATATGTGATATCATTCCAGTTCCACAGTGATGATTTGATGATGTTAGTACTTGTCGCAATGCACTAGGGCATGAAGTTAGGTTGCAAAAAATTCGAGCTTTTTGTTGAGCAACTTGAACTAGAGCTCGAGGTCGACCCCTGAATCCGAGCTCAAAAGTTTTTAACGAGCTCAACTCAGGCTTTTAATGGCTCGGCTCGAGTTCTTATCTATTTTTTTAAGAAACTCGAGTTTTTATTGAGCCACTTGAGCTGTAACTATATCTAGTCGATGTTTTATGAAGTAGCTAAAAAATGAGTTAAGTTATTGAATATAATGAATATATTCGAGTTTTTAGAGCTAACTAAGAGCCGAATTTGTGTCCTTCTCAAGCCAAGATCAAACCTGCATATTAAAAGCTCATTGAGCTATCGAACTGAGCTCGAGCTTGGCATGACTCATTTGCAACGCTACTTGAAGTACATTGCTATTTTCATATATCTCAACTTCTGTTTCTGTGATGTAGGTAGCAGATGTCACACATGCATTACAGCAACCTGCTGGTAAAAAGGTATGGTAGATTTTTGTGCTATACACTTGTCCTCAATTCATGTGTGTGTGTGTGTGTATAGAGTATCCTTGCCACCACCTAATAAATCTTGTGTTCAAGATTTGCATTCGAAGACCAAATATATAGCTCCTTGGTTTCTACATAGACCTATGCAATATAACCATCATGTGAACGCAAAAGTGAAATCTAGTAAAGAGACTAGAGTTTTCATGTTACAAAATATATTGTTATTTACTTTGGGTCCTAGAAGAAAAAAGGAATGAGAAGGAAGAGTAATAGATCATTGTGGCTTTGAATCATTTTGCGCTTGCTGTTATTGATGGTTATTTTATCTAGATATGTTATATTACTTTTGCTCAGCTTTCTGTTGCTTATGTTGCAACAAATATTTGTGCATGATATGATATCATAGTAAACCACAACCTAAAAATATCTTGTGTTTTGAAAAAAGAACGTAATATTCTTGAGCTGAATTAACATTTCTTGAAGTAGTAAAACAGAACTTCATAATCTTCAGAACGTTATATTTCGTGACAGATTGACAGTCCTCTTTTTCCTGGTTGTGAAATTTTATCTGTTTTGATGTACAAGTTGTATGTATCTCATAGACTCATACAGATGTTAGTGTTTGTTATTGATGTTTTTTTTTCTCTCGCAACTTTCTAACCAGCTGGAAGGTGGTGGCGTTGCCAGTGGAGGTCTCCGGGAATTAATACCTTGTATTGCTAGGACAGCAGTTGCTGTCGGGGTGGATGGACTTTTCATGGAGGTATGAAATAAATATGTTTATATGGTGTCCGCTACCTTTGTGTTTCTGTAGTTTATTGCTTCTGAAGGCAAAATTGTGCAATCAGGTGCATGACAATCCACTTAATGCTCCGGTAGATGGTCCAACACAATGGGTAATTTTCATGACTTTGAATATACTTGTGTTATTCATTCAACATTGCTTGACTCAGTGTTTTTCTCTTGCAAACAGCCTCTACGCCATCTGGAGGAGCTGCTAGAAGAGCTCGTGGCAATTGCTGTAAGTTTTGACCCACTCTTTGCATATATGAATGATATTCTGAGCATACATTATGCCAGCTATTTAGATTTAAGTTTATGCCTTCTTAACTGTTAAGAGAGTCATCATAATGCATCATTTTCAATGTATATATTGATTACCCTTGTCATCTTGTAACCTATATAAGGGGGTTTTCATCCTCGATAATAAATAAATTTTCAGAGTTAGAAATTACTTTGGCAATACCATTAAAGATCAACAAAACTTGGTCATAGAACTCTGTCAGAATTCAGATGTAGCAATCGGACTGGGATTTTTGGGATTTCATTTCCTCGATCTTTATAGTGCTTTCATGGTTTTCAGTTGACTTTGCAAACCGAGACACACATGTAGATAACAAATTCCCTCTTATCTCATAACTTAGCCAAGACATAGTTTGAATAGAATGTTTTGATTATTTACAAATGTCTAACATACTATTCAAGAATGACAGTACAAAAGAATGTTATGGATCCAAATCGATGCCATTAGTTTTTTATTTTTGTGTAGACAATATTTATCAAATAAGGTAATTTATGTTGGGGTTTTTCCATGAAAGGAAATGGTGAAAGTATGTTAGAGAACTGATTTGCCATTATTTACTTATGCTTCAAATCAACTCTTATTCGCTGTTCCTTATTTCATAAAGCGAGTTAGCAAGGGGAAGCAGCAATTCAAAATTGATCTCACTCCATTCCGCGAGTAAAAGTTTTGGAGGATTGCAACAAAAGAGAGGTATGTGACTCGAGAATCTGGAGTTGGTGCAGGTGTATGAGAATTAAGGAGTATTGCTAAACAAATTGTTGATTAATCATGCCGTCCTTTCTTTCATATTTGTGCTGAGGTGGTTTTTTTTTTCTTGCTTAATTATATTTCGAGTTTCTGTAGTGTACATGCTGGTTTCTTTCATCAAAGGGCCTTGTTTATCTTCTTGCTTGTTCTTTGTCATTAATGTGGTCATTGGTCAAACAACCAGGAAGGATTTATAGGTCCTTTTTCAGACTCTCAAGTGTGTTAGACCTTTCAAACTAGGCCTTGAAATGTTAGAATTTGGATTGAATTGAATTATGATCCAACTAAATGGATCATGGATTTGATCTATTCGTCAATGGATCATGATCTAACCCATGAACTAAATTATACCGATGGATCATGATCCAGGTCGGTCCATTTAATTTTATGATTTTCATATTACTTCATATCCACTTCTTAAAGTCATGACCCTTTATGTAAACTATTTTAAAGGTATATATTTATGAATATTATAGTTATATATTTTTTTTTTTCATTTTTTCATTTATATGTTATTTTACATATCTAGCTCCAACTTTTGTCATTTTTATAGTAACAACTTTTGTTATTTTTACAATAACAATTTTTGTCATTTTTATCATTAATGGTACCATTATTTATTTTTTATCATTAATAACATTGATTTTTTATAGTTTTATCGTTTATAGTAACAAATTTTTATTTTCTTATCCATAATAGTAATTGGGTTACCTACAAACCTGTTTAACAGGTTAACAACAAGCTTTCAGTTATAAAACATAGTAATATATTTTCATATTTTTATTAATAACAGTAACGTATCAAATTAAACCCTAATTTATTTTTATTTTCTAAGTTTTGTTAAGATTTCATAAACACCAAAATAAACCCAATTTATGTTTCAAATTTTGCTGTTAAATTTTATAATAAGATTTATTTTTTAATATATTAATATATTAATTTATTTTAAAGTATATTAAATCATATTATTACTGTCTTTAGTGACTTTTTATTAAATTTATATATTTACAATTTTATTTTTTATAAATTTATAATTTTTCTAACATATGTTCTGATTATTTATTGACAGTTGTATAATATGAATGAAAAAAACTATGAATCATTTTGATTTTTACCTTTTCCAAATAAAAAAACTATGAACCATCTTTTTTTTAGTTTTTGCGAACAATACAGATCGTTTTTAGTGTCATGATTAGTCAAAATGGGTAGATAAATAATTTCTAATAAAAAAAATAGATTTCGTATCATACAATTAAAAAATTTAAATTTTGTCTTCAAATTTAAAAGCATGCAGATTTAATTTGTTTTTATTTGTTTATATATTTATTATATAAAGAATATTTGAAACATGCATGTTTTTAAATTTTAATTATCTTAAAATATATAAATATCATAATTAGAATATAATCTTTTATACAAACCTATAAATGTAAAATACAGAATTATATTTATACGTAAATATTAATAAATAAGTAATTCTATTGTTTATTTGATATCATCTGTCTAGCTACATTCTCTTCACATAGTTTATTTAAGTTTTTAATAACATATAATTATTATTTAAATCACTTTATAATATAAGACTTAAGTATAATCACCTTGGATTTAAAATAACTTTTCAACTTAAAAGTTTAACATTTAAAATTTGAGTATATGAAAATTTAAATTTGAAAATTACAATTATTATTATATAATTTAACAGATAACTACAAATAATTATTTATTACCTATTAAGTAAATACAAATTTAAATTACCTTTTAAATCAACTAATGTAAGACAGAAGTTAATTAATAAACTAGTATAACTAACAATATATCATTTAGTATAATAACTTGTAAAAAATAATCTAACCCATAAGTATTCGTTCAACTATAAATTAATTGGCCACTCATTAGCTACAAATGTATTATGTGCTAAAATTTCATCCATGTATTAAACCATGCGTAGTTTTTGAGAGAGTGAAAATCATCAAGATATAAAAAAACCAAGAGACCGAAAATGGTTATTTTAAACAATTAAATAACAAGTACTTTATTTTATTTTATAAAATAATTATTATATTAAACATGATTATTCAAAGTCATTATGTAAATAATTGTTTTAAAGAAAATCCACGAGATGAATAAAGATTATGGTATTTAATATTTAATTCAAGATTTTTAATATATTTTTTAAATTAGGCGTATTTTACCATGCATCATGATATATATGATAAATCTTTAATGAATCATTTCTTAATTAGATCGATGATGGATAGAGATGACGTACATCTTCTAGCTAAATATTCTGCCTCTTTCATTTCCTTATATATATATAATCTCATCCATATCATTATTCAACACTAATTTAATGAAGATTTGGATATAGTTACCATAACATTATAACACACTTAATTAATTATCATATCGTACATCTAGATTGCTTTAATTTTGGAAACTATATCAAGAAACAGAAATGCTTTATCTTAAAAATAATTTCCCCACTCAAATCATATCCTCGTATTCCATTATAAATATTATAAACAACACCCTCACATTTCACCATCAATTATTATTCATTCTCAATCTTACAATTGAGAAATCTAGAAAGCTTTTAGCCAACCAGAGACAACTACTTCAACAGGTTTCTTTCTTTTTCTTACAACCCTATTCAATCTTGGATGATTTTTATTGCTCCTGACTAGTTTTGTTAGATTTTCTCCCGAAAAGTTTTAACTGGTCGTTCATAAGCAAATTCGGAAGTTTTGTGAATCTCTTATCCATTTTGGGATCAAATCTTTACCATGTGGCTCTAGAAAAGGACATGTCCGACCCCTCACTTTGTTGCCAATCATGTTACAGTTTGAACTTCTATATCATGATCAATACAATTAATAACACCTTAATTCCTCAATTTTGGTTCATAAATTGATATTTGATGGTTTTATATCTACTGATTACAAGCCTTCTCTATGCATTTGATGAGGTAGTATGCTTTATACTTGGCACACGTTGTGAGTAGACCATGCTTCCATTTCAACCGTTGCAATCAATACACAACTAGTTGAATACTCGGATGATTTATTTCAAAATTAGTATTCTTTTAATTAAACAATTACAATAAAAATATATTTAATTTTGAAAAACTATACATCCTCTTATACATTGTTTATTAAGAAAAAAAATACTTAATTTATAATGAAAATTACTACACGTTATTGCATTTGAGGTTCGTTTGTTAAAAATTTTGTAATCTCCGTTACTGTCAGTTTTTATTGGTACAAGAGATTATACGTTTTCTATTTTAACCTTTTTATTTAAAATAATTTATGTTAGTTAAATCAAAAGATATTGTAAAGATTGCTTTATTTTCTATATATTCTGATAAAAATGCATTATAATCAAACATATAAGGTCTGAAACGTAATTAACAGTGCTAAATCACTTAAGATCAAAATTTTAAATTTAAAATTACTATTTTTAATTTTTTTCCATCTACTACTACAAAGTTATATTATGTATAAATTACTATCCATTTTATATATGGTGATAGATAAATAATTGTTAATAAAAACTAGATTTCATATAATACAAATAAGAAATTTATGTTTTGTCTTCAAATTTAAAAGCACGCATAGTTATTTTGTTTTTATATATTTGTTTATTTATTTATTATATAAAAAGCATTTGAAACATGTTTTTAAATTTTAATTATCTTAAAACATAAAAATATCATAATTAGAATATGAACTTTTTTTTACTAATCTATATATGTTAAATACAGAATGTTTATACTAAATATTAATATATAAGTAATTTTATTGTTTATTTGTTATTATCTCATGAAGCTACATTATCTTACATAGATTATTTAAAATTTTAAAAAATAAATAATTATTATTTAATTCAATTTACGATATTAGATTAAAGTTTACCATATAAAATTTGAATGTATGAAAATTTAAATTTATTATTATTTTCTAATTTAAGAGCTATAAATAATTATTTATTACCTATTATTAATATAAGGTTAAATACAAATTTTAAATTATCTTTTAAATCAACTAATTAATGTAAGACAGAAGGTGATAAACTAGTATATATAACTAACAATATATCATTTCGTATATTTAAAATTTAATTATTTTAAAATTTGGTGTAATTTACCATGGTGAAATATTATAAATCTTTAATGATCATTCATTTCTTCTATGGATCATGAACAAATTGTCATCTATCTTCCTAAATATTTTGCCTTAATTTGTTTAATTTCCTTATATAATCTCTCTCATCCATATCATAATTCAAAGATTTGATGAAGATTTGGATATAGTTACCATAACTTTATAACTCAATTAATTATCATATCGTCAATCTGGATTACTTTAATTTTGGAAACTATATCAAGAAACAGAAATGCTTTATTTTAAAAATAATTTCCCCTCTCAAATCATATCCTCGTATTCCATTATAAATATTATAAACAACACCCTCACATTTCACCTTCAATTATTATTCATTCTCAATCTTACATATATCTTAATTGGCGTCGTCAATCGTAGTTCATCGGAGAATATGGAAGTCGTAACTGGAGTTGTTTTTATGCCAACAATGGTGGTAATGGTTCCTGTTCATCATCGACATCACATTTGTCACCAACCTTCGGAAGCATACGCGTACCGTCGTCATATTCATCTGCTACAACAACAAGAAGAAATGGATCGTCATATTCGAAGAGAAAGAAACCGTTCGGGGATGAGCATGATGAAGTTCACGTGGACGTTCCCAGGATCCAATAACGTCTTAAAGCTAAACACGGACGGGAGTTCAAAAGGGAACCCAGGTCCTTCGAGTTTCGGGGGTTTGATCCGAGATAATAAAGGGAGATGGTTGTGTGGATACATGGGAAAGATGAATGGAAGAAAGTGTACGAGTCTTGAGGCAGAAGCATGGAGTGTGTATAAAGGGTTGTGTTTAATAAAGAAGATGAAGCTTTCTTGCAATTGCATTTTGATCGAAACCGACTGCCAAGCTATTCTGATGCATGGAGTAAGAAAAGATAATGGTCAAGAGGAAGAAGATAAGGAATATGGGCTGGAGTCTGTTTTCAGGGGGATCAAGAATTTGATGATGGAACTGAGGTACTGTACATTGATTCATACTCGACGAGATGGGAACCACTGTGCGGACCAGCTGGCGAAGTTAGGCGGAAGGCAACCAGAGGACTACGTTGCGTTGGAGGAGCCACCGACCGTATTGATCCCGTATCTGTCACGCGACATTGAAGCCGCCATGGAGTTTGAAAGGAACCATGGCCAGAGTACTGTTAGTTAGCTAGGAATTGAAGCAGACTGTTTGAATTAGTATTATTATGGTTTCAAATATGTTTAGTACGATATGATGAATAGTTCTTTTATTAATTAATGTTTAAACCACGTACGTACCATATTGATATTATTTTGGAGGTTGTTCTAATTCCATTTGTTAATAACTTCTTCATCTGTGATTGTTTCTACGATTTAAAGAAAAAACTAGAAAAATGATATTTGATTATGATGATGATAAGATTGTTGCTATCAAAACAAATATTTTAGACATTTATATAATTCCATCTGATATATACTGTTAACAAAGGGATGGAGCTTTAATCCCTAATAAATTAACCCAAATTTGGTTAATATTATAATATAGACTATAATACTATATTTATTACTTTTTATATAATTTATTTATTAATTACACTTACCATAACTAAACTAGATAAAGATTACTTATCCATATAAATATACTAAAAACAGAGTTCCAAACGCCTAAAAGGCTAAACGATGATAAAACTTTTGGAAGATCGATCTTGAATGTGAGAATGAATTAATAATTCGTTTAAAAAAGGGGGAAAAAACCGATTGCTACCACTCATTTAATCAACCAACCTCTCTGGTTTTCTTCTTTCATTTCCCTCTATATTCTCTGGATACGCATCCGGAAGCTCTTCCAGATCCACTTCGTACTTCAAGACATTGATTTTGGTCCTAATCTATCAATGCTGCTCCGAACATTTTATAATTTTACCCAAATTTTGTTGGATGGAGGGCTAGATGTCATACAGACTTATGTATTTTGGAATGGCCATGAACCATCTCCTGGAAAGGTACAAAATTAATTGCAGACTCCTGCTCACCAATCGAGTTACATACTTAGATATTAATGTCATTATATTTATGATTAATATTTTTTTGCCACATGCTTTTTTTTTTAATCAAACCTAAAACTTTGGAATTTGAATTATATTTATGCTTTTCTTTTATGTTGTTCGATGCTCACCAATCGAGTTACATACTTAGACTTAATACAAAATTTTGTATCTTGCAATGATCTTAAGTTGTAGTGATTCCCATCGCTCTAGGGAAATTATCATGTAAAAGTTGAACATATCGTCTTCTGTTCATTCTTCAATTAGTTTAGATCTTTTTGACACTTTTACCCATAATACACTTTGGAAATGCATATCAAACATGTAAATCATCATCCTGTTTATACTGATTAGTACAGATAAGAATGTTTTGAGTAGCAAACTGCTGGCAGAATTTGAGAGGTTATCAATAATAAACCTACCTAATGCCAAGTAAAAAGTATGAAAAACAGATTTGCATTCCTGAGTATATGTTAGTTGATTGAATTTTTATCTTTGGAGAGAAAATTATCCGTTCTTTATGCCATATTAATTATTCAAAATTCTAGACAAGATTTTGTTTTTTAATTAATAAACAAGCTAATCATATTTTGCCTAATGCAATTCGGCTTATTTACCCAAAGCAAAATAAGGTTTGTTGCATGACAATGTTAAAATATTTGTGGGAAAGTAATAAAAAGGTCACTGGAAATGGCCGACACAGTACTGATATTCTGTAGGGTCTTGGCGTTTATAGTACCGATCATCCTTCGTAGCTGAGGTCGATCCATATTGGAAATCTCGGTTTTGTTGACGAGGTTGCTCATATCTTGGCTTCGGGGGAGCATCATTGTCTTGATTATCCCTCCAACTAAAGTTCGGGTGTTTTCTCCATCCCGGATTGTAAGTTTCCGAGTATGGATTCTCCCGTTCTCTTCGTTGCCGAAATCCAAAAGCTTCGTTAACATACTCTTCGTGCGTGAAGGTATGTGGGCAATTCTCGGTTGGATGAGAAGGGTCTCCACAAGTGACACAGCAAACCTGTGCCGCTGTAACCTTTCCCATTCCTTTCATCAACAAGTCCATCTTTTTGCTTAGTTCGGATATGTCAGATTTAACTTCTTTCTTCCATGCGTTGTCTATGCCCATAACTTGGACACCAACACTATTATCCGAACCCGCTTGAACTTTTAAACCTTTGCTTAATTGGGTTAATAATTCCCAAGCTTCATCATCTTCCTTGGCTAAAAAGGTTCCGCCTGAAGCAGCGGTGATCATATTCCTACTTTCTTGACTAACCCCATCGAAAAAGGTTTTAATTAGCATCCATTTAGGAATTTCATGGTGAGGGCATGTTCGTAGTAATTCATTCAACCTATTAAAAGCTTCGTGAAATTGTTCTCCAATTTTCTGTTTAAATCCAGTGATTTCTTTACGTTTTTCTGTAGTTTTACTAATTGGGTAATATTCAGTTAGAAATTCTTTTTTCATCTCATCCCAGTTAGTTATACTATCAGTGGGAAGTGACACGAACCAATTTTTCGCTCGTTCCTTCAAAGAGAAAGGAAAGAGTCTGAGTTTTAGAGCATCTACGGTCATTCCCCTAACGTGATTGGCCTTACATATGGCAGTGAATTCAGCTAAGTGCTCATACGGTTCTTCGCTTGGTGCTCCGCGAAAAACGGGTAATATGCTAAATAGCTGTGGCCTAATTTCGGGTTCATTCTCATTAATTGGGTAGAGAATGGGTGATGGATCAGGGATATCACCCGGCCTATAATGGGATTCTACGGTTCTACGGTCTCCCATCGGTCTTTGGTTTTGTTGGACGTCGACAAGAACGTTTTCGATGTTCTCGTCTTCCGAATTAATTATTTCTTCCTCCACGTTTACTTTAGGAGCAGTATTTTTAGTTTCGTTTGTTTGAGTTGTGGCTCGCCTATTAGATCTAGCGGTTTTTTCGATTTCTGGATCAAACTTCAAGGGTGAAATTCTACCAGAATATCGTGTGTGCATAAACTTATGAGGGCTAGATGAAGAATTCGAATTAGTTACTTTCTTTTTGGTGAGAATCGATGCTTGCGCCACGATTCCCTTTTTCTTAATAAACTAAAACAATAATTAAAACTTAAAACTAATTAAAAACTAATTAAATAGAATATAGCAACATAAGGAAACTTTAACTAATTTAAGAAAGCAAATAAAAGCAAATAAGCAATTAATTGAAATTAACTAAATTAACTAAATTACCTAAATTACTCTAAAGAAAATAAGGCAACTAAATTAAGCTAATTACTAAAATACGTGATTTAAGCGCAACCGCTCCCCGGCAGCGGCGCCAAAATTTGATGCGAGTGTCGTTAACCCGTCAAAAATACCACTAAATACCTTAGAAGCTAGGGTAAGTAGGGATCGTATCCACAGAGAGCGAGAGGTTAATTGCACGTATTTAAGCGATTAGCATTGCAAAGTAAGTAACTTAGAAAGATTGAGTGGTTTGTAAAAAGGTGATTGCTTGATTTATAAAACTAATTACTTGCGAATTTTGTGAAAAGAAAACTTAAGAAGATTGTTTGATTGAATAAAGTACGAAGATAACCATTCCCGGATTCCACACCTCGCTTTGTGTTTAATTTATAAAAACGATTTGAAGATTACATAGACATAATCTTCGTTAGAATTATTATTAAAACCATTACGTGATCTTGGGCATAGCGCGTGACACGTTTGATTACTCGTCTTAATTAAATAATTAACTCGGCACGAATAATAAAATGTCTACGAACTATCTTGCGAAACGCAACAACAAAATAATAATCATTCGTTTACAATCACAATATAAATAATAAAAACCATGCAAACTTAAAGTAATCGTTCATAAAGTAAAACTTAGCGATGTGCTTCCTCCGAGAATGATTATGGTGAGCTTAGCCGGACATAGTTGATGCAACGTTCAAGAGTTGTTGATCCATCACCGTAGCTCGACTCGTGTGTTCTTCGTACGTGTTTTCGCTCAAACAGGGTTCTTTTCCTTAGCCTTCTCCTCCAAAAAACGATGTTGAACTCTGAAATATGACTTGGTATTTATAGGAAAACTGGAAAAACCCTAAAAACGGCCGTCTATTATTTTAATGGGCTGGGCGCAGCCGTAGGCGCAGGCCTGCGCCCCCCTCTGCGCCCCTCTGTGAAATCCGTATTTTTGTGAATTAATTTCTTCTGTCGAGCACTCGGTCTGGGCGCAGGGCTGCGCCCCTCTCTGCGCCTGGCTCTGAAATTTCGTCCTTTTTTCGCAATTTTAAACCGGATTTTGTTTACCTGCACAAGCACAGAATTTATTCAATAGCGGCACATTCTATAACACTTTTATATTAAAAACAACTCTTTTACGCTTAATAAACATGGTAAATTATCACCCGATCAAACTTCCCCAACTTAATTCTTGATCGTCCCGAGCAAGCAACGAAAATCAGATTTTTTAAAACATCGGGTTTATCAAGCGTGCAAAACATAATTAACTCATATAAACAAGCACTAGCCTTCATAGATGTGTTGAAACTCGCAGACACGAACAGAATTTAATTCAGATATATCGTGATGTTTCTTGGATAGTTGTTCCAAAATTCCTCACCACTATTATCCTTTTAGCTCAAGGTTACAGAATTGAATTCACGTGGGTCACTGGACCATCTTTTTCCTCGATGCATGACTTGAGCTACTAATTTTTTTTCTTTTTTGTTCTTTTCATGCAATGTCTATGTTTTTCGTTCAAGTTTACTATGACTTTCTAGATGATCCGTGTAACAGGATTTGGGTCAGCCGCTCCCAGACCAGTTGGCCTTAGGGGACTAGGCATGATGGTACCCTTCAGACTTAATCTCCTGAATCAACTAGGTCACACTTGAATTGAGGCTTTATTCGTGTTCGCTTCCTCCCCCTTATTGCATGAATAATTAGCGGCTATTGGAATCCTGGTTAATTATCACTCGCTTCACACAATATATCCTACTTCAACTCGATTCACTTCCTTGATTTTAAACATCTATGACTCTTGGTGTTATATTTAAACTCATATAATTACGTTATTTTGCTTGAAACCGTCCTAACTAACATCATCATATTTAAGTTGCAAGCTCAACAATTAGAATTTCTCGGTTAATTGATCGAATCTTTTACGACTCGCTCTTCACACAATCTTAAAAAGAAACACATTTATTCAGTCACACAAACACTAAAAATAATAAAGCATAAAAACAGTAATTCATCCTACTTAAAGAGAGGAACGGAAGAACCTGACTACTGCGGTGGTGGTGGCGGTCCGAGAATACTGTCGTAGAACTCACTGAAAGGCCCATCATCTTCTCGTGCTAGTAATTTTCTTCAAACTTCCCCAACTTGAGTTGAAAACTCAAGTTTAACTGAGATCAACACTAACAATGGCACCTTAAATCTTTATAAGTGAGTTATTTGACCAAAAAGTTGTCATTTTTCGTAAATTTTTTCTCGGTTTCACGATATATAACATATAAAGCATAGTGTGAAGCATAATGCGTCCCCCTTCCCCAACTTAAAGAATTGGGGCGTCCTCGACACACAAATAATTATGAAACAAGAAACATTTACGAAGAAATGAAACAACACATGTAGCATCTAAGTATTGAATATTCAAGCATGTGCAATATAGTATTGGTGCAACACACATTTTGCTAGGAATTGCCCCTCCCTAACGTAAGTATATTCCTTTTAATTTCCTCAAATCTCAATGGTCCCGAATGTGCAAATTCTTTCCCCAACTTAGTTGGTTGCGATATGTACCACCGTAATATAGGATGAATTATTATTTTACTAACTAATTTAAAAGAGCAACAAACTAAGGCATAATAAAATTTAATCTGCAGAATTTAAAACACACTTTCGTGGTGAAAAACGATTGCACTTAGCATGTGCAACAAGCCTTTAAACCCCTCAGTAGCCTGAGTGGACGAGTTATAGTCTCGTGAGGGTTTCTATGGAACATACCCACAAAGTTCACTGGATTGCCTTCCAGAAAGCGCTAAGTTTAATGTCTTCAGCCAGACATTTTGGAACTCTTTGGTATTTAAGTGATATCCTCTAAGACCATTGTCTCAGATGATATAATTTCATTATCAGCCCATTGTACAAATAATTTTAATCTGTGTCCGTTTACTTTAAATGGCTCACCACCTTTTTGATCTATTATTTCAACCGCACCATAGGGGTAAACATTAGTTACTGTGTATGGGCCTGTCCACTTACTTTTTAATTTACCTGGGAAGAGCCGCAGGCGTGCGTTAAATAGCCAGACTTTGTCACCTTTATTAAACACCTTTCGTTTAATTATTCGATCGTGGAAAGCTTTTGTTTTTTCTTTATATATTTTAGAACTTTCATAAGCTTCCTTGCGAATTTCTTCTAATTCATTCAGTTGGTGTTTTCGATTTATACCGGCAGCTGTGAAGTTAAGGTTTGCATTTTTAATGGCCCATAAGGCTCGGTGCTCTAACTCCACCGGAAGATGACATAATTTCCCATAAACTAGTTTATAGGGAGACATACCAATAGGGGTTTTATACGCTGTACGATACGCCCAAAGTGCATCATCTAATCGTATTGACCAATCTTTCCTATCGGGTCGTACTGTTTTTTCTAATATTCGCTTAACCTCCCTGTTAGATACCTCTACTTGTCCACTAGTTTGTGGGTGATATGGGGTAGCTATCTTATGCGTCACTCCATAATGTTTAAGTAGTTTGCTAAAGTACATATTTTTGAAATGAGAACCCCCATCACTAATTATGGCTCTAGGAATTCCATGGCGAGAAAATATGTTACGTTTAACGAATTGGCACACTACTTTGTGGTCATTAGTCCTTGTGGCTTCGGCTTCTACCAATTTAGATACGTAATCAACTGCCACTAAGATGTATTCAAAACCGTACGATTTAGGGAATGGTCCCATAAAGTCTATGCCCCATACATCAAAAATCTCTACTATAAGAATTGGTGTCATAGGCATTTGGTCTCTTTTTGAAATACCTCCTATCTTCTGGCATCGTAGGCATGATTTAACAAATTCATAGGAATCCTTAAAGATAGTCGGCCAAAAGAATCCACTTTGTAAGATTCGATGGCCTGTCTTTTTAGCACTATAATGGCCTCCACATGCATACGAATGACAGTGATTTAAAATATCATAATGCTCATTATCTGGAACACATCGCCGGATAATCTGATCTACTCCTATTTTGAACAAATCCGGCTCCTCCCAAATGTACTGTTTAGTTTGAGAGAAGAAATACTTTCTTTGATGTGAATTCCAGTGGTTTGGGGTTTTCCCTGTGACAAAGTAATTCACTAAGTTAGCGAACCAAGGCACTTTTGCGACGAACAATAATTGTTCATATGGGAAATTGTCCCGAATGGAGTCCAGCATGTCAGTGGTGATTGCTGGCAGTCTCGAGAGATGGTCTGCTACTACATTTTCTGAGCCCTTTTTGTCTCTGATTTCTAAATCAAATTCTTGTAGCAACAGTATCCAACGAATTAGCCGTGGCTTAGCATCTTTCTTAGCCAAGAGGTGTCGTAAGGCACTATGATCGGAATACACAATTACCTTAGCTCCCCAGACGTAAGATCTAAACTTATCTAGCGCATACACTACTGCAAGCAATTCTTTTTCAGTGGTTGTGTAATTAATTTGAGCTTCAGAGAAGGTTTTACTTGCATAGTATATTACCACTGGCTTTTTGTCCACTCTTTGACCAAGGACGGCACCTACTGCATGATCGCTGGCGTCACACATGATCTCAAAGGGTTGAGACCAATCAGGTGATTGCAGAATTGGTGCCTCCGTGAGCTTCATTTTTAATGTGTTAAATGCCTCTGCACAGTCTTTATCAAAATTGAACGGTGCGTCTTTTAGGAGAAGGTTACATAGGGGTTTGGATATGGCACTAAAATCTTTTATGAATCTCCTATAGAAACCTGCATGTCCTAGAAAAGAACGAATCCCCTTGATATTAGTTGGTGGTGGTAGCGAGGAAATTATTTGTATCTTAGCTCGATCAACCTCCATTCCTCTTTCAGAGACTATGTGTCCTAAGACTACTCCCTCTTTAACCATAAAGTGACTTTTCTCCCAGCTTAGTACTAAATTAGTTTCAGTACAACGCTTAAGAACTTTTTCTAAATGAGAGAGGCACCCTTCGAATGACTTATCAAATATCGAAAAGTCGTCCATGAAGATTTCAAGAGAACCTCCGACCATGTCTGAAAATATAGCCATCATACATCGCTGAAATGTGGCTGGAGCGTTACATAATCCAAATGGCATTCTTCGGTAGGCGAATGTGCCATACAGACACGTAAATGTCGTTTTATCTTGGTCCTCTGGGTGTATTGGGATTTGGTTATACCCCGAATAGCCATCTAGGAAACAATAGAATTTCTGCCCTGCTAGCTTCTCTACTATTTGGTCGATGAATGGCAGAGGAAAATGATCTTTTGAGGTTGCGGCGTTTAGTTTTCTGTAGTCGATACATACTCTCGACCCCGTCACAGGGCGAGTTGCAATCTTTTCTCCTTCAGGAGTATCGACGACAGTGATTCCAGATTTTTTTGGAACCGTTTGTGTGGGACTAACCCATTGGCTATCTGATATCGGATAGATAATTCCAGCATCTAGCCATTTCAACACTTCTTTCTTCACTACCTCTCTAAGGTTAGGGTTTAGCCTTCTCTGAGCATCTCTGCTTGGCTTGGCTGTTGGATCAGTTATAATCCTATGCATACACAGCGTCGGACTAATTCCTTTAAGATCTGTTATGGTCCAGCCTACCGCTTCCTTATATCTCGATAACACTTCTAACAAGGCCTTTTCTTGTGCAGCAGTAAGGTCTGTTGCGATGATTACAGGCAGTGTATTCTCAGGGCCAAGAAAAGCATATTTGAGATGAGATGGAAGTGGTTTCAACTCTAGCTTGGGTACATGCTGGTTTCTTTCATCAAAGGGCCTTGTTTATCTTCTTGCTTGTTCTTTGTCATTAATGTGGTCATTGGTCAAACAACCAGGAAGGATTTATAGGTCCTTTTTCAGACTCTCAAGTGTGTTAGACCTTTCAAACTAGGCCTTGAAATGTTAGAATTTGGATTGAATTGAATTATGATCCAACTAAATGGATCATGGATTTGATCTATTCGTCAATGGATCATGATCTAACCCATGAACTAAATTATACCGATGGATCATGATCCAGGTCGGTCCATTTAATTTTATGATTTTCATATTACTTCATATCCACTTCTTAAAGTCATGACCCTTTATGTAAACTATTTTAAAGGTATATATTTATGAATATTATAGTTATATTTTTTTTTTTCAATTTTTCATTTATATGTTATTTTACATATCTAGCTCCAACTTTTGTCATTTTTATAGTAACTTTTGTTATTTTTACAATAACAATTTTTGTCATTTTTATCATTAATGGTACCATTATTTATTTTTTATCATTAATAACATTGATTTTTTATAGTTTTATCGTTTATAGTAACAAATTTTTATTTTCTTATCAATAATAGTAATTGGGTTACCTACAAACCTGTTTAACAGGTTAACAACAAGCTTTCAGTTATAAAACATAGTAATATATTTTCATATTTTTATTAATAACAGTAACGTATCAAATTAAACCCTAATTTATTTTTATTTTCTAAGTTTTGTTAAGATTTCATAAACACCAAAATAAACCCAATTTATGTTTCAAATTTTGCTGTTAAATTTTATAATAAGATTTATTTTTTAATATATTAATATATTAATTTATTTTAAAGTATATTAAATCATATTATTACTGTCTTTAGTGACTTTTTATTAAATTTATATATTTACAATTTTATTTTTTATAAATTTATAATTTTTCTAACATATGTTCTGATTATTTATTGACAGTTGTATAATATGAATGAAAAAAACTATGAATCATTTTGATTTTTACCTTTTCCAAATAAAAAAACTATGAACCATCTTTTTTTTAGTTTTTGCGAACAATACAGATCGTTTTTAGTGTCATGATTAGTCAAAATGGGTAGATAAATAATTTCTAATAAAAAAAATAGATTTCGTATCATACAATTAAAAAATTTAAATTTTGTCTTCAAATTTAAAAGCATGCAGATTTAATTTGTTTTTATTTGTTTATATATTTATTATATAAAGAATATTTGAAACATGCATGTTTTTAAATTTTAATTATCTTAAAATATATAAATATCATAATTAGAATATAATCTTTTATACAAACCTATAAATGTAAAATACAGAATTATATTTATACGTAAATATTAATAAATAAGTAATTCTATTGTTTATTTGATATCATCTGTCTAGCTACATTCTCTTCACATAGTTTATTTAAGTTTTTAATAACATATAATTATTATTTAAATCACTTTATAATATAAGACTTAAATATAATCACCTTGGATTTAAAATAACTTTTCAACTTAAAAGTTTAACATTTAAAATTTGAGTATATGAAAATTTAAATTTGAAAATTACAATTATTATTATCTAATTTAACAGATAACTACAAATAATTATTTATTACCTATTAAGTAAATACAAATTTAAATTACCTTTTAAATCAACTAATGTAAGACAGAAGTTAATTAATAAACTAGTATAACTAACAATATATCATTTAGTATAATAACTTGTAAAAAATAATCTAACCCATAAGTATTCGTTCAACTATAAATTAATTGGCCACTCATTAGCTACAAATGTATTATGTGCTAAAATTTCATCCATGTATTAAACCATGCGTAGTTTTCGAGAGAGTGAAAATCATCAAGATATAAAAAAACCAAGAGACCGAAAATGGTTATTTTAAACAATTAAATAACAAGTACTTTATTTTATTTTATAAAATAATTATTATATTAAACATGATTATTCAAAGTCATTATGTAAATAATTGTTTTAAAGAAAATCCACGAGATGAATAAAGATTATGGTATTTAATATTTAATTCAAGATTTTTAATATATTTTTTAAATTAGGCGTATTTTACCATGCATCATGATATATATGATAAATCTTTAATGAATCATTTCTTAATTAGATCGATGATGGATAGAGATGACGTACATCTTCTAGCTAAATATTCTGCCTCTTTCATTTCCTTATATATATATAATCTCATCCATATCATTATTCAACACTAATTTAATGAAGATTTGGATATAGTTACCATAACATTATAACACACTTAATTAATTATCATATCGTACATCTAGATTGCTTTAATTTTGGAAACTATATCAAGAAACAGAAATGCTTTATCTTAAAAATAATTTCCCCACTCAAATCATATCCTCGTATTCCATTATAAATATTATAAACAACACCCTCACATTACACCATCAATTATTATTCATTCTCAATCTTACAATTGAGAAATCTAGAAAGCTTTTAGCCAACCAGAGACAACTACTTCAACAGGTTTCTTTCTTTTTCTTACAACCCTATTCAATCTTGGATGATTTTTATTGCTCCTGACTAGTTTTGTTAGTTTTTCTCCCGAAAAGTTTTAACTGGTCGTTCATAAGCAAATTCGGAAGTTTTGTGAATCTCTTATCCATTTTGGGGTCAAATCTTTACCATGTGGCTCTAGAAAAGGACATGTCCGACCCCTCACTTTGTTGCCAATCATGTTACAGTTTGAACTTCTATATCATGATCAATACAATTAATAACACCTTAATTCCTCAATTTTGGTTCATAAATTGATATTTGATGGTTTTATATCTACTGATTACAAGCCTTCTCTATGCATTTGATGAGGTAGTATGCTTTATACTTGGCACACGTTGTGAGTAGACCATGCTTCCATTTCAACCGTTGCAATCAATACACAACTAGTTGAATACTCGGATGATTTATTTCAAAATTAGTATTCTTTTAATTAAACAATTACAATAAAAATATATTTAATTTTGAAAAACTATACATCCTCTTATACATTGTTTATTAAGAAAAAAATACTTAATTTATAATGAAAATTACTACACGTTATTGCATTTGAGGTTCGTTTGTTAAAAATTTTGTAATCTCCGTTACTGTCAGTTTTTATTGGTACAAGAGATTATACGTTTTCTATTTTAACCTTTTTATTTAAAATAATTTATGTTAGTTAAATCAAAAGATATTGTAAAGATTGCTTTATTTTCTATATATTCTGATAAAAATGCATTATAATCAAACATATAAGGTCTGAAACGTAATTAACAGTGCTAAATCACTTAAGATCAAAATTTTAAATTTAAAATTACTATTTTTAATTTTTTTCCATCTACTACTACAAAGTTATATTATGTATAAATTACTATCCATTTTATATATGGTGATAGATAAATAATTGTTAATAAAAACTAGATTTCATATAATACAAATAAGAAATTTATGTTTTGTCTTCAAATTTAAAAGCACGCATAGTTATTTTGTTTTTATATATTTGTTTATTTATTTATTATATAAAAAGCATTTGAAACATGTTTTTAAATTTTAATTATCTTAAAACATAAAAATATCATAATTAGAATATGAACTTTTTTTTACTAATCTATATATGTTAAATACAGAATGTTTATACTAAATATTAATATATAAGTAATTTTATTGTTTATTTGTTATTATCTCATGAAGCTACATTATCTTACATAGATTATTTAAAATTTTAAAAAATAAATAATTATTATTTAATTCAATTTACGATATTAGATTAAAGTTTACCATATAAAATTTGAATGTATGAAAATTTAAATTTATTATTATTTTCTAATTTAAGAGCTATAAATAATTATTTATTACCTATTATTAATATAAGGTTAAATACAAATTTTAAATTATCTTTTAAATCAACTAATTAATGTAAGACAGAAGGTGATAAACTAGTATATATAACTAACAATATATCATTTCGTATATTTAAAATTTAATTATTTTAAAATTTGGTGTAATTTACCATGGTGAAATATTATAAATCTTTAATGATCATTCATTTCTTCTATGGATCATGAACAAATTGTCATCTATCTTCCTAAATATTTTGCCTTAATTTGTTTAATTTCCTTATATAATCTCTCTCATCCATATCATAATTCAAAGATTTGATGAAGATTTGGATATAGTTACCATAACTTTATAACTCAATTAATTATCATATCGTCAATCTGGATTACTTTAATTTTGGAAACTATATCAAGAAACAGAAATGCTTTATTTTAAAAATAATTTCCCCTCTCAAATCATATCCTCGTATTCCATTATAAATATTATAAACAACACCCTCACATTTCACCTTCAATTATTATTCATTCTCAATCTTACATATATCTTAATTGGCGTCGTCAATCGTAGTTCATCGGAGAATATGGAAGTCGTAACTGGAGTTGTTTTTATGCCAACAATGGTGGTAATGGTTCCTGTTCATCATCGACATCACATTTGTCACCAACCTTCGGAAGCATACGCGTACCGTCGTCATATTCATCTGCTACAACAACAAGAAGAAATGGATCGTCATATTCGAAGAGAAAGAAACCGTTCGGGGATGAGCATGATGAAGTTCACGTGGACGTTCCCAGGATCCAATAACGTCTTAAAGCTAAACACGGACGGGAGTTCAAAAGGGAACCCAGGTCCTTCGAGTTTCGGGGGTTTGATCCGAGATAATAAAGGGAGATGGTTGTGTGGATACATGGGAAAGATGAATGGAAGAAAGTGTACGAGTCTTGAGGCAGAAGCATGGAGTGTGTATAAAGGGTTGTGTTTAATAAAGAAGATGAAGCTTTCTTGCAATTGCATTTTGATCGAAACCGACTGCCAAGCTATTCTGATGCATGGAGTAAGAAAAGATAATGGTCAAGAGGAAGAAGATAAGGAATATGGGCTGGAGTCTGTTTTCAGGGGGATCAAGAATTTGATGATGGAACTGAGGTACTGTACATTGATTCATACTCGACGAGATGGGAACCACTGTGCGGACCAGCTGGCGAAGTTAGGCGGAAGGCAACCAGAGGACTACGTTGCGTTGGAGGAGCCACCGACCGTATTGATCCCGTATCTGTCACGCGACATTGAAGCCGCCATGGAGTTTGAAAGGAACCATGGCCAGAGTACTGTTAGTTAGCTAGGAATTGAAGCAGACTGTTTGAATTAGTATTATTATGGTTTCAAATATGTTTAGTACGATATGATGAATAGTTCTTTTATTAATTAATGTTTAAACCACGTACGTACCATATTGATATTATTTTGGAGGTTGTTCTAATTCCATTTGTTAATAACTTCTTCATCTGTGATTGTTTCTACGATTTAAAGAAAAAACTAGAAAAATGATATTTGATTATGATGATGATAAGATTGTTGCTATCAAAACAAATATTTTAGACATTTATATAATTCCATCTGATATATACTGTTAACAAAGGGATGGAGCTTTAATCCCTAATAAATTAACCCAAATTTGGTTAATATTATAATATAGACTATAATACTATATTTATTACTTTTTATATAATTTATTTATTAATTACACTTACCATAACTAAACTAGATAAAGATTACTTATCCATATAAATATACTAAAAACAGAGTTCCAAACGCCTAAAAGGCTAAACGATGATAAAACTTTTGGAAGATCGATCTTGAATGTGAGAATGAATTAATAATTCGTTTAAAAAAGGGGGAAAAAACCGATTGCTACCACTCATTTAATCAACCAACCTCTCTGGTTTTCTTCTTTCATTTCCCTCTATATTCTCTGGATACGCATCCGGAAGCTCTTCCAGATCCACTTCGTACTTCAAGACATTGATTTTGGTCCTAATCTATCAATGCTGCTCCGAACATTTTATAATTTTACCCAAATTTTGTTGGATGGAGGGCTAGATGTCATACAGACTTATGTATTTTGGAATGGCCATGAACCATCTCCTGGAAAGGTACAAAATTAATTGCAGACTCCTGCTCACCAATCGAGTTACATACTTAGATATTAATGTCATTATATTTATGATTAATATTTTTTTGCCACATGCTTTTTTTTTTAATCAAACCTAAAACTTTGGAATTTGAATTATATTTATGCTTTTCTTTTATGTTGTTCGATGCTCACCAATCGAGTTACATACTTAGACTTAATACAAAATTTTGTATCTTGCAATGATCTTAAGTTGTAGTGATTCCCATCGCTCTAGGGAAATTATCATGTAAAAGTTGAACATATCGTCTTCTGTTCATTCTTCAATTAGTTTAGATCTTTTTGACACTTTTACCCATAATACACTTTGGAAATGCATATCAAACATGTAAATCATCATCCTGTTTATACTGATTAGTACAGATAAGAATGTTTTGAGTAGCAAACTGCTGGCAGAATTTGAGAGGTTATCAATAATAAACCTACCTAATGCCAAGTAAAAAGTATGAAAAACAGATTTGCATTCCTGAGTATATGTTAGTTGATTGAATTTTTATCTTTGGAGAGAAAATTATCCGTTCTTTATGCCATATTAATTATTCAAAATTCTAGACAAGATTTTGTTTTTTAATTAATAAACAAGCTAATCATATTTTGCCTAATGCAATTCGGCTTATTTACCCAAAGCAAAATAAGGTTTGTTGCATGACAATGTTAAAATATTTGTGGGAAAGTAATAAAAAGGTCACTGGAAATGGCCGACACAGTACTGATATTCTCGGTTATAAAAACCGTGAGGCGCTAAGGGTCCTGGAAGGCGAGGGGCGAGGCCAATCTGCTGCATTATGAAGACAAAGCACACTATTTTTTAGTAGATGCATATAAATTACTTCTACAACACATTTTCTACATTGTTTGCAATCACATAACACAAAAAAATATTTCAATTTCATACCAAAACTAGTAGGCTAAAAACAAAGTAAGCGTCATTGCTCGCTATTCGATACTAGCCCTCACGAAACCAAGTAAAATGTATGTTTTAGGTAGGAAAACAAAGGTAAAAATATGAAAAGACATGACACAAATAAATAAACAAAAGATAGTCTAACTTATTATTTTCTTTACAAAAATAGCCTAGACCTACCAAATGTGCTGATGCTAGAACCTCGTGCGCTTCGGAGGCATGCTTTTTAAAACCAAGACTGGTATCTTGGTTCAAATGCCCTGATTCGTGTGATGGTCATGCAACGTTCATAGGCCTAGATACTGTTATTTTCCTAAATTGTTATAGTTAACCCATGATATTGATTGCTATATGTTTCTCTTTCTAGTAGCAGTGAAATGGTAACTATTGTTTATTTGTTTTTCACTTTTTTTTAATGCAGATAGCTGAAAGAAGGGATATAATTGCATCAATTAATAGCGCGACGATAAACTCTGATGAAGAGGAAATTTCTTCTGAAGAGGAGGGATCCTTTCTGGAATTGGATTCCAAACTTCCAAATGATATTTTTTACTATTCACAAGATTTATGATGTCTTTTTTTGAAAAAAAAAATCATATAATGTTGTCTTAATTATACATGTCTATACAAAAAAATATATGTGAATGATCATTCACATTAGGGTACCCTGGAATCTTATAGGTACGCTGATTAACCTGATTCTATATATATATATATATATATATATATATATATATATATATATATATATATATATATATATATATATATATATATATATATATATATATATATATATATATATATAATCAAGTCATATATATCATCACTTTAATTTGTAGTTAACCATCATGTATCTCATGAGGCCGGCCGATTGAGTAAAATGGGAACCACCAAACATTCATCAACATTGGATCAATAGCATAAAAGATTTAATTTGTTGATGCAAGTATAAAGCTTTTCAAAAAAATTAAATATCGAGAGTTTATACAAACTTATTAAGTTTTGGTATATATAATGTGTGTTTAAAAACCATTAAAACAATTTTGATTAAAACTTATGGAGGAAAATTTACATGTGAAAGCCAAATGCTAGGAAAGAACAAGGGAGTTAAGTTAAAGATGCTTAACAGTGTATAAACACTTAAAATCCATGTGTAATTGAAAACATGATTGATAATAATAATAAAATGTATGTATTAAATTTGAGGTTAAGATGATTTTTGACCATTCAAATTTTATATTCGTCTTATTTAATCACTACACTATTTGTTTTACACATTTAGCCATTAAATTTTGTTTTGCTTACATATTTAGCCATAAAGTATTTTTGTACATGTTTAGTCACTGAAAATTATACATATTTGACCACTAAATTATCATATTTTGTACAGATTTGACCATTAAACTATTATATTTTATACACATTTAGCCATTAATTACTAATCATTTTCTCAAAATAGGACATTAAACTAAAGTTTAATGGCTAAATATGTTTAAAAAGTAATTCAATGGCTAAATGAGACGAATCTGAAAGTTAAATGGTCAAAAATGAAATTAACCTAAATGATGCATACAATATTTTTATTATTACTTGTATTTAAAAAAAAACAAAAAAAAAAGAAAAAAGTAACTTGGACATCCTCTGGTACGTAGTCTCAATTGCGGTTGGTCTTACAACCAACATGAACAAGGTAAATTGGATATATCATTGAAACATGTTTTTGTGAACCTCTACTATACATTTTGTGTCCCAACCATATTATGCTACAATCACGACGACTTACTAATATTATGATATACTAATTGAGTGTTTTACTAATTAATGAATATGAATAATGCATGTAGTTGCCTTACAGAAAATGAGATGCCTTCTTTAAATATCTTGATACACACACATATACATATACATACATAGGATATGGATCCCATGAGAAGAAAATTATGGTGAGAAGGGATGAGAAGGCACAAGAGGACGACACGTGTCATCCCTTCCATATCAAGGTTGAGAGCAAATCAGTCATCTTCAAAAATTATTTATCTTTCTAAATTTTTTTCTGCAGAGGAGGAAATTTTGCTTTAAATTTACCAATTCATTACGTTTTGATTTAAGCTAACCAATTTATTATTTTTGATTTAAATATTTTGTTACGCTAATATGTTTTTGCTTAAATTTATTATTTTATTTATTGGATTTAAATATTTTGTTATGCCACTACATTTAGATTTCAATTTATTATTTTATTTGTTTTGATTTAAAATTTTGCTACGTTAATACTTTAGTGAAACTTACAAAATATGTAAGTGAATTGAATAAAATATATTAATGTACAAACTTGTAAATCAAAAAGACTAAAATACTACGGTCACTTAAATCAACACATGTCTTATTCATTTACACTTAAATATTTTGTTAATTTTTACTTAATATTAACATAGCAAATATTTGTATCAAAACATATAAAATAATAAATTGAAATCTAAATGTACTGGCATAACAAAATATTTAAATCCAACAAATAAAATAATAAATTTAAGTAAAAACATATTAGCGTAAAAAATATTTAAATTAAAAATAACAAAATTAGTAATTAAAATAATAAATCAAAATGACCATTTTTGTAATCTGCTAAACCTTCAAGCGACTAACCCCTAATTTAGTGTGACTAATATCTTTTGGTCTAAAGCCAAAGTTCTAGCACGTTCTAGCTAATGAGTAATCATCCTTTAGCAAGCGAGTCTTTCTTTTAGCACAACCAAAACTATGTTCTAGCACGATGTATATAGTTAACGAGTTCTCTTTTTGGAATGTCCAATACACTCTACAAGCACGATCTAGCTATTGAGTCATACTTTTGAAACCGGCTTTAGCACTTTTTAACAAGTTCTAAAAATTAAAATTTTGAGTTCTAGCGATTATTTGCTAGAAGTATATTAAACCTTCAAACAACTTAGTTTTAACTTTTGATAAAAATAAATCACAAAATATGGATTCTAAGCTAAACAAACTTACAAAATGTTTTAAAATTTAACTAATAATACATTATTTCGTACAATAACTTACAAAAAAAAAAAATGATAGTAACCCCAAACTATAAGGGAGCGTTTGGTTCGCAGAATGTTTATTCTTGGAATGGAATCTGTCAAATGAATGGAATTCTAGAAGGATTGGAATCTGTCTGAATCCAAATACTATAGTTTGTTTTTTGTTTGTGGCTGCTAGGGTTGTTTAAGAATGCTTTTGAGAATGAAATTTAAATTCCTTTCATTTTGCTATGGACTGATCATTCTTTAAAAAGGGGGGATTTTTTTAAAAATGTGGAATGGTCATTCCATTCCTTTGGACTACCAAACAACCCATCAGAATGGAATGTTCATTCCAATTCCATCAAACTCCATCAGATTCCATTGAACCAAACGCCACCTAATAGTTGGTTATTAGCCACAACTTCATTTATTTGGAAAAGAGCTGGGAATTTATTTATGTGCCAAAATTATATTCCTATTAACCTACAAGTACATTTAACCTTCAAAGTTCAAACAACTAAGTTTTTAACTTTTTCATAAAATAAATTCACTAAATGTAACATGTAGGTTAAAATAAACAATATTAAAATATAACAAATAAAATATTATTTCGTACAATAATTAAGAAGAAGAAAAAAAATCCAGCAAGAATGTGAGACTGAGAATAGAGCATGAGCGGCCAAAGTCAGAGAGATGAGTATATGTTGGGCCGATAGAGGGCTAAGTGCTGGCACAAAGTTATATCATGTACTCGTATAATTTACTAGAGGTGCACGAAAAATCCGGTTAATCGATTTTGATCCGAATCCGATCCGAAACCGGTTTCCTTGTAACCGGATTTTTTTGAAACCGGACCGGTTTTAAACCAAACCGGTTTTTCAACCGGTTAAGCAGTTTATCAGAGGACCGGTTTTTTTACCGGATAATTAACCGGTTTTTTTGTAACCGGTTAAAAAACCGGTTTTTATCCGAAAAAAAATCCGATTTTTACCCACTTCGAAAATATAGCCGTTTGAACATTTCTAGCCGTTTTTTTGACCGTTTTTTCTTCAAAAAATTACCATTTTGCCACCCAATGGTTTATAAATAGGTTAGACATGTTTTTGGTTGATTACAATTGATTCAAAACACTCTCAATTGATATTTTCGGTATTCTCCAACTCTCTCGTTTGATATTTTCGGTATTCTCCAACTTTCCCGTTTGATATTTTCGGTATTCTCCAACTCTCGTAATCCCGAAAATTCCAAGTAATCTTTTTCTTTCATCTCAAATGGCTTCTAACACTCCCGAAACGACCGGACAATCTTCCGTCGGTGGAAATCTTGAAGTTGTTCGGGTGCTCGAGAATAAACATAACAAAGAAATTTGGGATCATTATGATTTGTGTGAAATGTCAAATGGTTCGAGAAAGGCTCGTTGCAAACTTTGTCAAAAGTTTTTTGCGGCCGAAGGAAACACGACGTTGAAAAATCATATTACAAAAGCATGCAAGGCACTTCGGATGAGAGCCGATCCTACTCAACCGAACGTTACCCCGCAAGGTGGCGTTTTTATTTACGATAATGATAAATTACGGGAAGCGTTTACAAAATTCGTGATTACGAAATCGTTGCCATTTGATCATTTTGACGATGAAGCTTTCACGACGATGATTCAACAATTGATGCAACCACGCTATACGCAAGTAAGTCGTACTACCCTTCGTCGTGACGCTTTAAAAATGTGGAGTGTTGCGAGGGAAAAAATGATTTTGGGTTTTCTAGAACATAATTATAGTGTTTCGTTAACTTGCGACGTTTGGAGCGCTCCTCACAACACCGGAAATTCTTTTTTAGCCGTTACGGCACATTGGTTAGATTCAAAAACTTGGCAAATGATGAAAAGAACAATCGCGTTTGATTTATTTGGCGAACCACATACCGGTGCAAATTTATTTGCACTTTTAAAACGTGTGATTTGCCTTTATAAATTAGAAGCAAAAGTATTTTCGATTTCTTTTGATAATGCGTCGAATAATACAAACGCGGTTCCTAGATTAAAATTGCTATTAAATCCTATTTTAGATGGCGCTTTTTTTCATACTCGTTGTGTTGCACATATTATTAATTTATCCGTGCAAGCCGGGTTGGAGGTTATTGAACCGATTAGATTAGAATTTAGAGCGATGATAAAATCGGTTCTTTGTAGTAATAGCCAAAGACTAAATGCATATGGACGTTATTGTAAATCGGTTAATAAAAAAGCTTTAAGTGCGAATTTAGACGTTCCAACTCGTTGGAACTCGAGATGGATGATGATGCACTCCGCGTTAAGGCAAAGGGAAACGTTGCAACCGTTTCACAATCGCCTATACGAGAAGGGCCATGTTCCAAGTGTTTATCCGAGTTCGAGTTGGGAAATGATTGCGAAAATAACCGATTTGTTAAAAGTTTTTAAAGACGCAACAACTTTTTTATCCGGTGTATATTATCCTACTATCCTACTAGCCCTTTGGTTTTAAATCAAATTTATTTGTTAGCTTCCAAATTAAATGATTATGAATTTGAAGGCCAAGTATTTGACAATATTGGCAAAGCAATAAAAGAAAAACTTTTGAAATATTTTAAGGAAATCCCACCGGTTTTTACTTGTGCCGCCGCTTTAAACCCGACGGTAAATGTTGGTGGCGTTGAAACATTAATTGAAAGTATTGCATTTGCTTTTGGTTTACACGAAGATTTAACCGAGCCCAATTTTATTCAAAACCAAATAAACTATTTTAACAAATATTTCCGGGAGTTATTCGATAAATATTTAACTAAATATGGTGCGAGTAATATAATTCAAGAACAAATGAGGAGAGGGGAATCATCTAGTAGGGGAACCGGTATATCTCTTTTTAACACACTTTTAAATTCGCAATCGAAACGAGCACGTACTAATACCCCGACTAGCGAGTTAGGACACTATATTGCAAGTGATATTATTTCAACTATGACATATGATGAGTTTGAAAACCTTGATCTTTTGGCTTGGTGGAAAGAAAAGGAACCGGTATATCCGATTCTAGCCGCCATGGCCCGTCATTTACTAACCGTCCAAGCTTCCACGGTAGCTTCGGAATCCGCTTTTTCTGTTAGTGGCAGGGTTATATCGCAACGGAGGTCGAGACTAAGTCCGGAGTCGATAGAATGTTGTATATGTTTGAAGGATTATTTGGATGGAGCGGCTCGAGTGCAACACGTAACGACATTAGAAGATTCAATCGATGTCGGGTTGGAAACAAATATACACAACGAAGAAGTTGAACTTGGAATATCACCTCCAAACGAAGAAAACGAAGACGACGATAATATAGAACCCGAATACCAAAATTTGGGTGCATAGAAGAAAAGAAAAAAAAGATTGTGAATTTTTAGTTGTCGTAGTTTGAAACTTTGAATTATAAGTTGTAGTTTGAATTATAAGTTGTCGTAGTTTGAATTGTAAGTTGTCGTAATTTGAATTTTTAAACTTGTTATGTATTTTATAATCAAATATAATATAAAAATATATTTGATTGGAGTAAAATATATGTGTTTAACTTAATTTATAAATTATAATTAATTATAAATTTGTTAATTTCTTAGATTTATAGAATTATAGCCCAAAAATTAAAAAATGATGGCCCAAAAAAAATACCCAAAAAAAATGCCCAAAAAAGAAATGTTAGCCCAAAAAGAAATGTTAGCCCATACAAAAGAGGAGCCCAACCGAAGCCCAAAAAAAAAAGAAATTCTGAAAAAATCGGTTTTTTTGTAACCGGTTTTCGAAAAATCCGGTTTTTTTGTAACCTATACCGGTTATATCGGTTCCACTTTATCCCCTCAAAACCGGTTAGAATCCGGTCCGGTTTTTTAAATAACCGGTTTTTTTTTTTGCAAAAAAAACCGGTCCGGTTTTTATCCGAACCGGTTCGGTTACAAACCGGCTTTTGTGCATCTCTATAATTTACTATCCATTTTATATAAAGTTTCATGATTAGTCAAAATGGGTAAATAAATAATTTCTAATAAAAAAATAGATTTCATATCATGCAAATAAGAAACTTAAATTTTGTCTGAAAATTTTAAAAGCATGCATATTTAATTTGTTTTTATTTGTTTATATATTTATTATATAAAGAATATTTGAAACATGCATGTTTTTAAATTTTAATTATCTTAAAATATATAAATATCATAATTAGAATATAAACTTTTATACAAACCTATATATGTAAAATACAGAATTATATTTATACGTAAATATTAATAAATAAGTAATTCTATTGTTTATTTGATATCATCTGTCTAGCTACATTCTCTTCACATAGTTTATTTAAGTTTTTAATAACATATAATTATTATTTAAATCACTTTATAATATAAGACTTAAATATAATCACCTTGGATTTAAAATAACTTTTCAACTTAAAATTTTAAAGTTTAACATTTAAAATTTGAGTATATGAAAATTTAAATTTGAAAATTACAATTATTATTATCTAATTTAACAGATAACTACAAATAATTATTTATTACCTATTAAGTAAATACAAATTTAAATTACCTTTTAAATCAACTAATGTAAGACAGAAGTTAATTAATAAACTAGTATAACTAACAATATATCATTTAGTATAATAACTTGCAAAAAATAATCTAACCCATAAGTATTCGTTCAACTATAAATTAATTGGCCACTCATTAGCTACAAATGTATTATGTGCTAAAATTTCATCCATGTATTAAACCATGCATAGTTTTTAGATCGAAGTCGAGAGGGTGAAAATCATCAAGATATAAAAAAACCAAGAGACCGAAAATGGTTATTTTAAACAATTAAATAACAAGTACTTTATTTTATTTTATAAAATAATTATTATATTAAACATGATTATTCAAAGTCATTATGTAATTAATTGTTTTAAAAGAAAATCCACGAGATGAATAAAGATTATGGTAATTAATATTTAATTCAAGATTTTTAATATATTTTTTAAATTAGGCGTATTTTACCATGCATCGTGATATATATGATAAATCTTTAATGAATCATTTCTTAATTAGATCGATGATGGATAGAGATGACGTACATCTTCTAGCTAAATATTCTGCCTCTTTCATTTCCTTATATATATATATAATCTCATCCATATCATAATTCAACACTAATTTGATGAAGATTTGGATATAGTTACCATAAAATTATAACACACTTAATTAATTATCATATGTACATCTAAAGTGCTTTAATTTTGGAAACTATATCAAGAAACAGAAATGCTTTATCTTAAAAATAATTTTCTCACTCAAATCATATCTTCGTATTCCATTATAAATATTATAAACAAACCCTCACAATTCACCATCAATTATTATTCATTCTCAATCTTGCAATTGAGAAATCTAGAAAGCTTTTAGCCAAACAGAGACAACTACTTCAACAGGTTTCTTTCTTTTTCTTACAACCCTATTCAATCTTGGATGATTTTTATTGCTCCTGACTAGTTCTGTTAAATTTTTTTCCCGAAAAGTTCTAACTGGTCGTTCATAAGCAAATTCAGAAGTGTTGTGAATCTCTTATCCATTTTGGGGTCAAATCTTTACCATGTGGCTCTAGAAAAGGACATGTCCGACCCCTCACTTTGTTGCCAATCATGTTACACTTTGAACTTCTATATCATTTCAATACAATTAATAACACCTTAATTCCTCAATTTTGGTTCATAAATTGATATATGATGGTTTTATATCTACTGATTACAAGCCTTCTCTATGCATTTGAGGTAGTATGCTTTATACTTGGCACACGTTGTGAGTAGACAATGCTTCCATTTCAACCGTTGCAATCAATACACAACTAGTTGAATACTCGTGCGTTGCTCGGATGATTTATTTCAAAATTAGTATTCTTTTAATTAAACAATTACAATAAAAATATATTTAATTTTGAAAAACTATACATACTCTTATACACTGTTTATTAAGGAAAAAAATACTTAATTTATCATGAAAATTACTACACGCTATTGCATTTGAGGTTCGTTTGTTAAAAATTTTGTAATCTCCATTACTGTCAGTTTTTATTGGTACAAGAGATTATAAGTTTTCTATTTTAACCTTTTATTTAAAATAATTTATGTTAGTTAAATCAAAAGATATTGTAAAGATTGCTTTATTTTCTATATATTCTGATAAAAATGCATTATAATCAAACATATAAGGTCTGAAACGTAATTAACAGTGCTAAATCACTTAAGATCAGAATTTTAAATTTTAAATTACTATTTTTAATTTTTTTCCATCTACTACTACAAAGTTATATTATGTATAAATTACTATCCATTTTATATATGGTGATAGATAAATAATTGTTAATAAAAACTAGATTTCATATAATACAAATAAGAAATTTAAGTTTTGTCTTCAAATTTAAAAGCAGCGCATAGTTATTTTGTTTTTATATATTTGTTTATTTATTTATTATATAAAAAGTATTTGAAACATGTTTTTAAATTTTAATTATCATAATTAAAATATAAACTTTTTTTTACTAACCTATATTTGTTAAATACAGAATGTTTATACTAAATATTAATATATAAGTAATTTTATTGTTTATTTGTTATAATCTCATGAAGCTACATTATCTTACATAGATTATTTAAAATTTTTAAAATAATTAATTATTATTTAATTCAATTTACGATATTAGATTTAAAAATAATCACCTTGGGATTTAAAATACTTTTTCAACTTAAATTTTAAAGTTTACCATATAAAATTTGAATGTATGAAAATTTAAATTCATTATTATTTTCTAGTTTAAGAGCTATAAATAATTATTTATTACCTATTATTAATATAAGGTTAAATGGCAGAAGGTGATAAACTAGTATATATAACTAACAATATATCATTTCGTATATTTAATATTTAATTAATATAATTCAAGATTTTTAATATAGTTTTAAAATTTGGTGTAATTTACCATGGTGAAATATATATGATAAATCTTTAATGATCATTCATTTCTTAGATAGATCATGTACAAATTGTCATCTATCTTCCTAAATATTTTGCCTTAATTACTTTCATTTCCTTATATAATCTCTCTCATCCATATCATAATTTGATGAAGATTTGGATATAGTTATCATAACATTATAACTCACTTAATTAATTATCATATCGTCAATCTGGATTACTTTAATTTTGGAAACTATATCAAGAAACAGAAATGCTTTATTTTAAAAATAATTTCCTCCCTCAAATCATATCCTCGTATTCCATTATAAATATTATAAACAACACCCTCACATTTCACCTTCAATTATTATTCATTCTCAATCTTACATATATCTTAATTGGCGTCGTCAATCGTAGTTCATCGGAGAATATGGAAGTCGTAATGGGAGTTGTTTTGATGCCAACAATGGTGGTGATGGTTCCTGTTCATCATCGACATCACATTTGTCACCAACCTTCGGAAGCGTACGCGTACCGTCGTCATATTCATCTGCTACAACAACAAGAAGAAATGGATCGTCAGATTCAAAGAGAAAGAAACCGTTCGGGGATGAGGATGATGAAGTTCACGTGGACGTTCCCAGGATCCAATACCGTCTTAAAGCTAAACACGGACGGGAGTTCAAAAGGGAACCCGGGTCCTTCGAGTTTCGGGGGTTTGATCCGAGATAATAAAGGGAGATGGTTGTGTGGATACATGGGAAAGATGAATGGAAGAAAGTGTACGAGTCTTGAGGCAGAAGCATGGAGTGTGTATAAAGGATTGTGTTTAATAAAGGAGATGAAGCTTTCTTGCAATTGCATTTTGATCGAAACCGACTGCCAAGCTATTCTGATGCATGGAGTAAGAAAAGATAATGGTCAAGAGGAAGAAGATAAGGAATATGGGATGGAGTCTGTTTTCAGGGGGATCAAGAATTTGATGATGGAACTGAGGTACTGTACATTGATTCATACTCGACGAGATGGGAACCACTGTGCGGACCAGCTGGCGAAGTTAGGCGGAAGGCAACCAGAGGACTACGTTGCGTTGGAGGAGCCACCGACCGTATTGATCCCGTATCTGTCACGCGACATTGAAGCCGCCATGGAGTTTGAAAAGAACCATGGCCAGAGTACTTAGCTAGGAATTGAAGCAGACAGTTTGAATTAGTATTATTATGGTTTCAAATATGTTTAGTACGATATGATAAATAGTTTTTTTAATAATTAATGTTTAAACCACGTACGTACCATATTGATCTTAGTTTGGAGGTTGTTCTAATTCCATTTGTTAATAAATCTTCATCTGTGATTGTTTCTAAGATTTAATGAAAAAAACTAGGAAAATGATATTTGATTATGATGATGATAAGATTGTTGTTATTAAAACAAACATTTTAGACATTTATATTATTCCATCTGATATAATATACTGTTAACAAAGTGATGGAGCTTTAATCCCTAATAAATTAACCCCAATTTGGTTAATATTATAATATAGACTATAATATTATATTTATTACTTTTTATATAATTTATTAATTACACTTACCATAACTAAACTAGATAAAGATTACTTATCCATATAAATATACTTAATGCAAAAACTAACCACTCATTCATCTTGTTATCATTTAATAAGTAAACACATATAAATATACTTTTACCCAGAATACACTTTGGAAATGCATATCAAACATGTAAATCATCATCCTGTTTATACTGATTAGTACAAATAAGAATGTTTTGAGTTGCAAACTGCTGGCAAAATTTGAGAGGTTATCAATAACTAGTTATGAACTTATGATACCCACGCGTTGCGGCGACGGGATCTTCATTTACTGCAAGTGAGTGACTCAGGGATGACAATTATAGCTCATTCAAGAAAAACAAGTTGAACGGATTCACAACTAAAAAACAAAAAATTTACATAATATTGAATTTTTTTTCAAAAAATAATTTGTTTAAAACATCATTTTTGAAAATTTCAATTTAAAAAAAAAAAATATTTTCTAGGCTATGCCAGATATATGGAGTCATTATACCAGCTCCAGGGGTCTATGGAAGGTCAACCGAAATAAACATTTTGCATGGTATCAGTTTTTATAGTTCAAGAGATTCATTCAAGTCATTAAAAATAATATACAAATTATAAATTTCAAATCAAATAAACATGACTTTACTTCATGTTAATGCGACCATTGAAATTATATGGCATTACATTTCATTGTACAATTTTCTTAGCTCTGTTGTAATCATTCATAGCAGCAAGCTTATCTTACAAAACAGTATTCATAAGTCCATGGCAAAGAGAGAGTACCTATCGTCAATTTCTCAATCAAAGAACTTCCATTTATCAATCACAATGTCTTTCATCATCTACAGCACTGTAAACCAAATAAAATGCAACATCATCATGGACCTATTTACGACATCGATTTATTTAAACTATAAAAATGGACATTCATAACATCTGTAAACCCAATTAAAATGCAAGACCAAACCAATGCCAAGATTAGCCAGCCATTACAAGGTACCAATTAAAGTCAAAGTACTACACTAAAGTGAAAGACAATAGCAAAAGGCATAATTTTTAGGCAAGAAGGTTTCAAAATTCAAAACAAAACTTTAGGTGCAAAACCCCCCCAAAATTTCAGCCATAAAGTACATCATCAAACAATCCCAAATGAGCTTAATTTCGTCCTCAATATTTGTCAAACTCATAACCCTGTACATAAAAATAGTAAAGACGTGCAATAAGCAAAACTGGACCATAAAGTAACATCCTAACACTATAAATATGTAACATATCAACTTTTCTGAACGACAAGAATGTTCCACAAAATAGTGAAATCTGTGGTGGCCAAGTCACAAAGATGACATGATCATACTCTTTTTTAAAGAAAATCACAGAATATACTACTTGTTCATATATGGCATAAACGGACCTGGAAAACTACTCTGTTGTTTCGAGTGAAACTCGTATGAATATGAATTTGCTTTGCTTTTCAGAGTGGTCCATTGTATAAGTTTGAATTAAGCTCCAAGAAAATTTGGATATGGAGAGTGCCCCTAATGAAATGATAAACATGAAATTGGTTCTCCAACGCAAAGAAAAAGTGACACTGAAATTGATAACCAAAGGGATTTGGCTACACTTGCAGCTTACTTCAGTGTCAAACTACCAAAGGGATTTGGCTATTGGTTTGATGAGGGTTTTTTTTTTTTTTTTTTGCAGACAATTGGATGGTTTATTGGGTCTCAATACATGTTGTATGGCTGCTACTCTTGTGCACTATGTTATCAGGCAAAATATATTTAAAAGTCGATACAAATCAATAACAATTGCTAGGTTTGAGTAAGGCAATATAAATTCTTTTTGACAAATTGACCACTATTTAAGCCATATTACTTACATCAGGTGATAGAAATTTTTAGCAAAATTTGAGCCTTTGACAATCACATCTACTTCAACTAAGCAACTCCATGTCATGCCTTTTTTGTCTTGCAATCTTTTTAGCACAAGTGAGCAAGTCATCAATTTTTGTGCAAAAGTAACAACTTAATATAAAAGTTAAGATCTAAGATGTGACATGCATTTTACCTTCACTGAAATAACAACATGATCAAGTAATATACATTTAACTATATGCTTTCGGATGAAACATCTAATCAAATATATATTCCTTTCAACGATCGACCATGAGCACATATCGTGAAGCTTCTTGCAAACTATCTAGTGAAAGACTATTAACATGGTGTAGTCTTTATACTAACCTAGTAACCCTCAAACTACATTCCACTCAGCTGCAACAAAAGTTACCTCATGGAACAATGTCGATTGAGGTGTATACCACGATACAGAGCTGTCCAATTAGTCTTCACTGCAACAACATAGCATCTATATGAGCAACAAAAACAGAAATTCATGATTACACAACTAAATTATTTAGGTAAACTCGAATAGCCAATTAATGTCATAACAAAGAAGCAAACTCAAGAACCTTCCAAATCACTGTTTAGGATAATCTATACTAAAAAACCCCATAAAATCATAATCATTCCATATTGCAATCTTTTAATGTAAACCCCTTATTTGGACACACAGAAACACTAAAGAGTATGTAAGTACATTCGGTTGCTAAAATTGAATCCACCTTGCCCCAAAGTTCAAGCCAAGTCATGATCGAGTTACACCCAAAAATAGGTTTATTCAGAAGAATTACTATATTAAATTCAAAAAACAAGAAATGTAGTGCAGTATATATTTAATATTTGTCACTTTGAGCATTCACCCTGTTTCATGTCACTTTTCTTTACCGCACTTAAACAAGATGATTGGAAAACCAAAATTACATGTATTTATGTGTCTAATATATCATTCAAGATTAAACCGTAAAAATGAAAAGTCATGTAGAACAAGATAAGTCAAGGTTATGGATTACATGAACACTATTGTTGATTGCTGAACCATTAGTTTGGTGTCATCTGAATGGCCCTCATTCATATATGACAACAACATACAATGACTTTATAATGCATGGCAAATATAATGGAAACTCAGAAATTTTGAATTGAGCAAAAAATGGGGTGAATGCCTAGTTAAGCATTATAATAATAAAAGGAATTAATGCCTGTGTACTCTAAATTGCATCCACGTGATCCTCAATAGCTAGAAAAAAAACATAATAATCAAGACTTCAGCCATCCAATTTGATTTCAACCGAGGGCTAACTGCAGGGAAAAAACCATTTCTTTAGTCTATTTTAACATTAGAAAAAACCGCAGAAAAAGTGAATCAAGCATGTAGCAACTACTTGCCCTTGCCAAACAATAATAATAACGGTTAAAGAATTAGTGACCTTGAATGTAACCTGAAAACAAATGCCATGTATTCGTTCATGATCTTGTGAGCAAATGATTTAACAAGTAGCCAGATTGAAAAGAAAACTAAATAAATATTATTATAGTTAATCTACCGATGCACCCTGAGACTTATTATGCTAGCAAAAAAATTTCAAGTCTCAAAGATTTCATTCACAAGTTTAATTAACATGTACGATGCATCTATAAACTATAATGCACAGAAACGCCCCTTGACTAGCCGCTCCCGTTTCGGAAACTTCTGGGAAACGGATACGTGGTCGATACGCGTAGAAACGTTTCGGAGATGGCAGAAACGTTTCTCGTGGAGTTTCCACGAAGTTTCCTCCAAGTTTCCATGAAGTTTCCGTTTTCTTAGGGTTTTTTAAGAATTAAAAGGGTAATGGGCTTTTTAACTTCAAAGAAGCTTGATGGGCTGTAGTAGTGCTGTACAATTAAACCCATATGAAAGCTGCCTAGACTTTATGGAGATGCTTTTGATTCGATGGAAGATGTAGGGTTTTTGGAGTTTGTCGATCTCTCGCTAGATGAACCGGAATTTGAAATTGATTTGATTTTTTGGAGGTTACACTATACACTTTACATCAATATATATCAATTTTGGAATTTCTTCATTATATATATATATATATATCTATATATATATATATATATATATATATATATATATATATATATATATATATATATATATATATATATATATAGGGGAGGGTTCTTCTAAGAACCATAAAAAATGTGGGAACCTAAGAACCTTTTATGGCCTTTAGATTAATGATAATCAATGGTTGATATATTAGATGGCAATTTTGTAATTATTTTGAACTTTGATAGTGGAGAATCTTGAAAAGGTGTGAAAAGGGTATTTTTGGAAGAAAAAAAATCAGCTTTTTCCCTTTCTCTCTCTTACTTTTTCTCATTTTCATCTTATTTTTCTTTCATTATAAATGATTTTTATAGTAAAAAAACGTTTTTTTATAAAAAAATTTATTTTTTCTATATAGAAAATTATTTAATTGCTAAAAAAATAACGTATTTTATATAGAAATATCATATGTCTATATAGAATTTTTTTTCTGCATAGAATATGTTAACGAACATATTCTATGTACAATCTACGTAGAATGTCATGCATTCTACGTAGAATGACATGCAATCTACGTAGAATGTCGTGTAGAATGTCAAATATCATATATTCTACGTAAATTACCTGATAAAATATATCAAAAACACATTGAAACAAAAAAAAAAGATTTCATTTAGACATTTTATCAAACACTTGGTATGCAACTGATATAAAATATACCAAAAAGACATTGAATAGTAATGTTAATCTACATAAAAAGATATAGAAATGTATAAAAACATAAAAATATATGAAATATATAAGAAACATAACATTCTACATAGATTATGTGTGATTTTTTACAAGTAATCTTGTATTATATATTCTATTTAGATTATCATTTAATCTACGTAGATTATCATGTTAAACATCCAATAACTATTACAATCATTATAAATCTAATATCTTACAAATAATCTTCATTATAAAACATGAAAAATGAATCTGTCATATTATATGTAGAGTATCGACGAACATATTATATGTATAATCTACGTAGAATGTCATGCATTCTACGTAGAATGACATGCATTTTACGTAGAATGACATTCAATCTACGTAGAATGACATTTAATCTACGTAGAATGGTATGCAATATACGTAGAATGGCATGCAATCGACGTAGAATGACATGCAATCTACGTAGAATGTCGTGTAGAATGTCAATTATCATATATTCTACGTAGATTATTACATGATAAAATATACCAAAAACACATTGAATAGTAATGTTAATCTGCATAAAAAGATATAGAAATGTATAAGAAACATAAAAATATATTAAATATATAAGAAACATAACATTTTACATAGATTATATGTTATTTTTTACAAGTAGTATTGTATTATATTCTATGTAGATTATCATGTAATCTACGTAGATTGTCATGTAATCAACATAGATTATCATGTAAAACATCTAATAATTATTACATTCATTATAAATCTAATATCTTACAAATAATTTTAATTATAAAATATGGAAAATGAATCTGTCCAATGTACGTAGATTGTACATGGAATATGTTCGTCGATACTCTACATAGAATGTCACGCAATCTACGTAGAATGACATGCAATCTACGTAGAGTATCGACGAACATATTCTATGTAGAATCTACGTAGAATGTCATGCAATCTACGTAGAATGATATTCAATCTACATAGAATGACATTCAATCTACGTAGAATGTCATGCAATCTACGTAGAATGTCATGTAGAATGTCAAGTTTCTACATAGATTACATGATAAAATATACCAAATACACATTGAATGTTAATGTACATTTACATAAAAAGATATAGAAATGTATAAGAAACAAAAAAATATATGAAATACATAAGAAACATAACATTCTACATAGATTATGTGTGATTTTTTACAAGTAGTATTGTATTATATTCTATTTAGATTATCATTTAATCTACGTAGATTATCATGTAATCTACGTAGATTATTATGTAATCTACATAGATTATCATGTAAAACATCCAATAACTATTACAATCATTATAAATCTAATATCTTACAAATAATCTTCATTATAAAACATGAAAAATGAATCTGTCATATTCTATGTAGAGTATCGACGGACATATTCTATGTACAATCTACGTAGAATATCATGCAATCTACGTAGAATAGCATTCAATCTACGTAGAATGTCATGCAATCTATGTAGAATGTGGTGTAGAATGTCAAGTATCATATATTTTACGTAGATTAAATGATAAAATATACCAAAAACACATTGAAACAAAAAAAAAGATTTCATTTAAACATTTTATCGAACACTTGGTATGCAACTGATATAAAATATACCAAAAACACAATTAATAGTAATGGTAATCTACAAAAAAGATATAGATTTGTGTAATAAACATAAAAATATATGAAATATATAAGAAACATAACATTCTACATAGATTATGAATAGTAATGTTAATCTACATAAAAGAATATAGAAATATAACATTTTATATAGACATATCATATTTCTATATAGATTACAATAAATTTTTAGCAATTAAATAATTTTTTATATAGAAAAAAAATTATTTTTTTTATAAAAAAGGTTTTTTTAATATTAAAATCAATTGTAATGAAAGAAAGAGAAAATGAAAATGAAAAAAAAAAAGTAAGAGAGAGAAAGTGAAAAAAAGATACATATAATAAAAAAGGTGGAGAGAGAAAGATAATATTTTATTATTCCAAAAATACCCTTTTGATCCAAGGGCTCTAAAAGGTTCCTAAGTTCTCACCATCTTTAAGGTTCTTAAAAGAACCTCTCCCTATATATATATATATATATATATATATATATATATATATATATATATATATATATATATATATATATATATATATATATATATATATATATATATTTGCCGTATCTCTCCCGTATCCGTATCTAGAATTTTTTATTTTTGCCGTTTCTCGTATCCGTTCCGTACCCGTTTCCTGTTGCCGTATCCGTTTCCGTGCAACTTAGTCTATAAACTACTACCCATAAGTTTAGAAGGGTCTAACATCTTGTTTTGTGATGTCTCATTATAAAAGATTCATAGCGTTTCAGTTGATCACAATCTCTTCCAAGAATGCAATAACAAATTTCGTTTCTATAATCAGCCCCACCAAGCAACGCCAAAAACTAAGCACACATAACAATTTGATAACATACTAGTTTATTACCCGCGTATTACGCGGATATTTTTAATATATATAAAATATAATAAACTAAAATGTAAAATATAAAAATATTATTTTTTAAATAAAAGTATATAAGATGATATTATATTATGACCTATTGATTTTGTATATTTCTAAATATATATGAAGGGTAATTATTTTCTTATATATATGTTTTAAATTTTTATTATATTATCCTATAAATAACAAGTTAGTAGATTATTAGATTTTGTTTGATTTTATTTGATTTGAATTTAAAAGTGGATTATATTAGATTTGGATAGATTTAATTAATAAGTTAGTAGAGTATTAGATTTTGTTTGATTTGAATTTAAAAGTGGATTATATTTGATTTGGATAGATTTGATTTAAATTTCTTTATTATTTTTAAAATCTATAAATGCCACGTGTCGATTCATGGTGACGACACGTGGCTTCACCAGAAATGAGTATAGTTACTCTTTTAATAGTATAGATAGATAACACAAATTAGCCATAATCATTCTTACCTTTTTCAAAGTTGACAAAACTCACTAAGATATACCATCTTTGTGGCCAATGTTGCTACAAACATACTGGACATCTACGAAATTCTTTATAATGATCCTGCATAATCATGATACCAAAAATCCTTTAAGACATAATTATCAAAAGGATAATTGTGAAGTTATGTAAGCAGTAATATAGCCCAATTTAGGCATCCTAACTTAGCTATGCATAGATATACCAATTAGATAGGTGTCCAACAAAGTTAAATAATAACCGATAAAACTTGAAATGATGAAGGAAGTAGATCGCTCCCAAGTTTCTGTTGCAATTAACAATGTATAATCAAAACCCAATAGACTGAAGAAATCACGTTCAACAAAAGCATCAAAATAAGAACAAAATTTGCCTAGATTTGGCTAATACACGACTGCAATTGATCTAATGGAGCGATGATACTGCTTTATAAAAGTTTACAATCGCTGAAAAAATACCAATGAGTACATTGGAGACTATAAAATCAGTATCTAGATACTATTTACAAAAATGATACATTGAAGTAAAAAATTGGAGCTTGAAAATCGTTGAAGCATCGATATATGCCTTATAGGTAGTACATGCTAGGTTGTCATCAACAAACCATTGAAACAAAAAATACGATCTTAAAATAAGTAAATATAATTAAAGATACAATGCTTACGTGACTTCAACGCCACACCGGTGTCGATGCAATGCTTGCAATATTGTCGAATAACACAGAAGGCCTCTATGTATACACAATCAAATTTGAAAGATACAAATTCAATTTTCAATGAAAATTAAATGAACCTTTATTGTGAACGAATAATAAACTTCATATTAAGTGATTTCATATTATGAACAGCTCTGAAAAGTTTAAGCAAAACATAAAAAAGAAAAAAAAGGAACATTCTTTTAATTCGAAGATAGAAAGTCAATACTAAATCTTTATAAGAAAAGAGAAATTCCAAATGCATATTTAATCAAAAAATTAATGAATTATAACAAGAATGCTCAAACATGTTTAGGGTAGGTTGAAACAAAAAACATAATATTTCCAAACAACAACAACGACAATTATGCTTAGTATATTGTAATTTTGGTTCATTAAAATACAAGTTAGCTCACAAGAACAAAAGTATAAAGAAGCCCAACCATTAAGAAACAGGGCTTGAAATTATTTTCATAGGATGAAAGAACTCGGTTCACTTGAAAATCAGGAGATGTGGTAAGATGTTAGTATGAACATGAGGCATATGGTCTATGACCTATAAAAATTGTCTAGGATAATAAAGCAGGAAGTGTGAACTATCTGCAAGTGTCGAGTTGAAAATAAGATGATAAGTAATATACTAAAGGATTAGAAATAAAAGAAACATACACATAGATCAAACATGCAAGAGTAAAACGGACACATATATAGAACCAAATCCAAAGCAAACAGTAAAATCAACATGAGTAGTGGTTTGGTAAGACCCATACAAAGCTTCCAAATATGATCACTCAAACACCAAAAGATTAGAAACAGAACAAACACGTAGATCAAATTTGCATTGAGCATGAATATTAGTTCCAATCAAGAGCCAAAAATAATGTTTATGATGTCAAACAACTCGTAACATAATTACAAAAAGTCCAAATTCATGCAAATTAGTAACTTAGTTACATATTTTGGTTCAAGCATTTCATCAAACACTTGATGTGCATAAATTACTCCAACAATAAGATTCTCATAAGGACAATCCATGTTTACAACTAAGATGGTGATAAACATAATTTCATGTACTGGTACACTTTGTTTTACAACTAAGATGGTGATAAACTAAAATTGAGTTTAACATGCATCTTTTAAAGAAGTCGCTAATAAAGCGGTACCAGTACTGGAATGTGGTAATTCGATTGCAAACACGCAAGAATGTGATGCATCAAACAATATTATCAAGAAACACGAAAGAAAAATAAAAACTGTATCTGTTATTTGGTAGAAGCATTTGTCCAATTTAATCATTAAATTCTAAAAATGAAATAAAAAACGAAAATCTAGAGCACAACAGATGCATAGAGAGGGGATGCAAACTATTGTTTAAATACATCGAGGAAAACCTTAGAGGAAGACGAACTTTAATTTTCTATGATGCTGAAATCGTAGAATGTGAATCAAAGAACTGATGGAAGTGTGTTGATTTGTCGCACTGGAATGAGGGAAATCGTAAGACACGAACGAGGAGTAAAGAGAAACACAGTGAAAGTGAGGAGGATAACCGGTGAGGAAGAGAGGTTTGTCACTGATTTTGCTTGAAGAGGGTCGGTGCTTGCTTTATCAGATTTGTTGGAGGAAACCGCAGAAGGAACGTAGATGATTGGCTCTGTTGAAATTTCAACACATCGTGGGTTAACCGTTTTAGATGCATTATAATATAGTAATAGATACACCTACCTAATGCCAAGTAAAAAGTATGAAAAGCAGATTTGCATTCCTGAGTATATGTTAATTGATTGATTTTTTTTTTTTTTCTTTGGAGAGAAAAGCAACTGTGCTTTATGCCATATTAATTATTCAAAATTCTAGACAAGATTTTATTTTTTAATTAGTAAACAAGTTAATCATATTTTGCCTAATGCAATTCGGCTTATTTACCCAAAGCAAAATAAGGTTTGTTGCATGACAATATTATAATATTTGTGGGAAAGTATCAAAAAGGTCACTGGAAATGGCCGACACAAACTGATATTCTTGGTTATAAAAACCGCGAGGCGCCAAGGGTCCCGGAAGGTGAGGGGCGAGGCCAATCTGCTGCATTATGAAGACAAGGCACACTATTTTTTAGTAGATGCATATAAATTACTTCTACATCACATTTTCTACATTGTTTGCAATCACATGAGACAAAAAAATATTTCAATTTCATACCAAAACTAGTAGGCTAATAACAAAGTAAGCATCATTGCTCGCTATTCGATACTAGCCCTCACGAAACCAAGTAAAATGTATGTTTTAGGTAAGAAAACAAAGGTAACAATATGAAAAGACATGACACAAATAAATAAACAAAAGATAGTCTAACTTATTATTTTCATCACAAAAATAGCCTAGACCTACCAGATGTGCTGATGCTAGAACCTCGTGCGCTTCCGAGGCATGCTTTTTAAAGCCAAGACTGGTATTTTAGTTCAAATGCCCTGGTTCGTGTGATGGTCATGCAACGTTCATAGGCCTAGATACTGTTATTTTCCTAAATTGTTATAGTTAACCCATGATATTGATTGCTATATATTTCTCTTTCTAGTAGCAGTGAAATGGTAACTATTGTTTATTTTTTTTTCACTTTTTTTTAATGCAGATAGCTGAAAGAAGGGAAATAATTGCATCAATTAATAACGCGACGATAAACTCTGATGAAGAGGAAATTTCTTCTGAAGAGGAGGGATCCTTTCTGGAATTGGATTCCAAACTTCCAAATGAAATATACACGCGTGATATTCCAGCTAGTGGCAATGTTGATCCAGTGGGATACCGGTTACCAGAAGACCTGTATGTGTCTGCTAGTAGAAATGATGGTGTAGATACATCAGAATCTGGAATCAATTTGCCTCCTGAAAGTTATTTGGATGGGGATTTCAGGAACAAGCTGCAAAGCACAACAAATGAGTTGCCACCTTTTGTTTCTGATATCTCAACCACATACAAAAAGACAGAATATACAAACGAATCAACATCACACCATGTAACATACGTGGCTGATGTTCCTGTGGGTGATGATGTAAAATCCCCGCCTTTAGCTGGGCCCAATGTTATGAATGTTATATTGGTTGCTGCAAAATGTGCTCCTTGGTCTAAAACAGGTAAAAAAAACTTTGTTATATTACATGAAAAATGACATTTACAATGAAAGTTTGTTCCAGTAATGATTTGATTCACTGCTATATATAGTATGCTTTGTTTTCTTGAAAGACAAGATTCTGTTAATTGAAGTACACAATGACTTGGTCTATTATTAGTGTTGAATTGAGCATGGAAACAGTTTTACTAAGAAGGGTTCTTTATAGGTGGCCTGTTGCTGGGGCTTTACCAAAGGCTTTGACTAAGTGCGGGCACAGAGTAATGGTAAATTTTTGTCTAGTAGCAACTAGTCACTCAGTGATATGTGATAAAGTATGTTTCTTACTTCTTAGCTGATCATGGCAGATAGGTTTGAATTACTTCGTTGAAAACCGTTAGTTTCTTCCCTAATCACTTGTAAGATCTAACTTTTGGTAATTTGTTTGCTTTCCACAAACGTTTAGGTAGTGGCACCTCGCTATAGTAATTATGCTGAACCTCAAGAAACTGGAATTAGAAAGAGGTATAAGGTGAATGGACAGGTATGTTCAACCACAGAAGCATCTAAGCCAACCACACCTTTAACTTGAATTTAGTTAAGCTTTATGTTGCTGCAAAACGTTAATAGTATGCATATCATATCTCATTTTCAGGATATGGAGGTTCATTACTTTCAAACCTATATAGATGGTGTTGATTTTGTTTTCATTGAAAGTCCCATGTTCCAGAACTTAGGCAGTAATATACATGGAGTAAATCGTACGGTAAGGTTTTTTTTTTCTATTATGTAAGCACTAACGAGTTCCTGAATTGCAATAAATGATTATTAATAACACATGATTATAAGGCCATCGTGTTTAATTTGCAGTTTCTAATGTCTTCTGATGCTCATTTTTGCAGGACATTCTTCGCCGCATGGTTGTATTCTGTAAAGCAACAATTGAGGTATGATTTAAAAAGCAAGATGTACATTATTTGGTAACTTGCCTTGCTACTTGCAACTGATTGGATTATGCAAGTTGCAAGAGGGTACAGTATGGTTTGATAAACTTTGGAATTTGAATTATTATGTGTCTATGTCGTGTTTAAGCAAGGCCGTAATAAACTAATATGCAACTGTTAAGGACTTAAAGGGATTAAACTTCTTTTGCCATTTCAGTTCTAGTGCCTGCATTTTATCTTGAAAATGACGAAAATCATAATTATTATATACACACAAGAAGGAAAATTGTAATTTACCCTAAAATTTAATTAAATAAATTGGATATATAATTTAGACGTAAATTAAATAAATTTAGATATACGAATAAGGATAAATTTAATAATAAGATAAATATATTTTAAAAGATAAAAATGTATAAATGATGATAACAATTAACTTTTTAATTAACATTTAAATTTTAAACAAAAAATAAAAATTTATGATAAAAACTAAAACTGAAAATAAATTACATAGTTGAGGGACCACATATGTTATTGAAAAAAGGCTAAAATCGTCATTTGAAAAAAGTGAACAGAAAATATAGACAATTTTTGCAAGTAATAGTGTTTTTAAGACCATTTATGCAATTTTTAAATACGAATGACCAAATCCATAATTTCTACTAAACGACAGGAACCATTTTGGTAATTTACTATTTAAATTATTTGGATACTATATTTATTTAATAATATATAACTAACATAAAATAACTTAATATTTTAATTAATTAAAATATTAAATTAAAAATAACTTTAATTAAATTAAATTATTATTTTTATATAATTAAAGTGATTTTAGTATTTTAATTTAAGTAAATATTCATTTAATTCTGAAAAAAAAAATTCAGATATCAATTTCAGATGAGATTTCATCTCTTTTTTTAGATGTTTTAACTTTTAAGATCTTAAGTCTGAGATGTAAAAACAGTTTGAAAATACTTAAGATCTGAAATGTAATTAACAGTGTTAAATCACTTAAGATCTGAATTTTAAAATTTAAGACATATTAAAATATGATATTATCAAAATAAACGAGCTAGAGCTTATTTTTATTTTTAATTTTTTTCCATCTACTAAAAACTTATATTATGTATAAATTACTATCCATTTTATATATAGTGTCATGAAGAGTCAAAATCGCTAGATAAATAATTATTAATAAAAAGTAGATTTCATATAATACAAATAAGAAATTCAGATTTTGTCTTCAAATTTAAAAGCATGCATAGTTAATTTATTTGTTTATTTATTTATTGTATAAAGAATATTTGAAACATGTTTTTGAATTTTAATCATCTTAATATATAAAAATATCATAATTAGAATATAATCTTTTTTTACTAACCTATATTTGTTAAATACAAAATGTTTACATGTAAATATTAATAAATAGCTAATTTTATCATTTATTTGTCATATCTCACGAAGCCACATTCTCTTTACATAGTTTATTTAAAATTTAAAAATAAATAATTATTATTTAAATCAATTTACGTTATTAGATTTAAAAATAATCACCTTGAGATTTAAACTACTTTTTCAACTTAAAATTTTAAAGTTTACCATTTAAAATTTAAATGTATGAAAATTTAAATTTATTATTATATTCTAATATAACAGATTTCTATAAATAATTATTTATTACCCATGATTAATATAAGTAAATACAAATTTAAATTATCTTTTAAATCAACTAATGTAAGACAGAAGGTGACAAACTAGTTTAACTAACAATAAATATATCATTTCGTATAATAACTGCAAAAAATAATCTAACCCATAAATATTTGTACATCTTCCTAAATATTTTGCCTTAATTTCTTTCATTTCCTTATATAATCTCTCTCATCCATATCATAATTCAAAGATTTGATGAAGATTTGGATATAGTTATCATAGCATTATAACTCACTTAATTAATTATCATATCGTAAATCTGGATTGTTTTAATTTTGGAAACTATATCAAAAAACAGAAATGCTTTATCTTAAAAATAATTTCCCCACTCAAATCATATCCTCGCATTCCATTATAAATATTATAAACAATACCCTCACATTTCACCTTCAATTATTATTCATTCTCAATCTTACATATATTTTAATTGGCGTAGTCACTCGTAGTTCATCGGAGAATATGGAAGTCGTAATGGGAGTTGTTTTGATGCCAACAATGGTGGTGATGGTTCCTGTTCATCATCGACATCACATTTGTCACCAACCTTCGGAAGCGTACACGTACCGTCGTCATATTCATCTGCTACAACAACAAGAAGAAATGGATCGTCGGATTCAAAGAGAAAGAAACCGTTCGGAGATGAGGATGATGAAGTTCACGTGGACGTTCCCAGGATCCAATAACGTCTTAAACCTAACACGGACGGAAGTTCAAAAGGGAACCCGGGTCCATCGAGTTTCGGGGGTTTGATCCGAGATAATAAAGTTAGATGGTTGTGTGGATACATGGGAAAGATGAATGGAAGAAAGTGTACGAGTCTTGAGGCAGAAGCATGGAGTGTGTATAAAGGGTTGTGTTTAATAAAGGAGATGAAGCTTTCTTCCTCTTTACCATTAACTTTTCTTACTCCATGCATCAGAATAGCTTGATAGTCGGTTTCGATCAAAATGCAATTGCAAGAAAGCTTCATCTCCTTTATTAAACACAACCCTTTATATACACTCCATGCTTCTGCCTCAAGACTCGTACACTTTCTGTCATTCATTTTTCCCATGTATCCACACAACCATCTCCATTTATTATCTCGGATCAAACCCCCGAAACTCGATGGACCCGGGTTCCCTTATGAACTCCCGTCCGTGTTTAGCTTTAAGATATTATTGGATCCCGGGAACGTCCACGTGAACTTCATCATCCTCATCCCTGAACGGTTTCTTTCTCTTCGAATCTGACGATCCATTTCTTCTTGTCGTAGCAGATGAATATGACGACGGTACGCGTACGCTTTTGAGGTTGGTGACAAATGTGATGTCGATGATGAACAGGAACCATCAACACCATTGTTGGCATCAAAACAACTCCCATTACGACTTCCATATTCTCCGATGAACTACGACTGACGACGCCAATTAAGATATATGTAAGATTGAGAATGAATAATAATTGAAGGTGAAATGTGATGGTATTGTTTATAATATTTATAATGGAATACGAGGATATGATTTGAGTGGGGAATTTTTTTTAAGATGAAGCATTTCTGTTTCTTGATATAGTTTCAAAAATTAAAGCAATCCAGATTTATGATATGATAATTAATTAAGTGAGTTATAATGTTATGGTAACTATATCCAAATATTCATCAAATCTTTGAATTACGATATGGATGAGAGAGATTATATAAGGAAATGAAAGAAGTTAAGGCAAAATATTTAGGAAGATGTACGAATATTTATGGGTTAGATTATATCTTGCAGTTATTATACGAAATGATATATTTATTGTTAGTTAAACTAGTTTATCACCTTCTGTCTTACATTAGTTGATTTAAAAGATAATTTAAATTTGTATTTACTTATATTAATAATAGGTAATAAATAAGTATTTATAGATATATGTTAAATTAGAAAATAATAATAAATTTAAATTTTCATACATTCAAATTTTAAATGGTAAACTTTAAAATTTTAAGTTGAAAAACTAGTTTAAATCTCAAGGTGATTATTTTTAAATCTAATAACATAAATTGAATAAAATAAAAATAATTTATTTTTAAAATTTTAAATAAACTATGTAAAGAGAATGTGGCTTCGTGAGATATGACAAATAAACAATAAAATTAGTTATTTATTAATATTTACATATAAACATTTTGTATTTAACATATATAGGTTAGTAAAAAAAGTTTATATTCTAATTATGATATTTTTATATATTAAGATAATTAAAATTTTAAAACATTTTCAAATATTCTTTATACAATAAATAAATAAACAAATAAATTAACTATGCATGCTTTTAAATTTGAAGACAAAATTTAAATTTCTTATTTGTATTATATGAAATCTATTTTTTATTAACAATTATTTATCTAGCGATTTTGACTCTTCATGACACTATATATAAAATGGATAGTAATTTATACATAATATAAGTTTGTAGTAGATGGAAAAACATTAAAAATAAAAATAAGCTCTAGCTCGTTTATTTTGATAATATCATATCTTAATATGTCTTAAATTTTAAAATTCAGATCTTAAGTGATTTAACACTGTTAATTACATTTCAGATCTTAAGTAATTTCAAACTGTTTTTACATCTCAGACTTAAGATCTTAAAACATCTTTAAAAAAAAGATGAAATCTCGTCTGAAAATGAAATCTGAATTTTTATTTCAGAATTAAATGAATATTTAATTTAATTAAAATACTAAATTCACTTTAATTATATAAAAATAATAAGTTAATTTAATTGAAGTTATTTTTAATTTAATATTTTAATTAATTAAATTATGAAGTTATTTTATATTAGTTATATAGTATTAAATAAATATAATATCTAAATAATTTAATTAGTAAATTACAAAAATGGTCCAAATCGTTTGGTCGAATTTGTGGATTTGGTCATTCGTCTTTTAAAAATTGCATAAATGGTCCTAAAAACACTATTACTTGCAAAAATGTCTCTCTTTTCTCTTCACTTTTTTCAAATGACGATTTTACCCTTTTTTCAATAACATATTTGGTCCCTCAACTATGTAATTTATTTTTAGTTTTAGTCTTTATCATAAACTTTATTTTTTGTTTAAAATTTAAATGTTAATTAAAAAGTTAATTGTTATTAACATTTATACATTTTTATCTTTTAAAATATATTTATTTTATTATTAAATTTATCCTTATTCGTATATTTAAATTTATTTAATTTACTTCTAAATTATATATCCAATTTATTTAATTAAATTTTAGGGTAAATTACAATTTTCGTTCTTGTGCTTATATAATAATTATGGTTTTCGTCATTTTCAAGTAAAATACAGGCACTAGAACTGAAATGGAAAAAGAGGTTTAATCCCTTAGCAGTTGCATATTAGTTTATTACGGGATTGCTTACACACAACATAAACACATAATTCAAATTCCTAAGTTTATCAAAACATACTGTACCCTCTCGCAACTTGCATAATCCAATCAGACCAGTCACAAGTTGCAAGTAGCTAGGCAATTTACCAAATAATGTAAATCATACCTCAATTGCTGCTTTACAGAATAAAACCATGCGACGAAAAACGTCCTGCAAAAATGAGCATCAGAAGACATTAGAAACTGCAAATTAAACAGGATGGCCTTATAATCATGTGTTAATAAAAATCATTTATTGCAATTCAGGAACTCATTAGTGCTTACATAATAGAGAAAAAACCTGCCTAAGTTTTGGAACATGGGACTTTCAATGAAAACAAAATCAACACCATCTATATAGGTTTGAAAGTAATGAACCTCCATATCCTGAAAATGAGATATGATATGCATACTATTAACGTTTTGCAGCAACATAAAGCTTAACTAAATTCAAGTTAAAGGCGTGGTTGGCTTAGATGCTTCTGTGGTTGAGCATACCTGTCCATTCACCTTATACCTCTTTCTAATTTCAGTTTCTTGAGGTTCAGCATAATTACTATAGCGAGGTGCCACTACCTAAACGTTTGTGGAAAGCAAACAAATTACCAAAAGTTAGATCTTACAAGTGATTAGGGAAGAAACTAACGGTTTTCAACGAAGTAATTGAAACCTATCTGCCATGATCAGCTAAGAAGTAAGAAACATACTTTATCACATATCACCGAGTGACTAGTTGCTACTAGAGAAAAAATTACCATTACTTTGTGCCCGCGCTTAGCCAAAGCCTTTGGTAAAGCCCCAGCAACGTCTCCGAGGCCACCTATAAAGAACCCTTCTTAATAAAACTGTTTCCATGCTCAATTCAACACTAATACGAGACCAAGTCATTGTGTACTTCGATTAATGAAATCTTGTCTTTCAAGAAAACAAAGCATACTGTATATAGCAGCTAATAAAATCATTACCGGAACAAACTTTCATCGTAAATGTCATTTTTCATGTAATATAACAAAATTTGTATAACCTGTTTTAGACCAAGGAGCACATTCTGCAGCAACCAATATAACATTCATAAAATTGGGCCCAGCTAAAGGCGGGGATTTTACATCATCACCCACAGGAACATCAGCCATGTATGTTACATGGTGTGATGTTGATTCGTTTGTATATTCTGTGTTTTTGTATGTGGTTGAGATATCAGAAACAAAAGGTCCCCACACTAGAAATATACGAGTTATCATGAATGTGTGTCGTGGGTTGGTTATGAGGTGAGAAAATTGTCACTGCTATAACAACTCTAAAGTCCATAGCAATACTTATCCTATACACATCTCTTGACATGTTTATAACATTTTACGAAAGCACATGATTATATACATACACACACACACACACACACACACACACACACACACACACACACATATATATATATATATATATATATATAATACAAAATGCAATAATAATAATTATATATATATATATACAATTATTATAACATTGTATTCAAATGTAACTATTTAATATTTAGATTTTTTTTATTAAATATGATCATGTATAACATTGAACATTACTATTATTACAACGTTTTCTTATACACTTAAATTTATGGTTTTAATTATACTCATGTTTGGAGTTGTCTTTTGAAACTATTATGTTATGTTTAATTGTATAAAAAGACTTTATTATTCAAATGCACAATACAAAAGTCTAATGCAATTGTTTTATAATTAATATGTAACTATTTAATATTTAGATTTTTATTATTAAATATGATCATGTATAACATTGAACATTACTTTTAAAACGTTAACAAACCTTAATCGATGTATTACAGACATTACCGTTATAAATTTTTTTTGATTTGATCGTAAAACCAGCAAATTAAATTGACGATTTAACCTAATCAATGTCAAATTTTCATATTACGATTATGAATATTTAATTAGTTAATTCTGGTTTCGATCCGATTTAATAAGACATTGTTTGTAATTTTAGCATTGCAAAATCTAAAAAGCCAATCATAGGAACCAACTAACAGTATCATTCGTCTTACTTTTTGAATATCAGCTTTCCAGTTTCACTCTTTGGTTGAATTGTTTAAAAAGTATTTTCCTTTATTTATTTTTGTAATTAATATTTTAGACCCCGGAGCAACGCGCGGGTGTCAATAACTCGTTAAAAACAAATGGCACTTCTAATATGTGACAAAAACAACCTTTTATGCAAAATTTGAAACTTTCTTTCGACTTTTTTTAAGTCAAAACCAGCCCCAAAAACCCATAACCCACAGCTTCAAAGGTCTGAAATAGCCACACATAGACACACATAGTAGCAAATCATAACAAAAAACAAGCCCAAGAGACACCCAAATATAAAGAAATATTAGCTTTTGTTATACCACTCCTGAATCTTGATTTTGTTCCTCATTTTCTTTAATTTGTAATGTTATAAATGATGAACAGAACATTGGTTATAGTGATATAGTAATCATTCTTAAACTATGAACAAACTAGAGAACACAATTTACAAGAACATCAGATGATTCATAAGGAAACCCTAATACATCATAATCAACTACGTGAGCAGAGGATTACCTTCGGTTTATGCGCAGAAGATGAGAGTGGGATCACTGAAGGGTGTTGAGCAGAGAGTGTCGATGAGGTTTATGAAAAGTTTTGGAATGTGTCTTCAACCTGAAACTAAAACATAAAAAAAAAAAAAAAAAAAAACTTGTCATGTGAGATGTACAACAACTAAGAAAATGCTACAAATGAGCATGTATATACACATGACTACACGATTACATGATACAAACTTTTATTATGTCAATTGTAGAATACACACATATATATAGATGAGTGAAAGTGAGATGATATGGATATTTTCAAGCCCATCATTTTCTCAAATCTGCTATATTACAAATCTATATATGAATTATACACCAACTTGATGAGCTATGAACAATTTCACCAAATTATGTTCTTGTCTGTCAAAACAGAAACTAATTCCTGTCACATTCATGAGAATTGAATTGAAGGATTTACCTTTACGGCGATTAATTGAAGACGGAATTTGAATTCTTTGGATCTTGTTAAATATTGGTGACAATTAAAGAGAAGAAATGGGTTGGTGTTTTGATAATAAAGCATCGATGCTAAATGATTTTTAGACGATAACTTTATCCCTTGACACCTTGATTTCTCACTTGTGTACCATTTACAAAGTTTTAAATAGGGGGTACATGCAAGACTATAGACACTACTAGAATAACATTGGGATGTACCAGAATCGAACGATAACCACTTTGAATTTTGACCATACAATAGAAATTTTATTACTAATTCGGTTTAGATTAGGTATAGGACGGTACATAAAAAACAAAAACAAACCATATCGAAACCAGAATGTTGCAGGGAGGAATTCATTCATTTTGCAGAAATTTGTTTCAAGAGTTTTGGAGACCGAGTGAAGTACAGAACTTGGCTGCAGAAATGTCGTATGAAAAGGAAGAATATCCACCGGGTCGCTGCTCACAGCCATTTGGCAACTGTCTTGTTGGGAATTCTGACGTGGAGCCTCTCCGTGTTATGTACAACATGTTATTGGCCCATGGGAAGGCCGCAAAGCTATACCATGAAAACTTTCAGGCATTCACTTCTCACTTGACCTCAAAAATCAATTCATACCTCTTTTTAGTTTTTATATGAAAAAGAATCATAACCTTTTATTTTGCTCATGAAGCTCATACAAGGTGGATCGATAGGACTAATTGCACACTGTTTCATGTATAAACCACTTACAGAAAGCGATTTAGATCGCAAGGCTGCCGAAAGGGCCCTGATCTTTAATATTGGCTGGTAATATTCTCTACTATGTGTCCATTCATATCCAGCTTAGTTATCAAAAAGAAGGAATAAGTCACAACCTTTTTCGTAAACTTATTGATGTACGACGGAAGCATGCTAGATAGTTGTAAAAAAACGAATGATAAGCATATGCATTAGAGAGAGTTAATGCAACCAATTCAAACGAAAAAAGAATCCTTTTGTAGGACGTTAATTTTGACAATTACAACCAAATATAAAATGGTGTCCTAAATACTGGAAATCCATACCTACTATAGTTGATAGCACTTGATTGATAGAAATCCCTAAATTCAACATCCAGCAAAAAAGCACATTTCAAAATATGGTCAAAGCAAAAATTCAATTTCAAAATGAAATCAGTGCTGTCACCGATTTCAATCTCAAACCAGGAAGATACATATGGTCAAAGCAAAATTCAATTTCAAAATGAAATCAGTGCTCTTTCACCGAAGACTCGAAAACCCGTTTCAATTTCACCGAACACACAGTTAGTTCATTTCCAGCAAAATTCAAAACCCAATTTCAATTTCATAGCCAAAAAACCAGTACCAAATAAAAAATCAAACCTGTGAAGTGTGGTGATCCTGATGTTGCACTGTCACCGAAGACTCCGAGAGAGAAGGTGCAACAGTCACTGGAGACTCGAAGAGGGAAGTAGACGAGGGCAAGGATCTCGCCGGATTGCGTCGCCGGAGTGGAGGCAACGTGGGAGAGAGCTTCGTGCAGGAGGCGATACACAGGGCAGCGTGAGATTCACAGACATTAGAGAAAAGTTAATAGATGTTTCCAGGGTAAATTACAATTTGTCACCGCGGTTATATATAAATTATTGTTATGTTCATTTTCTGGTCTAAATTACAATTTCAGTATATATGGTTGTCATTTTGTTATGGTTTTAGTCTTTTGACCGATCATTTTTCTAAAAATGATCATTTTGCCCTTCTACTTTTGTTTCACGTTTGGTCCCTGATTATTTACTTTCTTTTTTATATTACTTTAAATTACATTTATCCTATTATTATTTATTTGATTTTTGATTTTTTTCTTATTGTTACAGTTTAACTAAAGTATTATTTTTTAATATATTTTATTTTACTATTATAATTTATTTATTTATTTGATATATCTTTTTTATTAATTATTACAAGAAATTAATTAAGATAATTTTTACATATATGAACTTGTGTATTAATAAGTTGTATTATTATTAATATTACAATTAAGTTTAAATATTTATTCAATTATATATACATTTATTTTTAAAAATTTTATTACTTTTCTTTTTTAAAACTTACAATTATTAATATATATAATTTATGTAACATCCCATTTTCGAGATAATTGCGTGTACTTATTTTAGTGGATCTTTAAATAATTATTATTGCGTGGGTCCAATAATAGCCCGAGTAGTGGATTATACTTGTCGGGTTTATGAGTTATGTGTCTCCGGGTTATAAATTTAGTGGATTAATTATATATTCGGGTTCGTGGAATTAATCGGGTTGAGTGGGTATTAATTGTGAAAATGGGGTATCGGGTCCGGGTTATGGGGTCGGAACCCGTCTAAAAGTGGAAAAATATATGTACGGGCTTCCTTTTTCATCCTTTCCTCAAATAGAAAAGGGGTGCAAAAGTGTGTGAAGTGTATCGTGTATGTGTGTGTATATGATAGCAGCAAGAACCCTTCCAAATCCAAGAAATAGCTGCTGAATTCGAGTTGTACCTCATCTTCTTCTCCATCTTTGAGTTCTTGAGTTTTGAGGTAAGAGTCTTTGATTTTATCAAAAATTGAGATAGGTGTTGTTGAAATTATGTGAGAGGATACGAGATATGTGTATGCTGTTATGTATGAGACATATATATGTGTTTTCTTGGCTGAAATCGGAAGGAGAAAGGGGTTTTGGCACCCCTGGCAGATCAATCGGCGAACAGGGGAAGAACCAGGCCAGCGCGGTCGCGGTCGCGACGGCTGGCCGTGGTCGCGACGCGGCCAGCAGCAGCGTGGGCGAGTTGGGCAGCGGGGCGCGGGCGCGATCGGGGTGCTGGGCCGGGTGCTGTTGGGTCGGGTCTGTGGGGGCGTTTGGCTGAGTTTTGGGGCTGGATTCTTGTGGGATTTGGGGTTGGTTTTGGGTATTTGGGTTCCGTTGGGTTTGTTATGGGTCAGATTTATTGTGAGTCGGGTTTTGATCGGGCTTTCGAGGTTTTTCGGTTGGGATTGTTTCGGGGTTTCGGGTCAGTTATGAGTTGGGTTATAAATTGTTATGTGCATCTTTTGAAATGAGTTTGTGTTAACGGTTGGGATCCGTGTGATTTCAGGGACGAGTCAGCGAGCCGAGCCGAGTCAGAGATTCTGAGATTAGTGGATTGACCAGGTGAGTACTCGAGTCCTTTTTAAACCCAGGATCGTTTTTGCGAGTCGTAGCTGTGTAGCTGTTAGTGTTTGTGTATATTGTGCAATGTGTGTGAGACAGGGACGCGGGCGCCAGGTATGATTCTGTTCTCGTATATGTGTTATACGTGTATGAGATGAGATCCAGTCCGGGGTCCGTGATGAGTTCCATACGGAAGGTGATTTGCGATGGGTGATCGCGCGGGTTGACTGTCCCTAACAGTCCTTGGGGCGTGTATACACGGCAGGGCCTGTAGCCGGTTCGCGCCCGTGCTACAGGGTTGTGGCTAACCACCGCGGTCGCGGTCGTTAGCTGGGGAAGGGTCCCCCTCAGTGATTCTGTGTGCAGGGCTGTGGATCTCATTCTGTATGTTCATACCTGCTTATGTTGTTGATTGCCAGTGTCAGAGATAGAGCTTGTGTGTGTGTATGTGCAATGTGTACGCATGTTATGTGTTTATTGTGCAGAGTCTAACCCTCGCGTACTCACGAGCTTCCGAGTTTACGTATTCGAGTCTACCATGTTCAGGGTATCAGAGAATAGATCGGTAGTCGTGCTTGTTGATCTGTGACTGGGGAGTAGCTGGGAAGTGTTATGCTAGTTTTGTATAATGATCTGATCAGTATTGTTTATGTTGGGACTTATGTAATTAGCGGATCATGTGTTAATAATAATATGTGAAAGTTTTAAATTATCAGTAATTCCAGTTTACCCTGTGACATGTGCATGATCGAGTTATTGAGATATTGCCACCTGTGTATTGTATTGACGTGGCATTTCTGGGATCGGGGAGGGTGTTACAATTTATTTATCTATTTTAATATTATAAAATATAAATTACTCATAAAATAGTTACTTATCTTTAATTTATTTATTTTCTTAAGTGAATATATTTTGATTTATTTAGAATACATACATACATACATGTATGTATATGTATATATATACATATATATAACGTTTTAATAAAATATATAATTTTTTTGAAACTAAAAATTTTATATGTATATAAACTGCATGTGTTTAAAGGTAGTTAAACTTAACAATATATAATAATTTGACATATTATATGTATAAATTAAATTAATTTATTAATTTTTGTTATAAATTCGTATGTAGTTTTTGTTATGCATAATGGATTAATACATTGAACATTTGTAATTTATATGAGTATTAAATTTATGAAATAAATAAATTAAAATGGATTACACGTTAAATAATATATTTTGTTAAGTAAAAATTACATTGAACGTATAATATTTATAAAAATAGAAAAAAGTTAAATGTATAAACTAATACATATATGTATAAATTTGGACAAAGCTATGACCAAGTTTATAAGTATTTATATAAATTAATATAAAGTAGAGACAAAAGATAAATAAGTTAAATGACAAATATTAAAATCTTTACTTTTTTAAAAAACTAAATATATAAATAGTTCAATATATGTTTAAATTTTATATGTAAGAACAATATTAACAATATTAATAACAACAATTAACAATAATACAATATATTAAATTTAGTCATATACAAGTTCTTTTCAATTACTACTACTTATTCATGTAAATACTTAAACTATAATAAAATAATAATAATAATAGTAATACTAATGTCAAATAAATAATGAAAATAAAACATGTTAAATAACTTATTACTTCATTTAAATTTTAATAGTAATAAGAAGAAATATATATAAATAAATAATAAAAAGAATAATGAATCATTAAGAAAATGAAATATAAAAGAATATTTTGATGGGGGACCAAAAATGAAATAAAGTGAAAGGGTAAAATTGTCATTTTTTAAAAAATTTGGATAAAGGGACCAAAAGCAAAACAAAACGCCAACTATAAGTACTGTAATTGTAATTTTATCGTGAAAAAGACGGTAACCATAATTTTTATATAAGCACAGGGACGAAAATTGTAATTTACCCATGTTTTTATTATCTGTTTAAAAAAGAGGACGTTTAGACTTTAGACGTCTGATTGAAGAAAAACAAACAACTTTTAACCTCTTTTGCAGGCAAAAAAGGGAATAGATGTAAAAACAAACGGAGCCTTAAGTAATGACTAAAAGTCTATAAAAGTATTTAATTTGAGATTTAATAAATAGAGTTCCAAACACCTAAAAGGCTAAACGATGACAAAACTTTTTGGAAGATGTTGAATGTGTTTAAAAAAAAGGAGTAAATTATATAAATGGTCCCTGTGGTTTAAAGCAAATTACAGGTTTCGTCCCTAACTTTTAAAAACTACACTGCTAGTTCATATTTTGAAACATTGTCACGCTTTCAGTCCTTAAGAAACTCAAGTTTTTAAAAATTCCAATTTTGCCTTATAATTTAATTTCACATATGGTCCCTAATTGATTAATTTAGTTCTTTTATATTTAATTATTGGGTAAATTACAATTTTCATCCCTGTGGTTATATACAAATTAAAGTTATCGTCCTTTTCGCATCAAAATTACAATTTCAGTACCTATGGTTGTCTTTTTGTTATGGTTTTGGTCTTTTGACTGTTCATTATTTAAAAAATGACCGTTTTGCCCTTTTAATTTAGTTTCAGTTTTGGTCCCTGACCTATAACTTGTTTTATATTTTTTTAGTTATTTTTATTCCACTATTATTTATTAATATCTACTATTTTTCTTATTATTACCGGTTAACTAAAATAATAAGTTTTATGATTATTATTATTAATTTAGGTAATTAAAGAAAAATATATATATATAACAATAATTTATTTACTTTGCTCTTTGTATCAATTATTAAAAAATTTAATTATATATGTATGTGTATATATATATATGTGAATAAGTTGTATTATTATTATTATTATATTTAAATTCAAACATAAATTCAAATATTTTTATAAATTTAATTTATAAAATAATTTAACTAAATTAACTTTTATAAAGTCAGGTTCAAAAAAGTACCTCTCGAAATCAAGTGCACCCGAAGGTACCAACCTTAAAAAACTTTTTTTAATTTTTTTTATCATAATCATGTTTAAATTAATGTTATACACATGATATATAAATTTCACATACATTCACACTTTCTGTGTCCTTAAAACTTATGTAAATGTTCAATGCATATTTATGTGAATGGTCATCCATATGAATGGTCATTTCACACAATGTGAATGGTGTGAATGACCATTCACATGATTTTTTTTATCATTCACAAGATTTATGATGTTGCTCCTTTTGAAAAAAAAGTATTATAATGTTGTCTTATACATGTCTATTCAAAAAAAATATATGTGAATGATCATTCACATTAGGGTACGCTGAAATCTCATAGGTACGCTGATAAACCTGATTCAACTTTTATATATATATATATATATATATATATATATATATATATATATATATATATATATATATATATGTGGATTTGTATATTAATAAGTTGTATTATTATTATTATTATTACAATTAAGTTCGAATATATAATCGACTATATATACATTTATTTTTGAATTTCTAAATTATTTTTTATTACTTTGAACTTTTAAAAAATTATAATTATTTACACATTTAATTTATTTATATGTTTTTCAATATTATATATTATTTCAATATTATATATTATTTCATATAAATACTTAGTTATCTTTAATTTATTTAATTTTACACACACATAAGATGTTTTAATTAGATATGTAATTTTTTGTTAAACAAAAAATTTTATATGTAAGTAAACTTGACATATTTATATGTATAAATTAAATTAAATTTTCAACTTTATGAAATAATTATATATTTCGTTAAGTTATATTACAACAATTATAGATTTCGTTAAGTTATATATACAGGGTTGATCTGACCATTAGCTTTATAGTATAATTAAATTGGAATAGATAACACGTTATATATATATTTTGTTAAGTTATAATTACAATGAATATATAGGGTTTATATAAAAACAAAATATTCAAATTAATTTGAATAAATATTTATTAATATATACGTATTTATATGAAGTAATATACAGTAAAACCAATAGATACAATTTTTATAAATGAAAAGTAATAAACAAAATAATATATGTATATATATATATGTGTGTGTGTGTGTGTGTGTGTCTAAAATCAATAAGTGTGACGATAATAATCGTATATATAACAATGATAAGAATAATACAACATATTAAATTAAGTCATATACAAGTTATTTCATGTATTACTACTTACTCATGTAAATACCTATATCATAATAAATAATAATAATACTAGTAATGATAATATCAAATAAAGAAATAAAGACAACATATTGAATAACCTATTACTTCAATTAAATTTAATAGTAATAATTGGAGAATATAATAAATAAATAGAAAATATATCAAATAAATAGTAAAAGAATAAACTATTAATAAAATGAAATAAAAAGAAATAAATTGATTAAGGACAAAAGTGAAATATTTTTTTTGTGTTATGTGATTGCAAACAACGTAGAAAATGTGATGTAGAAGTAATTTATATGCATCTACTAAAAAATAGTGTGCCTTGTCTTCATAATGCAGCAGATTGGCCTCGCCCCTCGTCTTCCGGGACCCTTAGCGCCTCACGGTTTTATAACCGAGAATATAAGTACCGTGTCGGCCATTTCCAATGACTTTTTGATACTTTCCCACAAATATTTTAATATTGTCATGCAACAAACCTTATTTTGCTTTGGGTAAATAAGCCGAATTGCATCAATTAAAGGTTTTATTCATTTTGATTTAAATAAATTTTTTTGTTGTTAACATGTTTGGATTCAATTTAATATTAATGATCTTTATTTTAATATTTTGCTATATGAATACATTTCAATTTAAATTTCATATTTTATTCATTTTGTTTTAACTATTTCGTTACTTCTTACTTTTGAATTTAATTATAAATTTTAATAAAATTATATAAACTTAACATGTTACTCTTTTTTTATTTAAATATTTTGTTACGTTAATACGTTTCGACTTAATTATTATTTTTAATAAAAAAATATAAACTTAACAATTTATTCGTTTGTATTTTAAATATTTTGTAACATTAACACATTTCGAATTAATTGTAATTTGTAAGTAAAATATATAAACTTAACATGAACATTTATCTAGTTTTGATTTAACATTGTGTATACATTTTGAACTGTATACTTTGTTAGATACATTTTGGTTTGTATATTTTGTAATTAAATTAAAACATATTAATGTAATAAGATAATCATAATAAAAATCAAAAAATATTATTGTAAAAAATAATCAGAATAATATGAATAACCAGTAAAATGTATTACAATATAGATTTAAAATTTATTTGAAAGAAAAATAATAGTTTTATTAATAACAATAATTAATAACAATACAACAAATTAAATTTAGTCATATGCAAGTTATTTTCAATTCCTACTAATTAGTCATGTAAATACTTAAACTATATTAATTAATAATAATATCAGTAATAATAATATCAAATAAATAATAAAAATATAAAACAGATAAATAATTTATTACTTCAGTTATTTCTAAATAGTACTAATAAGAAAATATATTAAATAAATAATAAAAGTGTAATAAAACATTAAGAAATGGGTAAATTACAAATTTCGTTGTCGTGATTAGTTGTAAATTATGGATTCCGTTCTTTTTACAATTTTATTACAATAGATGTCATGTGGTTGGTCATTTGTTATCGTTTCGGTCCTTTGATCAGTTATTTTTTTAAATGATCAATTTGCCCTTCATAATATAATACAAATGGGTAATGAACTTTTTTGTTAATAAATATTAATTTTAATAACAATAATAATAATACCAACCCATTTTACCACTCCCTCTCTGATTTTCTTTCACTAAAATAAATTAATAAATTAATAAATTAATAAAATTTGTAAATTAAAAAAGTATATTTATTTTGCCTTCATCGAAATCTGGAATTGATCTCAAATCCAAGCACACATTAAACCAACAATCAAATTAGAACTTGAATCAAAACACATATTGAATCTGAATCAGACAATCAACAAAATCTGAATGAACGAAATAGAAAAAGAACTCAAATTTCATTAAATCAACAATCAAACTAGAAGTTGAATCAAAACAAATATTAAATCTGAATCAGACAATCAAATTTCAACAGGATATTACAATCGATTCTACTTTCATAAACTAAGGAAATCTGAAAACGAACAGATACATGCTTCTTCGCAAACCTTTTCAATATCTCAACTGAAACCATAAAATGAAACCAAATGAACAAAATCGGTTCGTCGTTTGTATCCTTTGTTGGCGACTGTGTTGTGATGGTGATGCTTTAAGCGATGAACAAACCTGCAGAATGAGGCGGTGGTTTCAAATATAGTGACAACGACTGATGGTGGTAGGGGTGTGCAGAAAAATCAAAAATCAAACCAAAACCGAAAAAAATCAAAAAACCGAAACCGAAAAACCGAAACCGTTTGGATTTTGGACTAGTATGGACTCTCGATTTTCAAAAATTGAAATTTTCGGTTTGGTTTAGGTTTGAACATTTAAAAAACCGGAAAAAATCCAAACCGAACCGATTTTATATATACTATATTATATAATTTATATTTATTAAATACCTACCCCTCTTTAATTATTAAATTAAGTTGTTTAAATTTTAAAATTTTATTGGTGGATGGTGAGTTAGATGGTGGAAGCGTCCAATTAGTAAACTCAATCACTACTCCCCTTTTCTTTTAATCGCTCCATACACAAACACACATAGTTGGCGTGTGTTAAAAAAAAGATACCTACTCTCTTTAATTGCTAATTGGTATAATTGGATATTGGATTTTGAATATTAGAGTTGGATATCTGTGGATGTTTAAAATTATGATTTGAATTGTTGAAATTGGATATTTGGATGTTTGAAGTTTAACTTCTTCTTTTTTTTTTTTGTTTTTTTTTTTTCGTCTTTTTGATGTTTGATTAAATAATTACTGTATTGGATGTTGTTAAAATTTTCATATTTTTTCAAAGAAAATATAAATTTCACAAATCAAAAAATGGGGTTTCGGACAAAACATACAAAATCCAAAAAAACCGAAATCCAAACTGAAACCGAAACAAAAACCGAAAAAAACCAAATCGTTTGGACTGTTAATTTTAAAAACCGATATTTTGGTTTGGATTTCGGTTTTTGCCATAAACCGATCCAAACCGCTCCATGCTCACCCCTCGATGGTGGTTACATGTTGCAATGGTATGAATTTCCCCTTCGAAAAAGTTGAGAGAAGTGATGGAGGTCAGATCTATGGTTGTGGTTGCCAGACTAGAGCTTCAACAAGATTACCTTCATCGTTCTAGCCCTATGGCTTCGACGAGAACTATATCATTGGATGAATCAAGAGTAGTGGCTTCATCGTTCTAGTCCCTAATTTCCAAATGAAACCCAAATTAAAACCCAACAGTGTCATATGCGGCGTGGTTAAAAGTCTGCTAGCAAGAGACGGGGAGAGGTGGTGTTCGATGAGGACCAAGGAGGAGGTGGTGATTAATGGTGGAGCAAGGAGGAGCTGTAAAGCAAGTATTAGATAATGCCCAATGGTGAAGAAAACAAATGAATTGAGGGAGAGAAAGTTGTTAGTGATCTCTAGAACATGAGAGAGAGAGAGAGAGAGAGAGAGAGAGAGAGAGAGAGAGAGAGAGAGAGAGAGAGAGAGAGAGAGAGAGAGAGAGAGAGAGTATTCTTTAATTATCATTTTTATTATTTAATTTGTAAAAAAAAGTTTATTACCTTTTTTTATTATATTCTCAAGGGTAAATTTGTCATTTTTAAAAAAAATGACATGTCAAATGACTAATACCAAAACAAATAACCAACCACAGATATTGTAATTGTAATTTTGTCTTGAAAATGACTGAATCCATAATTTTTATATAACCATGGGGATGAATTTTGTAATTTATCCTTAAGAAAATGAAATATAAAAAAAAATGAAATAAAGTGAAGGGTAAAATCATCATTATTTTAAAAATATTAGAGAAAGAACCAAAGGCATAATAAAACGTCAACCAATAAGTATTGTAATTGTAATTTTATCTTGAAAAGGATGAAAATTATAATTATTATATAAGCACAAGGACGGAAATTATAATTTACCCTAAAATTTAATTAAATAAATTGGATATACAATAAAGACGTAAATTAAATAAATTTAAATATACGAATAAGGATAAATTTAATAATAAAATAAATAATTTTTAAAAAATAAGAACGTATAAATATTAATAGCAATTAACTTTTTAAATTGACATTTAATTTTTAAACAAAATTATAAATTTATAATAAGGACTAAAACTGAAAATAAATTACATAGTTGAGTAAATATGTTATTGAAAAAAAGGGTAAAACCGTAATTCGAAAAAAGTGAAGAGAAGAGAGATCATTTTTGCAAGTAAATAGTGTTTTAGGATAATTTATGCAATTTTTAAAGATCAGGAACTAAATCCATAATTTCGACCAAACCACAGGGACTATTTTTGTAATTTACTCTTTAAATTATTTAAATATTATATTTATATATTTTATACAACTAAATATAAAATAATTTAATATTTTTATTAATTAACATATTAAATTAAAAATAACTTTAATTAAATTAAATAATTATTTTTATATAATTAAAATGAATTTAGTATTTTAATTAAATTAAATATTGATTTAATTCTGGAAAAAAATCCAGATATTAATTTCAGACGAGAGTTCCACTCTTAATTTTTAGATATTTTAAGATCTTAAGTCTGAAATATAAAAACAGTCTGAAACTACTTAAGGTCTGAAACGTAATTAACCGTGTTAAATCACTTAATATCAGAATTTTAAATTTAAATTACTATTTTTAAAATTTTTTCCATCTACTACTACAAAGTTATATTATGTATAAATTAATATCCATTTTATATATAGTGACATGAAGAGTCAAAATGGCTAGATAAATAATTGTTAATAAAAATTAGATTTCATATGATACAAATAAGAAATTTAAGTTTTGTCTTCAAATTTAAAAGCACGCATAGTTATTTTGTGTTTATATATTTGTTTATATATTTATTATATAAAAAGTATTTGAAACATGTTTTTAAATTTTAATTGTCTTAAAATATAAAAATATCATAATTAGAAAATAAACTTTTTTTTACTAACCTATATTTGTTAAATACAGAATGTTTATACTAAATATTAATAAATAAGTAATTTTATTATTTATTTTTTATTATCTCATGAAGCTACATTCTCTTTGCATAGATTATTTAAAATTTCAAAAATAAATAATTATTATTTAATTCAGTTTACGATATTAGATTTAAAAATAATCACCTTGGGATTTAAAATACTTTTTCAACTTAAATTTTAAAGTTTACATATAAAATTTGAATGTATGAAAATTTAAATTTATTATTATTTTCTAATTTAAAAGATAACTATAAATATTTACTTATTACCTATTATTAATATAAGGTTAAATACAAATTTTAAGTTATCTTTTAAATCAACTAATTAATGTAAGACAGAAGGTGATAAACTAGTATATATAACTAACAATATATCATTTCGTATATTTAATATGTAATTAATATAATTCAAGATTTTTAATATAGTTTTAAAATTTGGTGTAATTTACCATGGTGAAATATATATGATAAATCTTTAATGATCATTAATATCTTAGATGGATCATGCACAGATTGTCATCTATCTTCCTAAATATTTTGCCTTAATTTCTTTCATTTCCTTATATAATCTCTCATCCATATCATAATTCAAAGATTTGACGAAGATTTGGATATAGTTACCATAACATTATAACTCACTTAATTAATTATCATATCTTAAATCTGGATTGCTTTAATTCTGGAAACTATATAAAGAAACAGAAATGTTTTATCTTAAAAATAATTTCCCCACTCAAATCATATCCTTGTATTCCATTATAAATATTATAAACAACACCCTCAAAATTCACCTTCAATTATTATTCATTCTTAATCTTACATATATCTTACTGGCGTCGTCAATCGTAGTTCATCGGAGAATATGGAAGTCGTAACAGGAGTTGTTTTTATGCCAACAATGGTGGTGATGGTTCCTGTACATCATCGACATCACATTTGTCGCCAACCTTCAGAAGCGTACGCGTATCGTCATCATATTCATCTCCTACAACAACAAGAAGAAATGGATCGTTGGATTCGAAGAGAAAGAAACCGTTCGGGGATGAGGATGATGAAGTTCACGTGAACGTTCCCGGGATCCAATAACATCCTAAAGCTAAACACGGACGGGAGTTCAAAAGGGAACCCGGGTCCATCGAGTTTCGGGGGTTTGATCCGAGATAATAAAGGGAGATGGTTGTGTGGATACATGGGAAAGATGAATGGAAGAAAGTGTACGAGTCTTGAGGCAGAAGCATGGAGTGTGTATAAAGGGTTGTGTTTAATAAAGGAGATGAAGCTTTCTTGCAATTGCATTTTGATCGAAACCGACTGTCAAGCTATTCTGATGCATGCATGGAGTAAGAAACGTTAATGGTAAAGATGAAGAAGATAAGTATGGGCTGGAGTCTGTTTTCAGGGGGATCAAGAATACAATGATGGAACTGGCCGGGGTACTGTACACTGATGCATACTCGACGAGATGGGAACCATTGTGCAGACCAGCTGGCGAAGTTAGGCGGAAGGCAACCAGAGGACGAGATGGCCGGGGTACTGTACACTGATGCATACTCGACGAGGAACCATTCAGAATTGAAGCAGACACTTTGAATTATATTATTATGATTTCAAATATGTTTTGTACGTGATGATGGATAGTTTTTTGATTAATTAATGTTTAAACCACATACGTACCGTACCATATTGATCTTAGTTTGGAGGTTGTTCTAATTCCATTTGTTGATAAATCTTCATCTGTGATTGTTTCTACAATTTAATGAAAAAAAAACTAGGAAAGTGATTTTCTTTTTCCGCCCTGCATTCTACTAGCTTATCTCTCTTTTAGTTTGTATGATATTTGATTATGATGATAAGATTGTTGTTATTAAAACATAATATTATTTTTAGACATTTATATAATTGCATCTGAATTTTATATTTAAAACAAAAATCAAAACCAATTTAACAAAGAGATGAAGAACACTTTAATGCTTAATAAATTAATCCCAATCTTGTTATTATTATATTATAAACTGTAATACTATATTTATTACTTTTTATATAATTTATTAATTACACTTTATATATACTATTAATTATCTATTTATTAAAGTAGTGAATAACTTCTTCTACTTTTTTCAAGTAATCATATTTATTTCTATATCATTTTATCTCAAAGCGATTATCATAATGAATACTTACCATAACTAAACCACATAAAGATTACTTATTCATAGGGGTGTTCAAAAGAAACCGAAAAACCGAGCCGGACCGGTCAATTCGAAACAGAAATCCGAAAAAACCGACATATGACGCACCGGTTACGGTTTTCATTTTTAATAAACCGCGGGTAACCGAACCGAACATAAACATATCACAAATATTTACATATAAATAAATAAATCACAAGCTAAAACATTATATTTATAGTTTCATTTTAATTAAATATTTGTTTCTTTAAGTAGTTTTATGAAATTTTTGATGTAATTGATATATTTATTACGAATAAACTTAATTTTAATGAACAATCAAAGTTTAAAGATTTATATTTCTATACTTTTATTAGTTATAAAAAAATAACAACTATCCGAAACTATCCGCAAACCGAACCGCATATAACCGAAACCGAAAATACGGTTCACACTTTTGCTACTAACCGAACCGAACCGGTCCATGAACAACCCTACAGTTATCCATATAAATATACTTAATGAAAAAACTAACCACTCATTAATCTTGTTATCATTTAATAAATGAAAACATTTAATCATTAAGGTTGTGTTTGTTTTCAATTAAGAGGCTCTGAATTAGGTCTGAAGTCTGAATTTCAGATCTTAACATAATTTCTATTGTTTGTTTAAATTCAGACTTAAGAGGTTACAACCTCTGAATTTCCCTCTGAATTTTAAGAGAATGAGACTAGTCTGAATTAAATTCAGAGCCTCTTAATTTCAGACTTTAAGGTCTCCTCTTAATTTCAGACATGGTTTTCAAACTTTAGACATTTAACCTCTTAAAAAACAAATACCACCTAAGTAATGACTAAAAGTCTGTAAAAAAAAGATATAATTTGGGATTTAATAAATAGGGTTCCAAACACCTAAAAGGCTAAACGATGATAAAACTTTTTGGAAGATCGATCTTGAATGTGAGAATGAATTAATGATTTGTTTAAAAAAGGGGGAAAAAACCGATTAACTTTTTCGCTTTAGGGCCCTGGGCCAGCCGATTGCCACCACTCATTTAATCAACCAACCTCTCTGGTTTTCTTCTTTCATTTCTCTCTATTGCCGATTGATTTCTCTCATCCTCACAACCATCACTCTTAGCTCGTTTCTTTGTTTTTCCAGCTCACTTCACTCACTTCATTGGATGGCAGACAATTTGCCCCTTTGTCTATGCGCTTTTCTTTTTCCCTTCCCATTTTAAGAAATTAACTGACGCAAATCACCGAACATCTTGACGGCGAGTATGGGTTCTTTGGCATTTGTAACTGATCACACTGCGATTGAGGGCACTGGTTTTTTGAAACCCAAGATCCCCCCTTTGTTTGCATATAACCGACCAAGAAAACCACTTGCTGATATGGCATTTGTATGTAGTAATAGTAATGTTGCCTGTGGTGGCAGATTATGGAGGATTAAAGCTACAGGAGAAAAGAGCCCTGGTGGAGATGGTAGCGGTGAACCAGATGATGGACTTCAAGTTGCAATTGAGAAATCTAGAAAGCTTTTAGCCAAGCAGAGACAACTACTTCAACAGGTTTCTTTCTTTTTCTTACAACCCTTTTCAATCTTGGATGATTTTTATTGCTCCTGACTAGTTTTGTTGGATTTTTTAGCGAAAAGTTCTAACTGGTTTAGCAATCGTTCATAAGCAAATTCGGAAGTGTTGTGAATCTCTTGTCCATTTTGGGGTCAAATCTTTACCATGTGGCTCTAGAAAAGGACATGTCCGACCCCTCACTTTGTTGCCAATCATGTTACACTTTGAACTTCTATATCATTTCAATACAATTAATAACACCGTAATTCCTCAATTTTGGTTCATAAATTGATATCAACCCCTAAGTTATTACCTAAGCAATGAGACACATTTATTGCAGATGCAACAGGAGTAAATCCAAACAGTCCAATGCATTTAGGGAAAATTTTTTATCTTGCAATGATCTCCCACTTATTGAGTTGTAGTGATTCCCAGACTTGGATTTTTGTATTGTGCTCTTCATATAATTCTCTGTAGATCAAGACATTTGATGGTTTTATATCTACTGAATACAAGCCTTCTCTATGCATTTGATGAGGTAGTATGCTTTTACTTGGCACACGTTGTGAGTAGACCATGCTTCCATTTCAACTGTTGTAATCAATACACAATACCCTAATTTCGAGGTATCATGCTTTTGGAATTAGTAAGTGTTGGTCCTAAATTAGTTACCATGAAGGGTAATGGTGACGTAGTTCTACCATCAAATTAGTAGTTTTGCATTGTGACAAATGGTTTTATATACAACCTACTTATATTATATGATTTTAGTCAATTTCACCAAGTCACTAAGCTTGAAAAATATGACTGGGCTTGTTCATGAGAAACTCAACCAGCCCCCTTGTTCCCCTCAACCCCACCCACCACCCTTGTCCTTAGTGCACCCCTCCTGCCTGCCTCCCCCATCGCTCTAGGGCAATTATTATGTAAAAGTTGAACATAGTCTTCTGTTCATTCTTCAGTTAGTTTAGATCTTTTTGACCCTTTTACCCAGAATACACTTTGGAAATGCATATCAAACATGTAAATCATCACCCTGTTTATACTGATCAGTACAGATAAGAATGTTTTGAGTAGCTAACTGCTGGCAGAATTTGAGAGGTTATCAATAATAAACCTACCTAATGCCAAGTAAAAAGTATGAAAAGCATATTTGCATTCCTGAGTATATGTTAATTGATTGATTTTTTTTTCTTTGGAGAGAAAATCAACCGTGCTTTATGCCATATTAATTATTCAAAATTCTAGACAAGATTTTATTTTTTAATTAATAAACAAGTTAATCATGTTTTGCCTGATGCAATTCGGCTTATTTACCCATAGCAAAATAAAGGTTTGTTGCATGACAATATTAAAATATTTGTGGGAAAGTATCAAAAAGGTCACTGGAAATGGCCGACACAGTACTGATATTCTCGGTTATAAAAACCGCGAGGCGCTAAGGGTGCGTTTAGTTAACGAAAACTAGTCATTTTTCAATTTCAGTTTTCAAGTTATAGTTTTTAGAAAAAAACAAGGGTTTCCACGAAAAGTGAAAACTTGTTTAGATGATGAAGTTTTAGTTTTAAGAAAAATAAGATGGGCGATTATAAAATAAAAAATATATGATAGGTGATGGAAAAGTAAGAGAGAGAAAGAGAGTATTATAAAGAAATAGGGTAGGTAGTAGAAAAGTAAGAGAGAGAATATGAAAAGTGGTATTTTAAAAAGTGAAATGAAAATTTATGAAATTGTTGTTAAGTAAACAAGTTTTCATTTTTGTTGAAAAATGAGATGGAAATTTTGAAAATTTTCGGAAACTAAACGCACCCTAAGGGTCCCGGAAGGCGAGGGGCGAGGCCAATCTGCTGCATTATGAAGACAAGGCACACTATTTTTTAGTAGATGCATATAAATTACTTCTACATCACATTTTCTACATTGTTTGTAATCACATGACACAAAAAAATATTTCAATTTCATACCAAAATTAGTAGGCTAAAAACAAAGTAAGCATCATTGCTTGCTATTCGATACTAGCCCTCACGAAACCAAGTAAAATGTATGTTTTATGTCGGAAAACAAAGGTAACAATATGAAAAGACATGACACAAATAAATAAACAAAAGATAGTCTAACTTATTATTTTCATTACATAAAAAGCCTAGACCTGCCAGATGTGCTGATGCTAGAACCTCGTGCGCTTCGGAGGCATGCTTTTATAACCAAGACTTGTATTTTAGTTCAAATGCCCTGATTCGTGTGATGGTCATGCAACGTTCATAGGCCTAGATACTGTTATTTTCCTAAATTGTGATAGTTAACCCATGATATTGATTACTATATATTTCTCTTTCTAGTAGCAGTGAAATGGTAACTCTTGTTTAATTGTTTTTCACTTTTTTTAAAAAAATGCAGATAGCTGAAAGAAGGGAAATAATTGCATCAATAAATAGTGCGACAATAAACTCTGATGAAGAGGAAATTTCTTCTGAAGAGGAGGAGGGATCCTTTCTGGAATTGGATTCCAAACTTCCAAATGAAATATACACGCCTGATATTCCAGCTAGTAGCAATGTTGATCCAGTGGGATACCGGTTACCAGAAGACCTGTATGTGTCTGCTAGTAAAAATGATGGTGTAGATACATCAGAATCTGGAATCAATTTGCCTCCTGAAAGTTATTTGGATGGGGATTTCAGGAACAAGCTGCAAATCACAGCAAATGAGTTGCCACCTTTTGTTTCTGATATCTCAACCACATACAAAAAGACAGAATATACAAACGAACCAACATCACACAATGTAACATACATGGCTGATGTTCCTGTGGGTGATGATGTAAAATCCCCGCCTTTAGCTGGGCCCAATGTTATGAATGTTATATTGGTTGCTGCAGAATGTGCTCCTTGGTCTAAAACAGGTAATACAAATTTTGTTATATTAGATGAAAAATGACATTTACGATGAAAGTCTGCTCCAGTAATGATTTTATTCGCTGCTATATACAGTATGCTTTGTTTTCTTGAAAGACAAGATTTCATTAATTGAAGTACACAATGACTTGGTCTCGTATTAGTGTTGAATTTAGCATGGGAACAGTTTTATTAAGAAGGGTTCTTTATAGGTGGCCTCGGAGACGTTGCTGGGGCTTTACCAAAGGCTTTGGCTAAGCGCGGGCACAGAGTAATGGTAATTTTTTCTCTAGTAGCAACTAGTCACTCGGTGATATGTGATAAACTATGTTTCTTACTTCTTAGCTGATCATGGCAGATAGGTTTGAATTACTTCGTGAGAAAACCGTTAGTTTCTTCCCTGATCACTTGTAAGATCTAACTTTTGGTAATTTGTTTGTTTTCCACAAATGTTTAGGTAGTGGCACCTCGCTATAGTAATTATGCTGAACCTCAAGAAACTGGAATTAGAAAGAGGTATAAGGTGAATGGACAGGTATGCTCAACCACAGAAGCATCTAAGCCAACCACACCTTTAACTTGAATTTAGTTAAGCTTTATGTTGCTGCAAAACGTTAATTGTATGCATATCATATCTCATTTTCAGGATATGGAGGTTCATTACTTTCAAACCTATATAGACGGTGTTGATTTTGTTTTCATTGAAAGTCCCATGTTCCAGAACTTAGGCAGTAATATATATGGAGGAAATCGTACGGTAAGGTTTTTTTCTCTATTATGTAAGCACTAACGAGTTCCTGAATTGCAATAAATGATTATTATTAACACATGATTATAAGGCCATCCTGTTTACTTTGCAGTTTCTAATGTCTTTTGATGCTCATTTTTGCAGGATGTTCTTCGCCGCATGGTTTTATTCTGTAAAGCAGCAATTGAGGTATGATTTAAAAAGCAAGATGTACATTATTTGGTAATTTGCCTAGCTACTTGCAAATCTTGACTGGTCTGATTGGATTATGCAAGTTGCGCGAGGGTACAATATGGTTTGATAAACTTTGGAATTTGAATTATGTGTCTATGTTGTGTTTAAGCAAGCCCGTAATAAACTAATATGCAACTGTTAAGGGATTAAACTTCTTTTGCCATTTCAGTTCTAGTGCCTGTATTTTTTTTTTTTTCTATTATGCATATGGTTTACTTATTTCTAAAGCGGACGATATTTACATCATATCACCTACAGGTTCCATGGCATGTTCCGTGTGGAGGGCACTGCTACGGAGATGGAAATTTGGTTTTCATTGCTAATGATTGGCATACCGCGTTGTTGCCGGTTTACCTTAAAGCATATTATCATGAACATGGATTAATGCAGTATGCAAGATCAGTCCTTGTAATTCATAACATCGCTCATCAGGTTGGTGCTGCATGCATTTGCCACTTTTACAATGTATCCATTTTGTATATCATCAGTCATCCTGGAATTCTTATTCAATTATGTTTCGGTTTCAGGGCCGAGGTCCTGTGGATGATTTTTCTTACGTTGATCTACCATCACAATACTTGGATCTTTTCAGAATGTATGATCCTATAGGCGGTGAACACTTTAACATCTTTGCTGCAGGGCTGAAAACTGCTTACCGCATAGTTACCGTTAGTCGTGGATATGCATGGGAGCTAAAGACCTCGGAGGGCGGTCATGGTCTTCATGGGATAATTAACGAAAATGATTGGAAACTAAAGGGTATCGTTAATGGAATTGATAAAAATGAATGGAACCCCGAGGTTGATGTTCACTTGACGTCAGATGGTTACAGTAATTACTCTTTAGAAACTCTTCAAACCGGGAAGCCACAATGCAAGGCAGCACTTCAGAAAGAACTTGGCCTACCTGTTCGCAGTGAGGTTCCGTTAATTGCATTCATCGGAAGACTTGATAACCAAAAAGGTGTCGACTTGATAGGCGAGGCTGTTCCTTGGATGGTGTCCCAGGATGTACAACTGGTGATGCTAGGCACTGGTAATCGGGATCTTGAACGGATGCTTAGGGAGATGGAGAGCCAGCACCATGATAAGGTGCGAGGATGGGTTGGTTTTTCTGTGAAAATGGCTCACCGGATAACTGCTGGGGCGGACGTATTGCTGATGCCATCAAAATTCGAGCCGTGTGGGCTTAACCAGCTGTACGCTATGTGTTATGGAACGATACCGGTTGTACATGCGGTGGGTGGGTTGAAAGATACGGTGCAGCCATTTGATCCTTATAACGAGTCGGGGTTAGGATGGACGTTTAACGAAGCAGAGAGCGGTCAGCTGATCCATGCGCTCGGGAACTGCTTGTTGACGTACCGGGAGTACAAATCGAGCTGGGTGGGGATTCAGAAAAGAGGGATGATGCAGGATCTGAGTTGGGACAATGCTGCTCATCAATATGAGGAAGTTCTTGTTGCTGCTAAGTACCAATGGTGAGAAATGAGTTCTGGAGTTGTACATTTCCTGGCTCTATCAAGCAAAGCCTTCTTATATGTGCTTTGACAACTTGTACCTTTGCTTCTTTTTTTTTTTTTTTTTTTATGTAAAGTGGCAGTTGTAGAGGATTGATTTACAAGAATAAAAGCTGAAAGCATGCATTCCACCAGTACCCGACCCATTTCACATTTGTTGTAAATAAATGTTCACTTAATACATAGTTTAATAAAAAAAATTATAATCGTTTAAGAGGGTGTTTGGTTTTGTGTTATAAACTATACTTAACATATAGTTTTAAAAAAATATATTATAATCGTTTAAAGTATCTTTTTAATAAACAGACGGTATTCATATTTGTGACTCGAAATTGTTGACTACTAATAATCAAAAATGGCAACCGTGGAATGCTAAACAAAAGAAATATTCTTTTTTTTTTTTTTTTTTTATCTTCTCTTTGGTTCATACTTCATATCACTATACATGCCACCTAAGTTATTATATTTTTTAAAAATTCATTGTTAATTAGTCGTCATTGGATTTTAGTAATATCTTTAGCGAAATATTTTGTCCACATATCATATAAAGGCAACCGTGGAATGTTGAACAAACTTGGGCACTGGGTATCAAATATTTATAAAGATCGTTGAATTAATGAAAACAAGTTGCTGGAATAGCTCAGTTGGTTAGAGCGTGTGGCTGTTAACCACAAGGTCGGAGGTTCAAGCCCTTCTTCTAGCGATCTTCTATGTTTTTTTTTAAAATAAAATTTTGGTTTTATTTCTAAGTAATGTTTTCACTAGCTAATAATATAATATACTCACAATCAAAACTTATTTTGAAGGATTAAAGTCCTCTCTGTTCTCTATATATTTTGAATTTGAAGTTTGAACATCATACATAATTGTATTTAATATAACCATATATTTTACATAATTCCAATCGATTTTATTTTTATAATACTTATTACATTTTAACTCAACTTGAAGAAGTAGCTTACGCATGTCCTATATTCTAGGTTTCATGTCTCTAAATCAAATGGAACATAAATGTCTTTTGGATCCCTCTCTCTATATATTGTTTCAAACTTTAGTTTACTTGTCTAGCTTAATGAATAAGATTCATATAATATATGACTAAAAAGTTTGATAAAAAAATAAGCTGAATATTATATTATAAAATAGTTAATGTTTTTTTTTTTTTGACATCTTTTACTTATACAACAGATAAATTTGTCAAATATGTGATGGTTGAAGTTCATCTCCTAGATACATATAGAGATGGAAAGATATCGCAGGTATCATCAAATATTAATCCTTTGAAAACTAAACATTAAACTTTATAACTGAACATTTGAACCCGACATAGAAAAGATTTATATATAATAATTGTTTAACTCGTAGCCCTACGTGGGCTATGTCGGTCTCGTTGATCTTATGATGTATATATTTTAGCAAGGTTAAAAAGTCTAGGGGTTTCTCCCCTTTCAAGCCAATGTGTTACATTTGAAAATTTCTATCAAGTTATGGCAATATTGATAATCTCTGAAGGCTAAAGCTATTCTTGACTTTTTCAAAAGTTGTCATTTTCAGTGGAAGTCTTTGGTTTGAAATTAAAATTTTGTTTTATCTTAATTTGACTTCATTTTCCATATGTTGTTTTATAGTTTGAATTGTTTTAATCTTTCAACAAGTGGTTGTTATTAGTTGCTGTTAACATGGGTAGGGTAAAGTCAGGAACCTTAGTTAAGGTCTAAACATGAGTGCGTTTAATTATTGAAAATTTTTATCTTACTTTTCAAAAAAAAAAATGAAAACTTGTTTATTTAACAACAATTTTATAAATTTTTATTACACTTTTAAAAATATCATTTTTCATATTCTGTCTCTTATGAATCTATTACCTATGATATATTTTTTTATAATACTCTTTTTCTCACTCTTACTTTTCTATCACCTATCCTATTTTTCTTATTTTATAATCACTCATCTTATTTATCTTAAAACTAAAACGTTATCATCTAAACAAATTTTCACTTTTCATAGAAACCTTTGTTTTTTTCTCTAATTTATAACTTGAAAACTGAAATTGAAAAATGTCTAGTTTTCGTTAATTAAACGCAACCAACGGCAAATCATTTTTTTAATCCAACTATAAGGTGAAGGGAGTGGTTCCACTCCATCTTTCTGTACCACTTAACACATCGGTACCACATCAAATTTTCTTTCTCTATCATCCCATCTTTGTGTACCACTCAACCCATAATCAGATTTTCTTTCTATATCATCTTACCTTTGTGTACTACTCAACTAGAAGTGCACAAAAAATCTGGTTATCTTATTTCGATCCGAAACCGGTACCAAAACCGGTTTTTTATAACGGGACCAGATTTTATTCGAACCGGTTTTTTAACCGGATTTAGTGTTTTTGGGCAGACCGGAATTTTTACCGGATAATTATCCGGTTATAAAAAACTGGATTAAAAACCGGTGAAAAACTGATTTTTTATACATTAATTTTATAATTTTAAACTTTTTATGTATTTACAATCAAATATAATATAAAACATATTTGATTGGAGTAAAACTATATTTGTTTGGATTTTTATTATCTTAATTATAGTTATAAGTTTATAATTTATAAGTTGTAAATATATAATTTATAAATTAATTTAAAAAGCCCAATTTTATTAAAAATAAAAGTCCAAATGAAAGATTTATCAAATAGATGATAAAAAAATGGACCAACCCAAAGTGAAAACCTAAATTAAAAAAAAACAAAAAAAAAGATTTTTTATAACTGTTTTTTGAAAAAACCAATTTTTTATATCCGAAACCGGTTCCATATGTTACATTTTATTGGGTCCAAAACTAGTTAAAAATCCAAACCAATTATTAAAAAAACCGGTTTATTTGGCAAAAAAAAAAACGGATCGGATAAAATCCGACTAGTGTGCACCTCTACACTCAACCCATAAAAAATGAAAATTGTTATCATTCTTTATAATTCAAAATACACATGCAAACATTTTTTACACCTTTCTCTTCATCTGTTGCTCGGCATGGTCGTCCCACACTCAACACCAGATTAACAGTACGGCCAAAAGGGATGGTGTTCCTCAACCGCTCGACGTACCGATGCCAAATAGCATCTTTAAGGACCGAGGTCACCCCGCCACTACCACTACATTTGGCCTGAGGAACTTAGAGGGTGTTTGGTTTTGCGTTATGAACATGATTATTAGCTTATTACGTTACAATAACGTAAATAATTGTTTTAAAGTGTTTGGATTACAAACGTTAATAAGTGATTATTTGCGTTTAGAGGTAATCTTACCACACTTTTTCATAAGTTAGAAAATGCAACTTATTTGATTAATAAGTAATTATTTGGTCATTTTACAAGTAAAAACGCAAATTCAAACACTTTAAAAACTGATTATTTGATAATTATAATAGTAAACAGCAGAAGCTAAACCAAACACTACATTTCCGACAACACTTTTTGTTATAATTATTATCTGATTATTAGTTTTTAAAACGCTACCGCGGTTTTTCAAACGCAAATTCAAACATTCTCTTATAGCTAACATATATTGAACATATCATTGTTTCATAATCTTGTTACAAAAATAATGTCTCACATTAATTATTTGTATAATAATTGGAAAATTGAAGTATAACCTATTTTGAATTTATACTTTGTAATCTGAATTATCCAGTTTCAATTGTTGAGATAATGGAAAGGCAGCATTTTAGAACCTCATATAGATCCAAAAGTGAATTTATAAACCAATTAATGAATCTACAAACCTTTTTCTAACAAATAGATAACGAATATTTTAGGGTAATTTGGTTAATATTGAATAGAATGTCTAAAAAATTCAAAAATCAAAACCAAACCCAAATCGAAGACAAAAAATGAATACAAAACCGTTTGCTTTAAATTTCTGTTTAGATTTTAGATTTTCAAAAACCTAAAATTTTGATTTGATCGTCTGAAAGAAACAAAAAATCTAACCGATCAAAAAATTATATAAAATTTTTCATTTTATTTATTTCAATATTTGATTAATTTCTTGAGGATTGTCTTGTTTTATATATTATTGGTTTTTGGTATAACGTTTTGTCTTACTAAAGATTTTGATTGTTTTTTTGCATAAAACTTAAATGGCGTTTGGTTTGTGGAATTTAATTCGATAAAATTAAAATTGAAATTTAGTTTGTTTAGACTTATTGAAAACTAAAACAAAACTTAGGCTGCGTTTAGTTGACGAAAACAAGCCGGTTTTCTGTTTTTGTTTTCAACGAAAACATGGCTTAATTGAAAACATGTTTAGTTTGACATTATTCTAATTTTTTTTGTCATTTTCTAAATGTTTTCATTTTCTAAATTTATAATAGAAATTGGAAAATGCATTAAAGGAGTTTTCAACCATTTTTCTAATTTTCAAAAGTGAAAACAAGGGACGTGGTGAACACGTTTTCAAAATTTTCTCCTAATTTTCTAGAAATGTAATAATGAAAACAAATTCTGGAAAAGTGAAAGTGAAAACAAATATCAATTAACCCTCACCATTAATCATCAACCATATTAACAACTAAAATTCCAATTCCTTCGAATTACATTCCGTGAACCAAATGTCACTTTAGGGGGTGTTTGGTTCGCAGATTTCCTGGGATTTGCATTTAAAATCCTGTGTTTGGTTCACATATTTCACTAATGATTTAAATCTCAAGGATTTCTTAAATCTCATCCTTCTTTGTTATTTAAAAACTCAGCCTTCCCCCTAGGATTTTAAATTTCAGTTATCTTGCATTCTTCAAATTAGCAAATTTTTTATTAAAATAATGGAGATTCTTTGACAAAATCCTGACAAATGCAAATGCTGCACAATGCAAATTCTTTTACAAAATGCAAATCCAGAGAAAAAAGATCTGCGAACCAAACGCCCCTTTAGTTTTTGTTGGATATAGAATATAAATATATTTATTATTATTGACCTTGTATATATACAATAGATTTAATTTGAGAAAAAAAGAAGAAAAATAAATAAATAAAAACTAAAATCCAAATCGAATAACCCAAAAAACTAAACAGTTTTTAAACTTTAAAATTCAAGAACTGAAAATTTCAGATTAAACTTCAGTTTTAAGAAAAAAAGGAACCAAATTTTACTCGGTTAATGTATACGAGGAATTTAAAAAATAAATAAATAAATAAAAAGAGTGATTGTAGGCCGCAATAAAATAATGCGTGGCACCCTGCTACTTGAATTATAGATTTGGAATCCGCATAAAGATCGATCACCACCCCCTTAAATTTTGCTTTAAAATCGTCCCCCCTTTTATTCTTAAATCCTCACCACAACCTTTCCTTTTTATTTATGCCCCTTTTCATCCCTTTTCTTTTCTTCCTTAAATGTTCCCAACTTTATCATAATCTCCCTTCACATCACATCTAATTTTAATTAAACACTTCTAATTGTATCAATTAAACACTTGTAATCATGAATATTTAAAAAGAGTTTATGTATAATTCGATGAGATACGTTTACGTAATAAATCATATATATACAATCAACTAATAGCTTTTGAATTAATTGTTATAAATTGATGATATATAGGTTGTGTTTGACAATGAGCTTTTAAGAGTTTCAGTTTTTAATTTTTGGAAACTCAAGCTCAAAAGCTTCATTTGGCTGTTAGGAGTTTAAGCTTTTGATTCGGATTTGAAATCTTTCAAAAACTCTTTTACGATAAACTACTTGAAGTAGCTTTCAAAACGAGCTTGAACTTTTGGTCAAATAAAATTACTATTTTACCATCCAAATAGTTATAAACTACAACTTTTTTAATTAATATCAATGCTTTTTGTTTTTTAATACTGAAAGCTACATGTCAAACTACTTTTACGAAACACATTTATAAAAACAAAAAGCTACAACTCTTTTTAAAAGTTATAGCTCCCAAAAGCTCCAGCTACTAAAAGCTCCAACTCGAAGCTTTAGCTACTCATGCCAAATATACCCATAAAAACAAATCATATTGATAATAACAGAAGTATATACACATGGCCATAAAACTGATATAAATTTAGTTGGAAAAATAAAAGATATTAAATTTAGATTTGGAATTATGAACAATATGAAATTAAAATTATATAAGTAGAATGAAAACTTTCTAAATGTTTGGGGTTAAAAAAGATAAATTTTAATGTGAAAAACATTACCCACTTCAATACCTACATTGGTGCCAGTGAGTGGCAAACATATGGAAGAAAGAAGCTTCAAAGTGAAGCAAACTTGCATTTTCATCCACAAGTTTATAAACTAGCTAAAGTGAAATTTTTTGAAAAAAGGTGGGGGAGAACTTGGAAAAAGAAAAAAGAAAAGGGCAGGTAATATAAAAATATTGTTTATTTTTGTAAGGAGATAAAAAGTGCCCCTACTTTATTGAAAAGCGGAGGTGGGTGGGTGGTGGATACAGTTTCGGTTCAAGAAAAAGGGATATACTCACTTTAACGCCCTTGAGTTTTGAATATTGACAAGTTACCCCTCAAACAATACAATACTACTTACTATACGTCAGACATATTATCTTGTTTCATTTCAATTACCTAGGAACAAAAGGAATATTAAAACCCGTGACAAATTCAAAATTTTTTTTATAAGAGTCATTTTAAAAATCAACATACTACTAAAATTTTTATAAAATAGTTCAAATATCAAGCTTATTTTACATAAATTTTTCTTAAAACACATGACTCTTTTAGTTATTTTTAATCGACTTTGTATTTTGAATAATATAATAATAATGAATATATCAATTTACCTCATAAAATAGATTATTATGTTTTTAAAACCGACATTATAAAAACTATTATGAACGTTCACATGTTATATTTCAACTATATAATAATACAAGTTTAAGATCAGGTTTTTACATGTCATACGAGTATTTTATTTATATCTAGTAATTATAAAAAATAATATAGCTTAAATGAACACGTATTTTAAATGAACATATAAAAGGAAAAGTAACTCATCTTATTAACATGTGGATCATTTTTCATATAGAACAAAGTTTTATAAACTTCAAAAAAGAGTAACAATTCGTTTATAACAAAATCAGATATATTAATACATAAAGGGGATTATATCATTAAATAGTAATATTTTTCATCAGTTTCATTGAGATGTTCATACCGTTTAATCAATATATTTTTTAAATCATTCAAAGCAACGTTTTTTTTATCATTACTTTATATTTTTAAAGAGAATATGTTTGCAACTGATTGTACGGGTCTATATTCATATAATTTTAGGTTATCCATAAGATAAAGTCCATGTAACCCCTTCTGCGGATGCTCAGGCCCAGTTGCAAATCCACATTCTTTACCTTACCGAGGAGACAAAGGAATGGAGCATAAAAGATAATGGTCCAGAGATCCTGTCGGGGTTCAGTTCCGATTTGGCTGGGAGCGTACACAAGGACCTCTTTTTATCGGTGCGACAGAGGAAAAGGGAAAAGGCCCGTCACATACCCCTGTCAACCAATAAGATCCTCCCAAGGGAAGACCTTTTCACAGGGACGAATAAGTATAAATAGAAGTCTCACACCTAGTGAGCTGGGTAATCTCACTCTCACATCCATAGTTGACTACTTTCAATGAATGCTGACTTAGACATCGGATGTCAATGCAGGGCACCCCTGCATCGTGACTAAACGTAGCTTTCTTCTTTTTCTCTTGTTCTAGACACAGATAACCGCCTGGAAAATACCTGGAAGCCTTTATTCCGTCTTGACCTCCTTTTTATTGCTTGTCACCACACAAACAACAACGTTTTATTTAAGATGAAAACTTAATTGAGATGAGTTTTAAAAGCATACTGATTAGAACGACATGATTAAAATTTGAATAATTGATGCAAAACAAATGAAACGAAGAAGAAAGAATGAATAGGTTAGAAAAAGTTGTAAGAAAGGTAGTTAAGTGAAAATAAAGAAGAAGAAGAGGGATAGAGAAAGAAACATAGGGGAGATGGTGAGTCAGCAAGAAGAGGTTTGGAAAAAAGAAAAAACTGAAGAGAAGAGAGAATCAAAAAGAGCGATGAGAGAGAAAGTTTAAGAGAGAGAAGATATCAAGAGCCACATATACAACTTGTGGCTGTCCTTTGTTGTTGGGTTGCTAACGTGGCTGTACGATCAAAACCAAACAAACGACGACGAAATCACACACACCCAAAAGATCCGCGCCATTGCCCTTTCCCTTCCCTTTGCCTTTGTTTGTCAGAGGAGACAATAGATCTCTTCTTCTTCATTTTATCCAACCAAAACCCACCGCCTATTTCTATTTATCTGCCGCAAATGTCGGACCCTAAAGATCCTGCTATTAAGTTGTTTGGCAAGACGATTCAGTTGCCTGACGGACTTTCTACCCAAGATGCTGATGCTGATGCTGATTATGCTAAGACTGAACTTCCCTCCTCTTCATCTACTTCTTCCTCCGAGGCCGACTCTAAACCTTTTCCACAAGACCCTGAATCCGATGCTAATAATAAGGTAACTCATGGATCTTACTTCCCCAATTCGTATTCAGTATTTTTGTTTCATTAGGGGAACCCTAGAACTACAACCCCTAATCGTCTGATGAACTTTTTCTTATTATTATTAGGGTTTTTATATTACATATGATCGATAACAATGGTAAAAATGGATCTGATTATCACAGAAATCGTCTTTAGGGTTATCTTTCTTCGTTTAGTTGGGAGGGCGGTTTGTATTTGATTGAAAGAAGCCGATGCTTGAATTGTCTATGTGCAAGACATCTTAATCCCTAATATTATTGAATGAACCACGACTTCATAATTTTCCACCTGGTCAAAGATGGTTTAGCTATTCGTTCTTCAGTTAAGTCCATATGTGAACGAATCATCCCTTTTGTTCTATGTTTATATGCTCATGGATTACATTCTGGTCAATCATAATTTGCCATTTTTGGGTAGTTTTAGTGTGTAGTATCGTGGACAAGTTTAGTGATGTTTTGTTGGGACTTTAAAGTTACTTGAAGCTCTACTAATTAAAGAAAGATACTAGACTAAATAGTTGACAAGTGTTGATCTTGATTTGTAGAGGTGGTTATGGTAGGACATGTGAACTGATTTATCATTAAAAAAATTTGTACTTTATTCTTAAGATTGGTCCTTAAAAATTCTTACTTATGATATTTGATATAACATGGTCTCGACGCATGTTTTTTTGGCCATTATTCCAACCCAGAAATGTGTAAAGTGGAACAGTGGGTAATTTTGCTAAATGTTCTTGATTTCTTAGATATTTAAAACTTAACACGTAAAATGTTATATTGCACACCTGGTCTAGAAGACAGTCAAGTTGGTAAGATGTTTTTTACTCTAAACTTTACTACCTTGGATTAAGAAAGAACGCCTGAGGCCTGAGGCGATTGGGAAAGCACATCAGGAACGCTGGTGCACAGCGATGTTACAGGATGCATTAAGGTTTACCTTATATGCCGTTAGCCCCTCAATGTTGTGTGGACTGATATTGGATAGGAACAAGCAAAGAAAATGGGCCATTAATTTTAGGGAGAATTTCATACATATCTTTCTAATTTTAAATTACGTCTATATCATTGTGAACTTTCAAATTACATTAATATCCTTCTAAAACTTTAAAACTCTTTTATATATCCAAATATCTAATTAATTATTATTAAATCATTTTATAAATAATAAAACAGTGTCTTCTTATTTTATTTATTATTAAATCCCTAACATACCCTTTCTTAAGCCCCTAAAGAAAATACCATTCGACCCAAAAATGGGGTAGAATTATTGACGATGATGGTGGTGGATTTTGAGAACGTAATTATGTTCACAAAGGTTTGTAACTGTCACAGAATAATTAAAGATGAGTAAATAGTAATGTTTATGATTAAAATAAATAAATACTTGAAATTTATGGGCATATTTAATTCTTCAGGTTGTGGGTAATGAATGTATGATGACACCTTATGCGTCTTTGTGTACAAGTGTTATAGATCTTCTTGAACTGGGTATAAAACTATTAATGTGGCTATTATTTGAGGTGGTAGTGGCCAGTGGGTAATGAAAGCATTAGTGGGTTACAAAAGAGGGAAATGGATGAGTTCAGTTACGAGCACCTGATAAAAATCGCAAGAGCAGTGTGTCGTTCGTGATTGAAGGGAGGAAGGGGAACATCGGTTGATTGGAGAGGGAACATCGAGATAATGAAGGCTACGGCACCATGGTTTCTTCTTTAGTGGTTTAGGAAAGAGTATTATAGGGATTTAATTATAACCAAATGAAGGAGATATTTTACACACACACACATACACAATTTGCAAATGGGCTTGCCAAATGAAAATTTGTAACACGGCAAACCATGATTGGTTGTTTTTTTCTTTCTAATTTAAAATTTTCATAACACATCATCATCTTAGTGTTATTTTTTATTTAACCCCGTTTTTTTAATAAATTTTTTTTATCCCTTCTCTAACATTTATTATTACAATATTTTCTTACACACTTAAAATTATGATTTTAGTTATACACATGTTTGGAGTTGTCTTTTGAAACTATTAGGTTATGTTTAGTTGTATGAACAAAATTTTATTATTCAAATGCACAATACAAGATTCTAATGACATTGCCTTGTAATTAAAATGTAACTAATTATTATTTAGATTTTTTTATTAAATATGATCATGTTTAACATTGAACATTATTATTATAACGTTGACAAATTCTAATCGACGTGACATTACCATTATAATTTTTACTTGAGTTGATCGTAAAACCAACAAATCATATTGGCGATTAAATCTAATCAATGTCAAGTTTCAAATTATGGTTATGAATATTTTATTATTCAATTCCGGTTCCCATCCGATTCATATGGCATGGTTTGTAATTTTAGCATTACAAAATCTAGAAAACCAATGATAAGAATCATCTAACGGTATCACTTGGCTTGCTTATCGGATATATATCAGTTTTCCAATTTCACTTATGCTTCGATCCTGGTTTAATTGGATTTCGTTATTTGAATTATTTGAAAAGTATTTATTCATTTGTTTTTTATACTTATTTTTGTAATTAATATTTTAGACCCTGCAGCACGGGTCTCCTATAACTCGTTTAATAATTTCTAAATGATTAAATCACTAATTAGATATTTGGATATATACGAGAATTTTAAAGTTGTAGAAGGATATTGATGTAATTTGAAAGTTTGCAAGGATATAAGCATAATTTAGAAGTTTTAGAAAGATATATATGAAATTCTTTCTTAATTTTGAAGCTCGTTTAATTCTTAGGCTCTTATGGTTGTATTATGAACAAGAAAACTATCGTCAAATGCTCTAGCCTTTAAATCAGATTCGGCTTATTCGGTTGTTCGTTTTTTTCTCTAATCTGCTTAATTCTTAAGCATTTTCAGTTATTCTTCTTCTCCCATATTCTTGTTCTTCTTTGATTCTTTTCCGCCAACCGGATCCCAATCCAGATACGTGGTGTTATTGGATTTATTATTATTTTTAAAGTTTATTGTCTTTGCAATGGATGAAATTTCAACTTAATATGTGTAAATTATGCTGTAAATCGGTACTAAATAATTTAATAATTGGGTTATGTTTCTGTTTGAAGTTGAAGATTTGACCTGAGAAGTCAAGTAGTGATTCTGGAGTCTTTTACTTTCGGCACTGATGTGCGAATATTTGGGTTGTGTTTGGCTCTGATGTGGAAGTAATTGGTAACTAAATATTTTAAATCTAGTACATCTTTACATGGATATTTTTAATATAATTGCGATATGTTTGTTGAATACTGGATATATATATATATATATATTCTCTTAGCAGATATAATAATTGATTATTTCTGGAGAAGTTCATGTACTTGTATTTATGCATAAGGTACATAGTATGTTGTTGCAATGGCCAAAGGCTTAGGTTGCGTTTAGTTCACGAAAACTAGTCATTTTTCAATTTCAGTTTTCAAGTTATAGTTTTTAGAAAAAAACAAGGGTGAAAACTTGTTTAGGTGATGAAGTTTCTGTTTTAGAAAAAATAAGATAGGTGATTATAAAATAAGAAAAATAGGTTAGGTGGTAGAAAAGTAAGAGAGAGAAAGAGAGTATTATAAAGAAATATAGGGTAGGTTATAAAAAAGTAAGAGAGAGAATATGAAAAATGTTATTTTAAAAGTGAGATGAAAATTTATGAAATTGTTGTAAAGTAAACAAGTTTTCATTTTTGTTGAAAAGTGAGATGAAAATTTTAAAAATTTTCGGTAACTAAACGCACCCAAGTGTGTCAAGTTTTATGGTATATAATTGAACTATTCTGTGGTCTTAAAAATAAAAATTTCCAATTTATAAATTGAGATGTAAAAGTAATTTTCAAGTATTTTTAGAACAAAGTGCCCCCTTGTGTTCATGATGCGTTTGTGCCTTTGTGCCTCGACTCCTTGACCTGTTTTTTACTATCTTTCTGGAAGTTGAAGTTTAATTCTTTTCTGGCAACACCCAAGTTCTAACCTCTTCCTTAGTGGGCAAAGATGTGGGATACATGAATGCAGATTTTATGTTTTAGATCTAAACTCTTTTGTGTATCAACAATAGCAGTGGAGCAAGAAACAGAAGCAGCAGCACTTGTCTTGTTTTAATGAGATTTCACTCATACATTATTGTCATTCTTACTTAAGCATTTGACTAACCTACAAGTAGGAGCAGTATAAAAAGTTATTCTGGGAGAATGCTTGGTATACCGTATTATCATGTCAGCCACCAAAAATTAAAATCTCCCGATTTAAAGTCTTGCACTCCTTACTGTCAGAGAACTTAAATTTTCTAATGAGAAATTCTTAGGGAGATGCTTTGTTGAACTATGATGAAGTTCAGAGCTTCTTTCTTTATAGTTAGGTCATTTTCCATGCATTTAAGCAGTACACCGTATATGTGATTGTTTATAATGTTATCACAACAAGAACTAATGAATTTCAATCATAATATTGCTATCTTGTTAAGCTTGCTTGGTTTCTTGTTTTCCATTTAAATTGGCAAGATATGTTAGGTGGATAAGCATGTGTATGTAGTATGTGCACGATTATGAGCCTCAGGAATACATCTCTAATTGAAACTTGTGGTGAATCTAGGATCAAGCAGAGGAGAAGTCCATTGATAAAGAGGAGGATAGAGCCCATTCGACAGTTTCTGAGGAGGTTACAGAGCCAAATGCAACCTCAATGTTAAGCGATAACCCTACATTACCTTCTACTGAAAATGAATCTGCTACTGCGAAAGCATTAAAATCAGAGGAAGAACAAAGTGAGGTGAGTAACAACCAGGAAAAGACCCTCAAGAAACCAGACAAGATACTTCCTTGTCCTCGATGTAATAGCATGGACACCAAGTTTTGTTACTACAATAATTACAATGTCAATCAACCTCGTCACTTTTGCAAGAACTGTCAAAGATATTGGACGGCTGGTGGGACAATGAGGAATGTCCCTGTGGGTGCTGGCCGGCGTAAGAATAAGACTTCGTCCTCTCAGTACCGTCAAATAACTGTCACGGAAGCTCTTCCCAGTGACCTCAATCACGCCGTTCTTAAGCCCAATGGCACTGTTCTTACATTTGGTTCAGACACACCTCTGTGTGAGTCAATGGCTTCTGTTTTGAAAATTGCAGACAAAACAATGAGGCAAGAGAGTTTTCGTAAGCCTGAAGAGTTAACAATCCCAGTTCCTTCGAGTAGTGATGATAACACAAATAGGTCATCAGCTACTGAGATGCAAAATTGCCATGGCTTCTCCCCTCAGGTGCCCTGTTTTCCTGGTGCACCATGGCCGTACCCATGGAATCCTCAAATGGGTCCTCCATTCTGTCCGCCTGGCTTTCCGATGCCATTCTACCCTGCAGCACCTTATTGGGGTTGTGCTGTACCTGTACCTGGGCCTGCTCCATGGAATATGCAGTGGGTTCCTCCTCCATCTACCTTCCATCCTGCCCCTCCATCTGGCTATGTTCCTCCCACTCCTTCTGGTCCTATATCTCCGACTTTGGGGAAACATTCAAGGGACGAGAACACAGTAAAAGAGACAGAGAACGGGGAAGAGGAATCGACGAAAGAAGATGAACCAGAGAAGAGTCTTTGGATTCCAAAAACATTGCGGATCGATGATCCGGATGAAGCTGCAAAAAGCTCGATATGGGCAACGTTGGGAATAAAAAACGATAGATCTGTTGCTGTGAATGGAGGAGGTATTTTCAAGGCATTCCAATCAAAAGGGGAAGAAAAGAGCTCTAGGAAAGAAACATCTCCGGCGCTGCAAGCTAATCCTGCAGCACTCTCTAGGTCTCTGAATTTCCAAGAGACGTCGTGAGTGGGAGGGAGCCGAAAGAGGGGTTCTGCATCCATTTTTGTGGCAATGGAAGGTGCAAAGGGTATGTGAGTTGCATGGAGATGGGCTTCAGTGACATGCAAATGAGGAAGGAAGGAAGGTAAGCTGATAATATTCCATCTTTTGCAGTTTCCATTGTTGAAAAGAGAGTTATAAAGGTTGCAGTTTCCATTGTTGAAATTCCAAAGTATTTTTGAGTCTCCATGTACATATGTTTATCTGTGAAATAGTGAACAAGGTAGAAAGAACAGAGTGAGGGTGTGCAGTGCAGTGCAGTGAAATAAGTTTAGATACCAAAATTCACAAAACGTTAAAACATCATCTTGATTTGACCATGGAATGACTTTCTTGCAGGATGTTAATGTTTTTATCAGCTTAACAATCAATCTATAACTTGCAAATGAAATGTTCAATCTTGATTTGATTGATTGCTTTGTGTGATCTGATAAATGGTTAGGGTTGTGGTGATACAATTGAATTGATGGCCCTGGGAATAAATCGTATGGTTGATACTTGGTACAACACTTTTTAAGGTTTATATCGTAGAATAACATTTTATTTTTGTTCTTGTTATGGAATTTCTACTCGTGCAAAATACGCTTATTATACTTTCAAAAACTTCCACCGTTTATAGAATGGAATTCTAAGGAAGTGGAAAATGAGTTTTAGTTGTTAATATGTTTGATGGTGAAGGATAAAGATAGTTTTTGTAGCATTGGTTGATGACGTAGGTTGGAATCAAATTTATGTACGTGTCTGAATCTAATTCATGTATAAGAACAGAGGAATATTAAATTCATATAAACAGAACTGATGACAAATACATAAAATTTAACTTTTCATCTTTGTTATCAAAAGTTCAAAAAAAAAAGTAAATTTTAATTTTAATTCTTTCGAGTTACATTCAACTACTTGGATGGAAGATTTCACAAGTAAGCATTTGGTGTGAGACATAATACATGAGATATATGGTAAATGATGTGTCAACTAATTAAACAAAAATAAATATTAGTTATTAAAAATTTTAGTATATTATTAACCAGTATATTACATACATGTGGTATGTAAAATACAAATGCTTATATGTGCCCTACTCAGCTATCCCAAATTCCCTATGATTCTTCTCTCAAATCCCTGTGTTAAATTATCCTCTCTTCCATCATGGACTTTTTTTTTGGATTTCTATTTTTTCAAAGCATTTGTATTTTCAGATATTTTTATTCGCATTTCGATCAATGTTTGGTTCGTATTATACACATTAGGATTGTGTGTGGGGTTTCCAGCGCAGACCCAAAGGAGGGTGTGATTCTTGAAATCCCGGGATTGTAAGCTTAAATCCGCAAACCAAATGGAAGGGGTGGGTGGGGGTGGATTGGTGTGAGGTAGTAGGGTGAGTTGAGATGAGTAGGATAGAGTAGAGTAGGATATGCTTAGGTGATATAGGATAATATATGGGTGGTTAGTGTCGACGGCAAAAAGATATTATGAGAACGAATTTTTAATTTTTTGTCTATTATGTGAGAAAATAAATTCTAACGAGTAAGAGAAAATTTTATGTCAAATGAAATTTTCTTTCATTTTACTATAAGCAAACATATAAAGAAATAAAATTTTCATTTCAATTCCTGATTTTTCAGAAATCTGTAAAACAAACATCTTAATTTGTCGTTTGGGAAGGAAATGCAAAATCTATGTTTAATAATTGATCATGATTTAAAGTTGACGAATATAATGATTAAAAATTAAATTATATCAAATATCAATTATGCATTGTTTTATAATACATGAAAAGTTATTTGGATCGCGATCCTGATCGTACGATCCCACATTTCAAAATTGATCCTAATCGATGTAAATTCGGAAATGGCATGAGTTCGGAAGTATGATTGTAAGATCGTTTACAGATCTGATCTCATATTTTGGTCGATTTCCTCTAAAATCTCCTAAGATCATTTATAGGATCGTAAGATCGTTGTTAAAATCGTAAGATCGTTGTTAAAATCGTAAGATCGATCATAAATATATGATTTCTCAATTATTAGTTTAAGAATTTTTTTATCATGATATAAAAATATAATTTATAGTACTTAGGAGGAAAACCTAATAACTTTTTTTTAATAATATTCTAAGATCCCGATTTTGATTTTGCAAAGATAAAAACGATTTTCGATAAGATTCTGATATTAACGACCTTGAATACTGGACAAGTTAATTGTTTATAATTAAGATTGATGGTCTTGGTAGGATAGGAAAAATCTAACATTAATAGAATAAGCAATTTAAAAAGTGATTTAAAATTGTAATTTACAAGTTCTCTATTGCTTGTAATTAACTCGACGATAAAAACCTTGATCCCAATTGAAGCACCTTTATTTTTCTATTTCACTCCTAATTTCTTGTACCTCAGGAAAGAGTTTTAAAATAACCAAATAAAAGTTAGACAGTGTTTAGTATAACGTAATAAAAAGGGCTATGAAATGATTCATTTCGGCAGAATAAAATGTATGTTTATTTAGTCAACATTAATGAAATGAATCATTCCGTAAATAGGACGACGATTCATTTCATTTTATTCATTTTTATTCCAAGTGGAAGGTGTTTTTTTGATTCCTTCGGAATGAAACAAAAAATATTTAATTTTGTTTTTTAAGTATTTAATAATAACAATTAATTAATACTATTAAATTTTCATTATGTTATTTTTATGTTTTTAAAATTATTAAATATAAAATATGTAACATTTTTTTATTATATATATTTTGTTTGAGTACACGTATCGCATATAATATGATTATGCCCTTGTTACATTTATATTATAGTGTATCTAACTGATTTGTTTCACATATATATTATTTAAATATAAGATTTTCAGGTTATTTTTATAATTTTTATTAAAATGGTAAAACTTATTACATATAATATTATAACGTACTTAACTATTATAAATTTTTTAAAAAGGTACGTTAAACTATTCTTTTTTTTTTTTTTTTTGTGATACAATATTCATATTTATTATTCAATGTTGTTTATTCCAATCAAATACATATTTCTTTTTGGAGAATATTTTTAAAATTATAGTTACACATTAAATTGAAAATATATTATTATTAATTAAATTCATTTCATTTCTACTATCATTTAATATTTATTTATTAACTCATTTTATCTGATCAATAGTGTCAACCAAACACAATATTAATATATAAATAATTCTATTAATTTCATGTAGTTATTTCATTTTTTTGTCATTTACGTCCAACAAAACACAATCTTAATATATAAAAATATATTTAAGTAACCATTCTTTGTGAATGCAAAAAGAAAATAAATAATAATTTCTGAAAATAGCGGCCGGTAACATTAGGAGTGTGTGGATGGTCAAAACAAGATAAGGTTTTTCACCTAAGGGGGCGTTTGGTTCGCTGGAACCTGGGGGAATTGGAAGGAAAGGGAATCCAATTCCAGTGAATTCCAATGTTTGGTTCACCAGCTGAAAGGAATTGGAATCCTTTCATTTTTAAATTTTCCTTTGAATGGTGGAAAATAGGATTCCTTCAAGTGTGGGAGGGAATTAAAATCCTTTCAAGGGGGGAAAGTGATCAGTTACCAAAATACCCCTGAAATAACCCTACTTCTTCCTCATCATACGTACGTTGCTTCTCATCCCCTCCCTTCTCCAGCGACAATCTCTCTTCTTCTTTGGAAAGCTCCTTCTCCGGCGGCGACGACGGCTTCCTTCTCCAGCGACAGCGGCGGCTTCGGCGACAGCGGTGAGTACCTCTTATTGATTTTCGATCTATTCTTCCTGATCTATTCGATCTTTTCTTCCTGATGTTCGATCTGTTCTTCCTGATTCATTTCGATCTGTTCTTCCCAAAAACAAGGGTTGATAATCGATTCTTCTTTGCACGGTTTCCTTTTGAAATATGTTTATGTTATTTTGATCTAAACTACTTCTGATTTCTAGAAACGAAAAAATCTATTTCTGAGATCTAGAAACGAACGTTGTGTTCTTCCTAATCTAGAAACGAACATTGTGTTCTATTTCTGATTTCTAGAAAAAATCTGTTTTTGTTATTTGAATATTGTGTTCATATGTTAATTATTTGAAAGATTAGTTTGCATGTGAAATGTTTTTGTTATTTGAATATTGTGTTTATATGTTAATTAGTTAATAAGAACATGCACTCCTTATATGCAACCATAAAAGCGATATTGACTGGCTTGTTGGATGGGTCTTGGCTCAGGTAATATATTTCTAATGTATTAAAATTGTTGGTTTGTATATGGTTTTGCTTGTGTTATCATTACGTTTACTTATTATAGATGTTTTTATGTTAATTTTATATGCTTCTAGGTATGACAAGTCAAATTAGGCATTATAAGGTATGGACAAATATTGAAGAAGCAAAGCTAGTTGAGGCTTTGGTAAACATGACAAATGCGGGAGGATTTAAAGAGGATAATGGTATCAAATCTGGATATTTACAACATCATGAGCAAGCAATGAAAGAATCACTTCCAGACTCGGGCATTCTAAGAAAACCACATATCGAGTCAAAAACAATGAAGAAGGATTGGCAATGTGTTTATGATATGATCAATGGTTCAAACACTAGTGGGTTTGGCTATGATGCCGAAAAACATTGTGTTACTGCGGAGACTCCAGTATGGGAGGCGTACCTCCAGGTAGATTGTTATAAACTTTATCTTTTTGTTGTTTATAAAGAAGTGGCTACATGGAAATATTTTGTTTTTCTATCTATAAAAATTATAATGTTTGTAAATAGGTTCATAAAGAAGCGAGTAGATGGAAACACAAAACATTTCCTTACTATGAAGACCTTTGCATTGTTTTTGGAAAAGATCGAGCACAAGGAAATAAAGCTAGAGACTTTGTTGAGATGGAGCAAGGGGTGAACGTAGAAGAGGAAATGCTAGACTTGGAGGATGATGTTCGTGATGCGGAAGAAGTTAGTCGTAATACAAACTTGCAAGGTGATGGGACTTCACCAAGTGTTCATTCCAAGAAGCGAAAAAGTCGATCCGATGATGGATTCAACGATGTGGTTGACTCGATTACAGAGAGTCTGAAAGAAATATCGAAGGACATAACTCAAGGTATTAAATATGAAATGAAAATCAATGAACAAAGTGACAATATCCCTGATGAGATATTTAAGATGAACTCGCTAACTCAAGTTGAGAAGTTTCAAGCAGTTGGCAAGATAAGGAGTGATCCAGTTAAAGTACAAAACTTTTGGAAATTTGATGAAAGCGTTAGAGAGAGTTGGGTCAAACATATTTTGGAATCTTATAGATTTTCAGTTGTGATGTTAATTGGAATTATTAGAACTTTATTATGGTTGAAAGTATGTTGTCTTTTGGGATGATTTGTACTTGACATTTTCAATTTGGATATTGAAGTTTATTTGGTTTTTTTTAATGTATTATAATATATTGATGTGTATTATATGCTTGTTTATAAATAAGATAAAAAAATTAATGGATATTAAAAAAAATATTATTTAAAATGATAATTTATATATATATATATATATATATAATTCATAAAAAAAATTTACATGTAAAAATTACAAAACAGACAAAAACTAAACAAAAAATCAAGAAGGGTAATTCAGTCATTTGACATTATTTAAATCCAATTCTGATGACAGATTTATGAACCAAACAGGATAAGGAATTGGATTCCATTTCCTTCTCCTGCCAACCAAACATCCATTGGAATCAAATTCAAATTCCTGACAGATTCCAATTCCTTGACAGATTCCAATTCCCTCAGAAACGTTCTGCGAACCAAACGCCCCCTAAGGATTTGAAGGGTATGATGAGATTTTAAGGACTTGTTTTTTTAATCAATATAAAAAAGATAACAAATTTTTAAAAAATAAGTGTTATAGACTTCAAGAGGTTTTAGGATTATAGAGTTGGTTTTTTAAAAAAAAATTTAAAAAAAAAAAACTGATACGAATTTTTAAAAAATTTAAAACAAATTAAAAAGAAGACGTGTCAATGATAAGAACTTTAAAAGCTCTTAGGATTGCAGATGTTCTTTATAGTTTTAAAAGGTCGTTGCTACACGTACACTTCTTGCTCTTAACTTTAATTAATCATAAGTCACATCCTACATATGTTTTATTGTTAATGATGTGAAATTTAGTGATTAAACTCAATCTCTCTTTTGTATCAAGAGGGATGTACGTATAGAATTAACCTTTTAAAACTGTGAAAGATTTTATAGCTAAAGATTGAACCAATGTTTGAAATCTCAGTAAATAGCATGTAAACTAATTAGAAGAAAACATCATCGTTTTATTGTATTGATATGCCATACAAAACAAATTCAAAAAGTGCTGTGTCCATGGTTTAGTAAAGAAATAATTTTAAATTATGTTATTATTCGATTAGTCGTAGACCCTGTTTATTTACCATTTAATGAAACTTTTAAAAAATCATTTTACTTTTAAATGACTTCTTAATAATTCTATTAAGAAGCAAATAAGCAACGTGTCATAAAAAAAATCATTGATTAAAATACTGTATATAAAAAAAGTTATTATAGATGGAAGTTTAATTGGAAATATAAAGTTTACTCTCCTAAACTTAAAAGTGAAGATATAATTGAGTTAAAAAATGGAATGGAGCATTAATTTAGTAACTTAAATTCATGGAAACAACCACCCTGATCCTAGATTGTCTCTCGATCTAGTTGTCAACGCCAACCCACTTACATATATGCATCATCATATTCATATTATCTTCCAATTTTAATTTCCTTAATTAATTGTAGCTTCAATTTATAAATTATTAAAATTTTTAAAAGCTATGCTACAATACTACACTACAACAACACAAGATTGAAGATCCACATTTAACAGATCGATCGATCGATCGATCAACAAAAAGATTTGAAAATGGTGCGATTTCAGTTATCGTCTTTTCTCAAGGTCTTCACCACCATAATTCTGGTGTTCCTGTTCTTCCAATCTGGTAACTTTAAGATGATATCATTCATATCCATTATATATTACAAGTTTAATTAACTAATCATGTGATTATATATTAATTATGATAGGATATTCCGGTAGAGAATTAATCATAAAGGGCGTTGATCGTTATACTACCACTACAGCTGCTTCTCATCCGTTTCAGGTAATATACCATATATACTTATATATAGTTAACGCATAATTATATACATAAATATATTTCTTATATTTTAATTAAGAAATTCGAACAATTGATATTTATATTGGTGTTAATTTTTACGGTTGACTAAAGGTTTAGATTGTGAAACTTAATGTTGGAATCTAAATTCATTTATCAATGGCTTGGAACGACAAATTCCTTAAATTAACCAAAGATTTTCATAGAATAAAAACAAAATTTAACATTTAATCTTTATATATCGTTGAATCGTTTATGTAATCGGGGGATGATGGATGTATATCAGGAATCAAGAAAGATGATGGAATTGGATTATGAAGATGCAGGCCCAAACACCAATGGAAGATCATCTGGTTTTTCTCAGCTTCCTCCATCTCCTGCACCACCTCTACTCTAAGTTTAGGATAAAAGCTATAATTTTTAATTTAGTAATGCTATTTACATTATTACTTAATTGTTTCTTTGTTCTACTATACGACTCTCCCTTACAATTTTCAAATGGAGTACTCACCACAATCTAAATGTTCAATAAATTGAGCTCTGTATCGATCTGTATGTTTCTTCGCAGATTCGATTTGAAGATCGACCTAGCATTAATTAGCTAGATAGATTAATAAGTATTTGTAATCACCATATATATCCTTCTTACTAGATTGATTTTCGAATTCTTAATTCTGTTTGTTATGTTGTTTATGTTTGGATTGTTTTTTAAATGTGGTGTTTGCTTTAAATTAACTTGTTAGGGTTCTTATCTTTTAGATTTATTATGCATCAGCTAAATGTCTTATATATCCTTTGGTTTAGATCAATAAATAATGAAATCATTTTTATAAACTTTTGTTTAAAAAAAATAATACTTATATTTTTACCTTTTAATTCATTATATTTTATAAATTTAAAACATTCGCGTAATACACGGATAATAAAATAGTAAGATATACAGACACACACATATATGATATGTTGTCTTTAAAAACAACTTTTAATGCTAATAATGCTAACATTACAAACAAATTAATTAAAAAATGTATGCATTTAGTTCTCTACGATTCAATTTTCTTTTTTGTAATGGTTAATATATATAAGTAAGCATCTAAAATATTACATAAATGGAAGTATCTTGAAATAATATTATTACAATTACACACACAACAATGCGTGACCGAAAATGATGATAAACCCAAAATGAACACAGAGATGAGCATGGTGACGTATTGTTTCGAATCTGGGTGAAGATTCATGCTTAGAATTAAAGATGAGATGCATGGTTTGGAATGTTCAAATTTAAATGAACATGATGATGTTTAGTTTTAAATCTGGATGAACATATATGAAGACAAACGATGATACATGGCTAGAAATGGAACACGATTGATACGAAGATGAACATGATTATGCACGAAAATAAACACTATGCAGTGTCGAATCCGGATGAAATTTTATGAAAATGAACGAAGATGAATGTTTAGGTTCAAACCTTACACATGTCTTTATCTATAGGTTACGCGATTTATTTCCTCCACGTTGGCTGTAAGACCGGTCGGTGGGGGCTCCCAGAAGGGGGATTACTCTTTTACATCGATATATTCATCATCTTGTTAAAGTTTGTTAAATTTAAAAGTATATTAATTTAATTTATTTTAACATTTATTATTTAAATATTTGATGCAATATTCAATTAATATAAAATTGACATTAATTAAACTAGATATATTGTTATACTAAGGTATGTTGCATCATCTGATTATCAAGAGATCAACTTGATCCGGCTGTAAGATGATTCCTAGATTAATAAAAGTTCTCAATTGAACTTGACAATATATATATATGTGTGTGTGTGTGTTGGGGGGGGGGGGTCAATGGAAAACCAATATGCATTACGAAACCATAGGAAACCAACATGGTACATAAACCATCCGAAATGAATCAAAAAGATTATTCAAGGGCATTATAAGTATATTCCTTTTAAATTCATTTAGTTGATTTAAAATCAGATTTAATACTTGAAAGTTCTATAATTACTATACTTGCCGATTTTGATGAGATTTATCAATTAAACAAAAGTTATAGTTACATGGAAAACAGAGAGAATTTTATTTTGACATTTTACATGTATACCATTTTGTCCCTAAGCTATGCACACCGATGCATCGATCTAATGCATCCGAAAAGTGATATTAATTATATTATTGTCACCTTGTTCTTTTTAATGAATGCATCAGATCCAGTGGCTGCGATTGATTGGTTTCCTATGGTTTCTTGATGTACATTGATTTTTCATTGAACTCATCCCTATATATGTGTGTGTGTGTGTGTGTGTGTCTATATGTATATGTATATGTATATATAATAACATCACTGCATGAGGTACATTAAGGTGGCGTTTGGTTGGTTAAAAATGAAATTGGATCCAAACTGTGAAGTAAATTATAATTAAATAAGATCAAATGACAAAATGCAATTTTTTGATTATTTTATTATCATTTACTTATTGCTTTATATAGATAGGTGGGTGGAATAAGGTTGGACTAGTTAGGGTAGGATAGGTAAGGGTGGGTCATGGGGTAAAGTAAGGGTGGTGTGGTTGGGTTGTGAGTAAGGTAATGTAAGGGTGGTGTGAGTGGGTCGTGGGGTAAGGTAGGACATGTGGGTGTGTTGTGGTGGGTAGGGTAGGATAGGGTAGGTGTATGGTCTGGCCGGGAAGCATAATTGTGGAGTGGATTGGGTAGGATAGGATAGGATGTGATGAGATGAGATGAGATGTGTGGGTAAAGGTGGATGAGTCTCCAAGATAACAATAGGATGAGATGGAAAGGGTATGGTAAGGTGGGATGCGATTGGATGGGGTGGGTTGAGTAATGTATGATGGGTGAGGGGTGGGTGGATAGGGGTAGGTTGATGGGTAGTAAGTAAGAGTAGGAAGGATAGGGTGACGTAGGGTAGGCTAGGATGGATGGGTGGGGTGGGGTGAGGTAAGACAATTTATGGTGTAATGTGTTACACGTAATAAGTATTTGTGTGATCAAACATTTTTCTATTTTTAAAAAGAAATTGAATTTCATCAATAGTGTAAAAGAGAATTTTATTTTTCCTTCGTTAATTAGAAAATTTCAATTTTGATAGAATCCAATTTCTTTTTATAGTTGAACCAAACATATTAATTGACTGGAATTTGATTCTTTTTTCCTCCAATTCACTCGGATTCCAACAAACCAAATGCTACTAAAATGTATTGATAACCAAGAAGTTTATACGTAGAAAAATATATTTAAAAAAAAAAACCATTAAAGGGCGTAACGTATATAGAATCATTAGATGGATGAGGTGCAAAAAATATGGAACCCATGTGTGTTAGTTTGGATTTGGATTTGGATGATCCATTATTTATAAAGTATAAAAGCCTGCTTAATTTCCATGCATAAAGTACATATATGATATATGATAATATGTAGATCGATCATGTGTAGAAGCAGGCAGGTCAGGCCATGGATCACCTCACCTCTCCTCTCCTCGTTTTTCTTGCTTATGGTTTTGATATAAATATATGCAACATCATATCAACCATATATGCATTCCAAATTAAGTCCAAACAAACACCACATATATATATATATATAATAATAATGCTCTCTTTCTCTGCTCAAAGGTGACATATATATATATATGTATAATCCTAATTTACCCCAAAACCTGCATGACTATCTGATGTATTATTTGGGTTTTTAGTTAAATAAACTGATAAACATTGCCTTAAAATTAATTTTTCTTTATGTGTTGATTACACAGTGCTGAAACAGGTGTTTTTGATGATGAAGACAAACAAGGGGCCACTGATTTTTTGATGTTCACTGAAGAAGAATCAAATGGGTATGTTCGATCAACATCTTTTATCTATTATTATTATTCTTATTATTATTATTTTTTCCGTACGTATTGAAGTTAATAATATTTTGTTTTAATCTAAAAACATTATTGAAGATGGGTACGTATGTGATTAATTACACGATGAACGATTAACTTTTTCTTCTGGGATATGATAAACATTTGCAGTCCGGAAGTTATTGTTATATCAGATGATGATGCAGATGACGAATACTCAAACTCAACAAGGACGTCCGCAGAACAATGCGAAAACAACAGTCTGCGTAGAAGGTGGCACTTGAATTCTAGTTTTGGGAGTGGTCGGTGTCGTTGGACTCCTTTCGAGGATGCTAAGCTTTGTGAACAAGTTTCAATACATGGGACAGTGAATTGGAAAGCCATATCTCAAGCACTCCCTGGAAGAACAGGTTTAGTTAACTTAAGTTCTTCTATATATATATATATATAAGTACATATATATACTAATAAGCATGCAAGGATCCTTAAATTAAAATTGCTTGTACCGTATGCATTAATCAATTACCTATAGCTTCTTAATTTTTAATTAATTACTGTGTGGTTGCATAGTCAACAGTTGCAGATTCAGATGGGGGAAGCTCCTGGGGTTTCAAAGATCATTTAGTGACAAATGGTTCGAAATTGCAAAGTTTTTGCCAACGGCAGTCTATCGTTTTATGATAGCTCGCAATCATCGACGGCAAATCCAATCTCCTAATTCTGGAACCACTTGTGTTAATCGATCATCTGTGCAGAATGAGGGTACAATCGGTGCTTCTAATCCATCATATCATGGTATGTACGTTATATATATATAGTCTGTTTACAACTCAATATATATTAGTGTTTAATGGTAGCTGTAATAAGTTTTTGGTTTAATTTGCAGCATACATTAATGTCTCACATACCATTCCATCACCGTCGTGGGTAATTCCTAATCCTACTATGGATCTGAGTCTGAGCTTTGAAAGCAACCATGCCCAGATTGTAGAGGTTCTTCAGTCTCCTCCGAATGTGGATCTGAGTCTGAGCTTGGCAAGCAACCATAACCAGACTGCCAGCATTGTTCCTCCGTTGCCACCGCCACCGCCACCGCCACCACCTCCAAAGTTTATTAACTTCCTTGGAGTCGGATCCGAGTGATATATGGAAGGAGAGAAAGACGTTTGGTTCACATAATGTAATTCGAAGGAATTGAAATTTGAATTTTAGTTATTAATATCGTTGGATTTTAGTATTAGTTAGGGATGTTGATTGAAATCTAATTGATCTATATGACTCTATGTGATGAAATTTAATTCATGTATGAGTTGGGAGGATTGTCAAATCTATCTATATATATTAATAAAGCAAAATAATTCATGCCAAGTGTCATTCACTTAGCTCTTCTAATTTATGTTTTCCAGTCCATTTTGCCTAATATAACTATCTCAATTAACTAATATAATTGATTAAAAAATAAAATTAAATGATTACTAAGATAATTAAGTTTTACCTAATCTAACTACTATAAATAAAGAACAATCTTTTTAAATTATTTAAATAACTTTCAAATTTAACTCCTCAGTTTAGTTAACTATGCATTATTTTATATATTCAAAAAGTTAAAATAATGCAATATTGGTAATCAAATGTTTAATAATTTTTTTAAATTATAAAATTTTTAAATTCTGTTCTAAATAAAATAAAATTTTAAATTATTATTTATGCATAGAAATATAAAATTAACTTTTTTAAAAAAAAAATGAATACTATTCATACATATTCAAAAATAAGAAAATTTTAATTATCCCTAAAAGCAAAAAATAATATTGTTTTCATATTTTTTAGGAAAAAAATAAACATTTTTGTATGTAATTTACGTAATACGTGGGTTGATAACTAGTTCTTATAAATAAAGAATTTGATGAAAGATACATTAAATTTAACCATATATTTGTTTTAGTTATCAAAAATTCTAATTAACATAATTTTAAATTCCAATTCCACGAACCAAATGTCACCTAAATTGTTAATTAGCTATTTCAATTTGATTTATGGCATGACAAAACTTGTAATTAAGCTTTGTTGGAATAAACAAACCAATATATTACATAAGAATACAAAAAATAAAAAATTAAACATATTTATCCCAAAATGTAAAAAATTTCATTTTTTACATGGATTATACATACTATATCTTATATTCTTATAACTAAAAGAGTGTCAAAACAATGATACACTAAAAATATAACATGTATGTTTTGTTTCATGTATATATGTCACACAAAGTTTTTACGTGAACGTATGTGTGACATGAAACAAAACGTTAATATTATGAATGATTAAGATTCATCTCATGATTCACAATTTCTAATAATGTTAGAAGGTTTTCTAATCCGATAAGCAGGGCCGGTTTTGAGTAATTTCATGCCCAGAAGTGAGATAGAAGAGGTAAAAAAAATTCGTACACAGTTTTTAGGTTTTAAAAACCACACACTTCGGTTTCAATTTTTATTTTAATACAAATGGAGAATTTTATACAGATCCTTATAAAACTTCATCATTACATATATGTTCTTATAAACTTCATTATCATTCAATTCATGTATCATTCTAAACCTATAAAACTCTTATATATGTCCAAATATTTAATTAATTATTATTAGTTATTTAAAAAATTAAAACATTATTTTCTTAATTCCCCTATTTATTAAATGGGTTAAAGTCTTACAATAGCAATCTACTTTTGAAATTGTATCGATATGGTACGTCTACTTTTATAATTGTCTATATGATACGTGTACTTCATTTTTCTGTATCGATATGGTCATTCTACATAATAGAGCCCGATTTTTACATACGAAGCATGGTTCTAATGGTATGAAAAACAGGGGTCTATTACTAATATGGTCATATCGGTATGAAAAATTGAAGTACATGTACCATCATTTAAAAAAGTATACGTACCATATTGATAAATTTTCAATAGTAGGTTACCATTATATGACTTTACCCTTATTAAATTTCCAAAGTACACATTCTAAACCCAAACAAAAAAAAAATCTCCGGTCTCCTAAATCCCAAGCAAATAAAAAACCTACGATTCAATCCATCCTGCTAATTGTTTGATTCAGATAGATATGATTCAATCCATTCTCCTATTTTTTTTTTGTTGCAATTGAAATTACCATGTGAAGATGAGCATTAAATCCATGTCATTGTTTGATTTTTTCGCAATCAAATAGTACAGGTTGTTTGACCATGGTGAAGTAATGTTGTAGGTCAACATATGAACATATATGAGAGTTGTAAATATTTAGAAGAATATAGACGTGATAAGAAAGTTTTTAATGATATATGCATAATAAGATTTGTATGTTTTAAGGAGTGTGTACTTTGGGTATTTGATAAATAGAAGAATTAAAAAGATAATGTTTTGGATTTTTAAATAGTTTAATGATGATTAATTATAAATTTAGATATATAGAAGACTTTTAAAGACTTAGAATGATATAATAGTAATAATGAAGTTTATAAGAATATATGCGTAATAATTAAGTTTTACAACAACGTATACGAAATTATTCCTCAAAGGATACAAAACCATGCACACCATGCATAGCCCTTAAATTGGCAACATATGTAATCATTCATAAAGCAATTAGCAACACATTGTCACATGAAACGAATCACTCACATAGTCACATGAACTTAACCATATATTCTTCGATGATTCTTGTAGTGTTGATATGCATGGTCATTAGCATACAAATCATGTGAAGGCTTTAGGAAAAACATAATCATGAAACATCAAAAAAAAAAAATATCTATCAATATTCAATATCATATGGTTACAATATCAACTAATTAACATGCGTGACATAAAATAAATCACATGAAACATGAACAGATTTTTTGATAATTCTTATAATGTTTGTACAATTCATGAATCTAAGGGGGCGTATGGTTCATAGAATCTGATGGAATTTGATGAAATTGGAATAAAAATGTCATTCCAATGTGTTGTTTGGCTGTAAAAAGGAATGAAATGAAGATTCCTTATTTTAAAAAAACACCACTTTTGAAGGAATCTATTTTCCTTGGGTTAGTGCTATGGAATTTAAATTCCATTCCAAAGAGTTTAACAGTTCTAAAACCAAACCCTAGACTTCATCTTCACCGGCCTCCATTTCTATTCCGACAGATTCCATTCCTTCCAGAATTCCGTTCATTGACGGATTCCATTCGAGGATTAAACATCTTGCGAATCAAACGCCGCCTAAGGCTTTAAAAATATGACATTGGTATATGTTACTTATAAAAATGGAAATTCATATACTTCCTGATAATATATTAAGCTTTAGCCTCTCTTATATTAGTTGGAATACTGACAGTGTTTAAGAAATATGTTTACAATTGTTTGCTCAAAGATTATTTTTTAAAGATAGACAAAATAAATGCATAATGTTTTACTTTAAGGTTTCGTTTGGCTCATGAAATAAAATTATAAGGAATTAGAATTTTCTTACATTGTGTTTGAAATTTTGTATTATATGAAATAATGAATTGAAATTTGTTTAAATCCATCAAAGTATATAGTTGAATGAATTCATGATCCCTAGCTATTTGTAATAGAATTTAACATTTCACAACTCATGCCTGAATCTACTTTAAACATTATTTTATACCTCAAGTTTAAGTTTTCACACATTGAATTATGTTTTAAATGTAATCATATTCACCATTTATATAGATGATAATAATTTATATGTGTTACATGTAATGCTATTATATTGACTATTTAAGTAAATTGAATTATGTCTTAATAAATATGTCATACATTTTAATAAGTTTTAATTATTTGATGTACTTTTAATTCTTAAAAGGTTGTTTAATATAATTTGTACATTGCAGGCAATAAATACGTGGGTTTAGGCTTTTTGGGCCGATTCTTATATAATTTCTTAGCTTACAAACAAATAAACAATTAAACATGGATTTGGAGTTGGGACCGGAAACCAAGCCCAACGCACAGTGATCTTACGCCTCATTGATATTTTCTTATTAACGCAAAAGATCAACCTTTATGAATCTTAGACCATACAGACACGTTGAACATTTATGAAATCGATCCGTTTTGATTGAACTTGCTTGCATTTTTTAGCATTTGAATTTGTTTCACTACTTATGTATCATTTATGTGGAATTTTATTAATCTTTTTAGCGTAATATTGTTTTTTTATTAGATTGCTATCAACATTTCTTTATATATATACTTTTTATACCTCTTAATTTAATTAGGTCATCTCCAACCCAATGCTTCAAATGCATTTTTTTCTCCAAAATTAAGTCGTGTTTCTTTCACAAATTTATGAAGAAATCTGTGGAACTTGAATGAAATTTATTCTTTTATGTAGTTGGTTTGTTAAAGAAAATTTCATTTTGACATAAAATTTTTCATTTTCCAATGGAATTTATTTTAGTACCTATTAGGCAATAAATTAAGATTTCATTCTCATAATACGGTTTTCCCGTTGACACTACCTACCTTATCGATCCTGCCTCACCCCACCCCACCCTACTCTACCTAACCATACCCCACCTTACCCTACTTCACCACCCTACTCCACCCCATCTCATCCCACCCCAATCCCATCCCCCATATACTCTCCCTATTATACCTAACCATACCACACCCACCACATACCTACCCGACCCTACTCATCCACCCACCCTACCCCTACCTAAACATACCACAGCTTATCCACCTCACTCACCCTACCTCACTCCATGCCTTACTCCCTCTACCATCCATGACATTACACTTTGTAAATTAAATTTAAAAATAACATGGAATAAAATTTAATTTCATTTCTGTCAACTAAACAACAATCAATGAAATTTAATTCAATTTTTTTCCTTTCAGCTTTTCATTCTTTTAATAAATTTTATTCATCTCTGAAAACTTTAAAGTACGAGGTATTCCTTATCGGTTTCAACTTTCAACCATCCTACATTTATGGAGGAAAATTGTAAGGATTGAATAATTCCTTCTATGAACACTATTTATTCCTTCAAAAGTCTAATGTTACATTTTAACTCTTTTACACACCTTATTATTATTATTATTATTATTATTATTATTATTATTATTATTATTATTATTATTATTATTATTATTATTATTATTATCAAAATTGTTTTATTAAATAAACACAAATCTATTATATTTCAAGCCAAACAATTAAAATGGATTTATTTTTTTACGACCATATTAATTTAAATTTAATAATAAATGATACATGTTATTAGTAAGTGTTGCAGATAAAATAACATTGCTAAATTAAGCTATTATTTATATAAAAATTAATTTAAGTATATAAAACTTTTAAAGATAAGAGTTTTTTATCATATATGGTTGGAAATGGATAATTTTTATGGAGAAATATTCTCAAATGATGTTCTTTTTGGAGATGGCCTTGTAACTTCATATGGTTTCAATAACGATACATCAGCCAAGGACGTAACATTGATTGCGGGGATATTTGTGCAAACAACACTCAAGTTGAACCATTTTTGTGATTAAAACCCCCAACCATTTTTCATTGCAAAAAAACTCTTAACCAGTAAAATTTCATGGAATTAAGACATTACTGATTGTAACCGATTGAAAGTCACACGCCACCGTTGACAAGTCATCAGTGACCATCGAAATTTTATCAGAAAAGTAAATTTCAACAAAAAACACAGATTTGAATAAAAAAATCAACAAAAATTATGAATTTGAATAATAAAACATAGACAAGTGAGTTTGCTGGATTCAAGGTTCGTCAGAATCGAAAGATTAGTCAGCAGATTGCAACCGACTCATGAAGATGCAAGTTATTGTTTTTGACAAAAACCTCATTTTGATAAATTTTAGTCAATTGAAGTTTTTTGTGCAATGAAAAATGATCGAGGTTTTAATCACAAAAATATCCAACTTAAAGGTTTTTTTTTTGCATAAATATCCCTAAATTGAACCATCTAAGATTATTAGCTAACCCTTTCTTTTACTTGTATTTCTCTTCCAATTTCGAAACCTCACTGCTATGATCGATCATGTTTACGTAACCTTACATTTACGGTACGCAAATCCTAATTAGTTGGTATTTTCGGGTCTTTTTGACATTAAAATCGGTTTGTGCCTTTGTGGGTATAATACTATAATATATATGCTTCTATGTCAAAGTCTGCTTGATTTTGAAGCCTGTTGTTTTGTGATTGATTCATAGCATGCAATAGTGAACATTTTTATGATCGTTCTCATCAAACAAAAGCCCTGCCAGAACATAATCTTTGTCTCTAACAATATTATATATATAATCGAACAAATTTTTAAAAGAATATTGATATACTATTCTTCAAAAAATTTCTATATATGAACACTAATAAACAAATGGTGGCGAGGCTACTGAGTATTCAAAAACAGGTGTTTTCCATAAACTTGACAAACTCATCAAAATCTATCCTACCATCGGCGTTCTCATCAAACGCTCTGATCATCTTCTCACAATCCTCCATTTCTGCTCTTTCCTTCATCCCCAGAGCATAAAGAACTCTCTGCAACTCACTTGCATCAATAAATCCATCTCTGTTTTCATCAAACACATCAAAAGCTTCCTTCACTTCTTTCAAATTCGGCTGCTCCTTTTCGAAAACATCAAACAAATCTGTAGAATTCAACACCTCCGGCAGTTTTTCAGATTCAGCTGGATGGCAAAAGATTCCCAAATCCACCATCACCAACTCCACCTCATCTCTTCTGACGCTGCCATCATCATCGACTATTTTTGTGGAACGGTGTGATTTTGACAATCTGGAATCATGGTTCTTGTTTTCGACATGAATCTTGGAGGGTTTCTGGAGTTGGTGGAGGAAAAGCTTGAATCTTGAGAAGAACTTCAACATATGCAAGATAAAGAACTGGAACAATTCGATTCTCATGAGACCCATGGCTAAGAATCTTGAATTGGGTCGATTGAAATCAAAGGAAATAAAGGGTGTTAGATTAATCAATGAGTTTAGAGAATTTGTGGTTTTCGAATGACATATGAAGAGTTGTGGTGGGTTTATATGAATGCCAATGTTTGTGTTTACGGGTTGGTCAACTGTCAAAAGTTGTGGCAAGAAAAGAAAGTCCTGGAATAAGAAATTGTAGATTCATCGGTCCTTTTTCCAGAGCAAGAGTTCTTTAATTCGGATAAGTTATGTTATTATGACTTTTACTTTCTGCATTAAAGATTGTACATTGTGCTGTAGTTGTTAATTGTGAGTCTGGAGAAAAGGCTAGTTTTATTTATTTATTCGGAAACTTCATAGAAAGTTGCTCTCTATTTCCTGAGTTATGGGGTTAGGCAAGAAACCGACTCCTGCTGCAGCATATAGGCAATGACATTGAAGTTTCCTTTTAATTTTTGTAAAGAATTTTCCTTTTTGTGCTTTTCTATCGGGGTTTATTATGAAAAAAACCAACATGTTTTTATGTTTTCGTCCCTTAATGTTATTTTTTTCATAAAAAAACTTAAGTTATTCTTTTCTTTTTTGGTTTAGTGAAATTTGGACATTAGAAACCGGTTTTTTAGTTTTTTAAAACCCGGTTCACAAATTATAATCGGGGTCTAATGTCCAAATTCTACTAAACCAAAAAGAAAAGAATAACTTAAGGTTTTTTATGGAAAAAATAACATGGAGGGACGAAAACGCAAAAAACATGAAAACATGTTGATATTTTTTATAATAAACCCTTTTCTATTTGGTAAATTGTTTAAAGAAAAGAAGAGTGACCTTCTTTGAACGATCATGGTGTTTTTTTAATTTTGACTATTATTGTCTTTCTTTGTGTACCAAAGACTTATGACTATAAATATCAATGACAATTGCTAATATTTTATAGGGCAAATGACCAAAAATAGTAACAAGTTTTGACATTTTTATCATTAATAGTAACATTATTTATTTTTTATCGTCAATAGTAACAACTTTTTATTTTTCTATCATTAATAGTAATGGGTGACCTGCAAACCTATTTAGCAGGTCACCCACTTTTCAATTATCAAAAATAGTAACATATTTTCAGGTTTTTATCAATAATAGTAACATATTAAATTAAAACATAATTTAATTTTATTTTATTAAGTTTTCTAATTTTCATAACAGCAAAATAAATCAAATTTATATTCCGAATATTTATGGATAGATAATATTCGATTATTTATTCACAATTATATATAATATGAATGAAAAAATACTATGAATCATTTCAATTTTCACTTTTTCCAACTAAAAAACTACGAAACATATTTTTTCTTAGCTTTTCAAAATAAAATAATACAAATCGTTCTATTTTTTAGTTTTTTTCCAATCTAAATGAGACATAGTATTTTATTTAAAAAAACAAAAAATCAAAATGAGTTTCAATATTTTTCAGTCATAAAACTATAACCCACAATAAGTCATGGTTTTTCCATTAATAAAAAAACTAAAAAAATTAGTGCGTCGCAATACTTTTTATTTGAAATAAAAAGTTACAAATTGATTGGCTTTTTAGTAAATTCCAAACGAATTTGATTACAAACTATTTGACTTTTAGATTTCCCGAAAGAAAAACTACGACCCAGTCATGTTCTAGATTTTTTTACAAAAAACTATACATTTTGATTTTTCATACAAAATAATTGGAACTCATTTATTTTTGTGTTTTTAACAACGAAAAAAACTATGAATTATTCCAGTTTACAGTTTTTCTGAATGAAAAATATTGCAACCCATAAAAACGATACATAACCACTTGCAAACACTTGCTAAACCAATTTCCCTAATTTAGCAGCTTATAACACAATCCACTCATTTAAATTAGAGGTTTCTTACCTTCCCAAGTTAAAGAACACCACAAGCCAAGATGAAGATGAATTCCACAGCTCAATTTGATCCGTTACAAATTTTTTTCCTTCTGTTTGCTCTTACAAACACACACAACACTTCTCAATTGTTTTTGGTATGAATGAAAAGGAAGCAAAGAGTTAAACATGTTATGCATATAAACATATCGTTTATAACGCAGGATCGACACAGATACCCGACCCCGTTATCAATATTTCATAATTAATATCAATATTCCCAATTAATTTTGTGGTCTCGTAATTATTAATGATCCGCTAGAATTATAACCCGATGACATGTATACTCGACCCCGACACGTGTTCATTCCATTAATCGTCATACCATTGCCCCAACACAATATTAATAATTTAATCAACCAATAAATTAAAACCACGTAATATTTCTCAAAGACAGGGTGTTACAATTTTTAACAACATAAAAATTATAAATAATTGTGGTTTGTAGTTTTCCAGCTTTAAAAATACTGCAACCAATTTAGATTGAAAAAACTAAAAAATCAAAATAGTTCATATTATTTAGTTGAGAAAAACTAAAATAGAATGATTTATAGTTTTTTCGTTTGGAAAAAGTGAAATTGAAATGATTCTAGAATATATATTAAAAATTTAAAAGGTTATGAATATATAAAAATTGTAAATAAATAAATTTAATGAAATTAAAAAAATAGTGATTAAAGATAGTAGTAATATAATTAAATAAATTGAAACATAAATTGAGTTTATTTTGGTGTTTATGAAATCTTAGAAAAACTTTAAAAAAAAGTTTGGTTTAATTTGATATGTTACTGTTATTGATAAAACTATGAAAAGTTGTCACTATTTTTGATAACTGAAAAATTGTTGGTGACCTGCTAAACAAGTTTGCAGGTCACCCATTACTATTATTGATAGAAAAATAAAAAGTTGTTACTATAAATGATAAAAAATAAATAATGTTACTATTAATGATAAAAATGTCAAAACTTGTTACTATTTTTGGTCATTTGCCCCATTTTATAGGTCCTATGTAATAAATTTATTATTTTGGTTTAATCTATTTATCTTACTATGAAACTTCCTGATCTTTTTAATTTCTTTTTCATCATTAATTTATTATTGATCTTTTATTATACAAAAAGGTTGAAGAAAAATGGCCCATTTCTATGAAATATGGTTCACTCTTTTTTATTATGGTATGCGGCTTGAAACGTAACTTTTTATTCAGGGGTGCGTTAAATAACTTAAAAATCAAACTGGAAAAAAGGTTTGGTTTTTATTTTAACGGAAAACAAATTTTCGTTTCAGTTTGAATTTATCTAACCAAAAAATTTTTAAAGCACCAAAATATTAGGATGTTTTTTTTAAGCGGCATTTTTTTTAATTTGAAGTTTTTAATAAAATTGAAAACATAGTGAATTAAAAAAAACACGTTTTATAGATGAAAATGTGTTTGGATGTGTGATAAATTATTATAATTTTTTTTTTTTGCCTTTTTCACTTTTCACTCCGTTTTATAACATTGATTGAGATGACTAGATTGAAAACAAAAAGTAAAAATCTCATAAACATGTTTTCAAGTTTAATTGTATTTTAAAAACTAAAAATATAAACATCTAAAAACAATGGATTTAAACACGTTTTTCAAAGGGATAACTGCGTAAAAAACCCCAAACTTGTCGGTTTTTTGTGATTAAAACCCTAAATCATTTTGCGTTGCATAGAAAACCCCGAACTAACTAAAAATTCGTAAATTAAGGTTTTATCAATGGGTAACCAGTTGAAACCGGTTATTAATCCTACGTGGACCGGAAAATAACCTACTTAGAATAAATTTTGGTTGTTGAAACCGGCTGTCAAGTATTACATATCATTTAGGCCCCGTTGATAATTTTTAATTGTACTTTTTAAACGGGAATACATCATCAACGGGGGTTTAAATGATGTGTAATACTTCGCAACCAATTTCAACAATTAAAATTTATTTAACGTAAGTTATTTACCGGTCCACGTAGGATTTAAAACCGGTTTCAACGGGTTACCCATTGATAAAACCTTGATTTACTAATTTTTAGTTAGTTCGGGGTTTTTTATTCAACGGAAAATGGTTTGGGGCTTTAATCACAAAAAACTGACAAGTTGGTGGTTTTTTGCGCAATTATCCCTTTTTCAAAACCATTGTTTTTGACGAAAATTTTCGTTGAAAACATGTCAACTAAACGGACACTTAGGGTTTATTTAGTAAGTGAGAATTTTCGGTTTGAAGTTTTTATAAAATTGAAAATATGATGTTTTTAAGATTAGACATTTTAGAGATGATAATGTGTTCTGATGTGTCATAAATAGTTTTTCTGTTTTTATTTTTCACTCTCCTTTATAACATAGATTTAGATGACTAGACTGAAAAATATGTTGAAAGCCTCAAAAATGTATTTTCATGTTTACTTGTAAATTCGAAAACTAAAAACTGAAAACATAAAAAAAACAATGGTACTGAATGCGTTCTCTAAAAACACTTGTTTCGAAAAAAAATTTCACCAAAGACATGTTAACTAAACGTCCTTAATTTCTTTCTATTTTGAACGAGATGTTATTAATTCGTCAGGGTCATATTTGAGTTTGAATGTTAATATATAGATATGAGGATTAGTTGACGTCTACATTTATATATCGTTTAGACGGAAGTTGGTATTTGAATTTGTAAGTTAAAATGTATTTGCTCAATTATTTAGATTAATTGATTTGAAATAAGATGTAAAAAGATTTTTTTTTAAAAATCATAAATTACAAAACAACAAACGGTGCACGGTTTGATTTCGATTGGGCCTATAATTAACAATCAGGTTTGAAGCAGCTAGCTGCATTAATTTTGTCTGGATTGGGCCCTGCTATCCGCTTTTGATATCGGATCTTCTTGATTCTTATGCGGCCGGCCATAGATGAAAAAAGAGAGCAAGAACCAGAACAATCCCAATCCCAATCCCTATCCCTGCTGCAACTTGGATAGTTCTTTCAATCGAATGCTTTTCAGTCTCCAACGCAGCTCCCGCTTCATAAAGGTCTGTCATTTCTTTGCTCTTTCCTCTCACAAACGCCACTCTTCTTCCACACCCTTTATCCCAGAACCACTGTCAAACTCACATAAATCAAACACATTCCGCATAGATGCATCTTCAATACACGTTTCTGGTATTACAGAATCGGTCGTAGGTAAGTGTTCCGATCTTTTTCTCAAAACACCTCATCTTTCCACCACTAATGTTTCTTCTCTTGCACAACTTCTTCTTAACGTGTCCAGTCTGAACCCTAGAATTACCCGTAAGTTCTGGAGAAAATCTGGATTAGAACCTCAAGACGTTCTTGAACTGTTACTGGGTTTTCAATCTAATGTTGGAAAATTGGGAATTGATGTCAATAAGGTTGGATCTTTATTGGCCATTTTTAAGTGGGCTAGTGCTAGTAGCAGACAAGGTAGGAGTTTTAAGCATCTCGACCAGTCTTTCAAGATTATGGTGGGATTGTTGGTTCGGGTCGGGTTGGTTGAGGATGCCGAATGTTTGCTTTTGGCCATGGATAAAGAAGGTATTTTATTGGATGATTATGAAATTTTCGGTAATCTGATTGAATGGCACATAAGTCTTGATAATGTAGAAAAGACTATCAATTTGTATGATAGAATGAGGGAACTAAATTTAGTCCCATCTTTTTCATGCTATAGTAATCTTCTTAATTATCTGGTTCATAGTAGTCAAACCGAATTGCTTTATCGAGTGTATGATGATATGCTTGAGATGGGCGTCTCAGAAAAGGATATCAACGAGAATGTTATTCAAGTACTATGTAGAGTTGGAAAAATTCAAGAATCACGAAATTTAATCAGGAAAGCCTTTGTTTATGGAATTAAACCATCATCTTTAGTTCTTGATACAATTGCGAGTGGATACTGTGAGAAAAAGGATTACGATGATTTGCTTAGCCTTTTTGTTGAGATGAAATGTCTCCCTGATGTTGTGGTTGGAAACAAGATCATACATTCATTTTGTCAAAATTTTGGAGTAGAAAAGGCCTTTGTTTACCTCAATGAATTAGAGCACTTAGGCTTCACTCCTGATGCTATAACCTTTGGGATTTTGATCGGTTGGAATTGTCAAGAAGGGAACTTGAAAAATGCGTTCATTTGTCTCTCGAATGTTTTGTCTAGAGGCCTAAAACCGCATATCTATTCTTACAATGCTATTATTAGTGCAGTTTTTAAGCAAGGTATGTGGATTCATGCAAATGACATTGTTCTTGACATGGATGATGCGGGTGTGACACTTGATATGTCAACTTTTAGAGTTCTATTAGCAGGATATTGTAAAGCCAGACAATTTGACGAGGTGAAATTGATGATAAAAAAGATGGTGCATAATGGCTTAATTGAACTCTCACCGTTACAAGATCCTATATCAAAAGCATTTATGTTATTGGGTGTCGATCCTTTGTCTGTAAGAGTGAGGAGAGACAATGATGTAGCGTTTTCCAAAAGCGAATTTTATGATAGCATGGGGAATGGACTCTATTTAGAAGGTGATGTTGTAGATTATGATCAGGTTACGGCAAGAATTCTGGATGATTCAATGATTCCTGATTATAATCGTCTTATTATGAACGATGATGATCTTAATATCTATAAAACAGTGGATATTGCCATAGAGGAATTTATTCACTGGGGCCAAAGATTGTCCCTTGCCGCTTTCTCTACGCTACTGATGAAGTTCCATATGTCTAACTCTGGTTTTAAAGCAATCACCACTCTCTTGGAGAATATGCCGTATATTCATGATGAGCTTGATGAAGAAACGTTCAATTTGCTTGTTCAAGCACAAGTGAAAAGGGGTTTTGTACATAAAGCTAGGAAAACATACGATGAAATGGTGAAGAGAAACCTGGAAGTCGATAACAAGACGTATTCTGCATTAGTAACAGGTTTATGCAAGAAAGGGACCTCAAAGGACCTACGTGATTGCTGGGAACTAGCCCGAAGTCGAAACTGGGTACCTACTTCGAATAATTATAGAGCTCTCATTTCTTCGTTATGCCAGAATGATATGCTGATGGAAGCTTTATCTCTTTTCGAACACGCTATGGAGGATTATCCAGATGAAGTATTTGAACTCTTTTACGCTTTTCTTGAAAAGCTTTGTGAAATTGGGTTCACAAAAGTTGGTCGTGTTTTGTTCACAGAGCTTCTAGCAAGGGGCTATGACTTGAAACAGGTGGCTTATAACCATCTTCTGCGAGGGTTTTGCAAGGAAAACCGTCTTACAGAGGCTTTTGTTTTGTCCCATACAATGCTGGCCAAGAATACTTCCGCAAATCTTGATGTTTCTGTTCCACAAAACGTCGACATTTATAATGTTCTTCTTCATGGATATTGTGTGGCTAAAGACTTGAGGAAAGCCAAGGAGGTACTTGGTGCGATCATAAAAAAGAACGTAACCATCTATGTTTCTAGTTACAGCAAGTTGGTGTCTCTAATGTGCAATGAGGGTCGACTACGTTTTGCGTTATCAATAAAAGATCTTATGGTTAAACAGAGTTCATCACATCTAACTGTGTATAATATCCTGATTTTTCATCTTTTCGCGTCCAGAAACAGTGGGCTTGTCGATATGCTTTTAGATGAAATTCAAGAAAAAGGACTAGAATTCGATGGTGTCACTTATAACTTTCTTGTGTATGGATTCTCCAAGGGTAATGCGGTGTCACGTTCCCTTCAGTATCTGACAATAATGATGTCTAAAGAACTGAAACCTAGTACTCGATGTCTACGAGCAGTTATCAGTTCGCTTTCTTCTGATGGCGAGTTCAAAAAAGTCATGAAAGTGAGTCAAGAAATGGAAACTAGAGGTTGGGTTCACTGTTCCACCATTCAGAATGAAGTCGTCATGGGTCTATTGAAGCTCGGTGAGCTCCAAAAAGCTGTGAACTTTCTGGACAAGATGAATGGTGCAGATCTTGTTCCTGACAACATAAACTACGACAATCTAATCAAGCAGATGTGTCGGTACGGAAGAAAGGACAAAGCCCTTGACCTCCTCGACACCATGTTGAAGAAAGGAAACATCCCGGATTCAACAAGCTACGATTGTTTAATTCAAGATTTGTGTGTTTCTGGTGACATGGAAGACGCTCTTGATCTGTATGCTGAAATGTTGAACAGGAACTTAAAGCCAAGCATCAAAACACACGAAGTTGTAACCAAGAAGCTTTGTGAATCTGGAAGAACATCTGAAGCAGAAAAGCTAATCGATGACATGATCTGCGAAGGAGAGTCTCCGAGCAAAGTGATGTTTGGCTCAGTGGTTAGTAGGTATCGTTCCGAAAGAAACTTTCAGAAGGCATCAGAGGTTTTACGAAGAATGCAACAATTTGGGTACAAGCCAGATTTCGAGACTCACTGGTCCCTCATTAGCACTTTAAGTAGGTTTAGTAACAAAGAAGAAGACGATAAAAGTCGAAACTTTCTTTCGACTCTTTTATCTGAAAGCGGGTTTAATCTAAAGAAGGCTGTTGATGCAAAACCCAAGTGATTAAAATGTAACATAATTTTGGTTTAAACTTTAAAACCATTCAGTAAGTTCACGATGTAAAGTTCGTTAAAAACATGTGTAATTATTAAGAAGTCATTCAAAGGTAAAATAACCTCTTAATGATTCCATTAAGAGGTAAACAAAAAATGCCTAAGTGGTAGTAGAGTTCAAAGGTTTTCGATTCCAGTTTTGACTTTTGATTCAGTTTGACTTGGTTTCGTATCATCGCATATTTCCAATCAGGCCCGGCCCTAAAGGTGGACATCCTGGGTCACAAGTACCACCCAGGCCCAAAATGACCTTAGGGGCCCATTTTCAGAATCAGTGAGCACACTGTACAGCCAAACTTCTTATTAATCCAATTGAAGAGCATTTATAATTTTATGTTAAAGAGTGATGTAATCCACCATTCACATATGGTTGTTAAACCTAAACTTTTTTAACCGTAAAAGAAACTATGGTAGGCTAAATAATTTTATTGTTTTTTATTTTATATTTTAATCTTTTAAGTCCAAATACACTTTACTCGAACACAAAATCAAACACCAAGTCTATTAGAAATACAGGGTATGAAAATATGATTCAAATTGAACTTGGATGATCTTGAGATTGTGTACTAAACAGTTTTCGTGAACAATAATTTGACCCTAACTGAGTATTCCAAATTTTATTTTAGGGTAATACACTAGATTCAGACTAATAGAAATTGGTTAGTATATATAAATACATTTTCCATAGGATTTATAGATAGAGAAGATCAATGTTAACTTCCAAGGCAACCGCCAACAATGATTAAGGGATCAGCAATGGCTTCTCGTTGTTAAGCCTCAACTCTTGTTTATCTATGGTTGTTAAGCCTCAACTCTTGTTGATAAAAATTAACGAACAAAGAGAGGTTTCCCACATAAAACCAGGGTCGGTCCTGAGTATTTTCATATCTATGGCGAGATTTAATAAAATGTCTTTTTAAAAATGCAACACACTATTTTTTTAAATGGGTTTGACCAAAATTGAAAAATAACCTTTTTTAAACAATACAACATATTATTTTTTTTTTAAAGTTTTTTTCATTTATTAGGCTATAAAATTAAAAAGTACACATGTGGTCTAATATATTACTTATCAGATTGAAAAAATAATGTTCATTCATAGTATGATGCTCTGAGCGGTAGCCCATGTGTCCCCCCTCCTAGGGCCAGCCCTGCATGAAACCATTTGAGGAGCTCTGTCCCTTGGACCTCGCTAGGATGCTGCTCCTAGAACCCCACAAAGGGCGCATACAAACAACCCCTTAATCCTTACATTAACACCTAGGTTTAGACTTTAGACTACTATACTATTTATACGTATGTGCATTCTGCACCCCAAATTTACTCTAGTATGAACCATAATCATAATAGTCAAAGAAATTACATTAAAATAACAACAAGATCTAAATATACAATTAATTTTTTTTTTTTTCAGATTTCAAAGTAAATAATATAATTTTTATTTGGTAGTACATAGATATCATTGATAAGAATGTAGTAAATTTCATTGAAGTGAAGTGAAATTACTTCCACATGACATGAGGGTTGGGTTGGAAGCATTTAATGGAGGGTAGTGAGTGTTACTGAATTACTACTGTTAATGTTATGAAGAATTGAAGAGTTAAGTTAGTTAAAAAAGACAGATGTACCCTTGTCCTAAGGTGTTGTGTTAACTATAATAGTACAAGGTACCATGATTGTCTGTCCTCTTCTTTCCATGAAATAACTATAAATGATGATGGCCATGGCCTTATGTGTTTTCACTTGGTAATGCTACCTTTTGCTAGCTTAATAATATTTTATGTTTAAATTGGATTGTCTAAAACTTGAAAATTATAAAATTAACGAATAAAACTTTATTATTATTCTATTAAATTCTTTATTTATAAAAATTTGACATTTCTATTAATTTATATATGCATTTGGATTTCAATTATTTACAACCCAAACCCTTAGTTAAACACTAATGCTTCGTTTGATTAGTGGAATACAATTTTGAAGGATTAGAATTTGATTTATAGTAAATAGTATGCTTAAAGTTGAGATATGTAATGTTGTTTAATGATTGTTAAGGGAGATATGTGTTGTATGACATTTGAGGAATCCGAATTTTATTATGAATCACTGTTCAGTGGAATTACAAATTCTAATAGATTTTCATGGAATTTAAACCAAATTTTATTTATTTTTTTAATCTAAACTTCCAAACACACTATAAATAAATTCTAATTACTTTTAAATTCATTCTGGCGAGTCAAACGAGGCATTAAAATAATCTTTCATCACTTCACTTCAAACACTAATAACTAAATTTAAATTCTAATTATTCAAATTCCATTTCGCAATCCAAACATCACTTTAAAGTAGTGATTTGTACACAACATACAACCATATCTTGCATGATGTAGTAACTCACAAAACCTTTATTGTTGTTGATTAAAAAAAAAAAAAAGTTGTCGTGTACAAAACTACGAATCACCATTATGGATATCTATTTATTTCTTTTTTATGGATGCAAAGATAGAATTTAACAAGTTCGCTTTCAGTTTTTATTTTATGATAATTTTCGGTTTCCATTCAACCCACTTTTTATCTTCCTAAATTCTAATCTTTTAAAATTCTTAGTAGACAAAACCAAAGATACATCATATTTGAATTTGTGGTCATTAGAGACAAAATCACAAATAAAAAATATTAAAAATACGACTATATCTTCTTAAACTTCTATGCAGACTACATGTATATTATCATATTTGAATTTGAGATTTTGTCTCGAATGATCAGATAATTTACATATATTTGAATTATATAAGCGTTGTTATTATGGTTTAACGTTTATGTTTCATTGGAATCTTGATATAAACCCATGCGTTTAATATCATAAAAGTGGTATACAATCAAATCAACACGATATCAAATAAACAAAAAAAGTTTTACATAAAATTGTAATTAATTAAACAATTTAATTAATTTAACAAATAAGAAGTTACGTGACTTATAGTTTTTTCTAAAAAAACATAAGGGATTGGTTATTAATTAGCTCGTTCCAAGCTCTGAGTGTAACTAACTTGGCCAGGTAGCTTGACTCGTTTATTATATAAATTTATTATTTTATTAATTTAATTACATATTATACTTTTCTATTATAAAAAAATTATTATATATTTTCAATAGTATATGTGTATATCTATTTTTAATATGTTATTGTATATTTTATATTATTTAATGTTAAGCAAGGTCATTTAGAATCGCTTAAACTCGCAAGCTTGATGACAGAAGCTCGAGCTCATAAATTAAACAAGCTCAAAATAAAGAGCTCGAGTTCATTTAACTTAAGCTTTTGGTTTGTCGAGCTCAAGTAGTTCGATTCACTTATACCATTACTCCTAAGTGTACTAAATGTAATGATGCTTACGTCTATTCCTCTAAAGAAAGTTTATCAACACGTCTTTTGTTCCTACTGAAAATTAAACTCTTTGCCTGCTAGCTAAACTATCTTGTTGCGATAACACACACTTACAATAGGATCCCAACCAAATTTTTACATCACAAACGACAACATGAGTTGAATCAAATCGAAAGTTAACACTAACATTAACCTAGATTAGTTATGTGAGTATTGAGATGATAAGAATGAAGAAGGGGCAATGGCCTACACCTTGTCACCTTTTAATCTCATAGTCAATTGTTGACCCTACTACACCCCTAAAGGACATTACATATTCAATACATATGTTTTGGATAGTAGTACTAAAGACCATGATGATATATGTAGCCTTTACTTTTGTTGGTGCCATTGGTTGGCTTTTTATACTAAATTGGTAAGTTTTTTACAAGTCCTTGCTTTGTTATATATTTTCAAACAAAAGATTTGATGAGCAGCCTGTACCATTCTTTTAATTTTTCATTTCATCTTCTGACAATATATATAAATATTTCTTTTGTTATATATATGTTTGTTATTATTTCATATTTTCCAATAGTTCTTTCTTATAACTAACTTATGGTTTCTTAAAAGTATATATCTCCATGTTAAGTGACATTAATGTCCCATCTAAATAAACATAAACTTGAGTTGATTGATCGACTTTCTAGGTTATTAAATTTTGTATTTAGGTTTCACAAAAACACGTACTTCTTTTCAATGGAAAACCGAAAACTCTATCTCGATTTGACCGGAGAATTTCCAAATTGACCGGACATAGTAATAGGGATGGGGATGGGACGGGAATAAGATATCCTCAATCTAACATAATCGGAATGAGAAACACTGTAATCCTCGATTTAAAATTTATTTTATGTTGGTAATATAAATTATTACGATAGTTTAATCTATACTATATATAATAAGAAAAACACTTGGAGTTTGTGGACCATTGAATGGAAAGAAATCAATGGTCCAGATTAATGACAACTCATAATTATTTATGAAATGTCTCTTATACCCTTAACTAAAATCAATAATTATACCTATGCCATTTTTTTTAATTCATTTCCAAATTTACTACCTTAACTTAATTACATTAAATTTTGATTTTAATTTTTTTATTAATGAATTAATATTAAATTAGTATTTACCTAAAATAAATATGTGTCATTATTATCCTTAATGATCATAGTTAAATTCAAATATAAAAAATTGGATTTAAATGTAGAAGTGTAGTAAATAAAGTTAAAATTTTTTGTTAATTATTTTGCTAACAATATTTAAAATTTAATTGATAAAACTTCAATTGTGAATATGATAAATTTTGATTGTTGATTTTCAGATATTCTATTTTTATATTTTATCATTTTTAAAATATATACACATTTACATAATTGAAGTTTTTTGCTTCTTACATTGATATTTCATATGAGTTGACTAACCTATATATTATAATAAAACAAAGCAATTCATGTCACATGTCACTTCTACAATACAAGAAAATTTTATTTTTTCACATCTTTTTCCAAATTTAACACCTTAACTTAATTGCATTAAATTTTGACTTTATTTTTTTCATTAATTAATTAGTAATAAATTAGATTTTGTTACATTTAAAATTAATGTTTACCTAAAATAAATATCTATCATTATTATCCATAATAATCATAATTAGATCCAAATGTAATAATTTGAATTAGTTGTTGAAATTATTATTATATATAATAAAGGAAAACATCAAATGTCACGTGTCACCTCTACATTCACCAAAAAAGATAATTACAACTCATAAAAAGTAAAAGATAAATACAATTTAATATTTTAAAAAAAGATAAATATACTCTATTTTTTAATCAGTAAATAATAAAAAATAAACACAATTATTATTTTTGTATATTTTTATTTTTACTCATATACATTTTATATAAATAAATTTAATTAAAAATATCCACGTAATATGTGGGTTATAAACTAGTTTTATATAAATGATTCATCACATGTTTTATAAGTTATTAAATATCAATGTATATAACATTCGTTTTATTTTAAATATTATTTTTTTTATTTTTCTTTATAAATATATAATCCTTTGTACAGAATTTTTGATTTTTATTATATTATAAATTATTAATTAAACATGTAAATAACTCAAAATGTTGGAATTAATTTAATTTACATATTTTCTCCTTTTAAAATACTATTTTAGTTTAAATTTATTAACCTTTTAGAATGTTGAGAACCTGATTTTGGATGGGGATACATATGCAAACTCATTTTCCAAAGGAGATTGAAACATGGATGAGGTTAAGGATGTGAAATGATATCCTCATCTCGTCCCGTCCCATCCCGTTCTGCTATCATGTCTATTTATATCATTAATTTATTACAGTTATTTTGATGTTTTTTAAGTAAAAAGTGTCTAACTATGATATTTTAGGTTTTTATTTTGAAAAAAAAGGCCAACATAGTTTTATATTTTTAATAATCTAGTCTCCGTGTCATTTTTTCTTATTTCAACGCGTATTTTTTTTGTCATATTTACTTTGATCCTATAATGGGATGAATGTTAATTATGTCAGGATGAAAATAATAAAACGAATCCACATATATTGTAACAAAGACAATTATATCCTAATTTAATTATGACAATAATTTAGTAGATAGATAAACATAAAATATATATTAGAACTTAGAAGTATTCATATTTGTAACGTGTGGCTTTTAATTTTCTCTATTTCTGACAGTATGGTTTATTATAAAAAATATCAATAGTTTTATATTAATTTTACTAATGATAACTTCCTTCTAAATTTTTTACATTATCATTTATTATTAACGTACTATAATATTAAGTTGTTGATTGGTATTGCTTGTAACTACTGACATATATTTTTATTATAAATATTATTAAAATTAATTTAGTCAATCATAACACTGAATGTTATTTTATCAATTATAACAGCTAATTAACTAAGTTTGGAACGTTTTGAGTGAATGTTTTTGTGTACAATTTTCGTTTGAAATTTTAATTTGTATGTTTTTTATGGTTCTAAGATATTATATTTGTTTAAAAATAAAGTCATATGAGTTTGATGGTTGTAAGATTGGTAACAACATAATATCACATTTCTTATTTTTCTAATATTTTTTATTAAGTTTTAAGTAACAAAAGTACAAAACTATAGAAATAGATTATAGCAAAATAAAGTAGGTTGTTATAAACAATAAACATAAAAATAGATTATTATTTTATGTATTTGACTTAATAAAAAAATCGAAATTGTTTATCGTACATCGATCTCTATTAAATATTTATCCCATCAACGACGCTGACAATTCTTTCCTGCCCATCTCTGATCTCCCTCCCCTCCCCTCCATTGCAACGCCGTGAGTTGTTATCATCAACTATATAAAGCGGGTCACCCACACCCACACCCACACCCACCATTAATCAAATTATATATATATTTTTTAAAAAAAGAAAAAAAGAAAAGAGAAAATGGGAAGATCACCATGTTGTGATAAGGTGGGGCTGAAGAAAGGACCATGGACTCCTGAAGAAGATCAGAAGCTGTTAGCTTACGTTCAACAACATGGCCATGGCAGCTGGAGAGCTTTGCCTTCAAAAGCTGGTACATATATATATATATATATATCTCTGCTTCCTAATCCTACCCTCGATCGATCATCTTTATTTATTTATCTATATTTAATTAATTTCTTTAAATTAATTTAGCAAACAAATTAAACTGTGTACATGCAGGATTGCAAAGATGTGGCAAGAGTTGCAGATTAAGGTGGATAAACTATCTTAGACCTGATATTAAGAGAGGAAAATTTAGTCTTCAAGAAGAACAAACCATAATTCAGCTTCATGCTCTCTTGGGTAACAGGTATATATTTTTATTTTTATTTTTATTCAATTTTCTTTTTTATTTCAAAATCAGTTGATTCAAGCTAGGCTAATTCCACATTTTTTTAAAAAAATAAAAAGATCTAGATTTTAATAAGTATAATATTATTCCATAAAATCACAAAAAAAAAAAAAAAAGATGTTTTTATTCAATTTGATATTTGATGTGTGTTAATTTTTTAAATATAATTAAAAGGATTTAATACATATACTGATATACATTATATTATTATGTTCTGTCATAAATTAAAGAAAAGCCAAAAGTTCACCTTAAATTTGAATGTTTTGTGATTCTTAGGGTTATGATTCGTACGTTTAATTCATTTTGTGTTTAATTACTATACATTTTCGTTTGATTATTGTGTCTTAATTATTTCTAAGATGGTCCGCCATAGCTACTCATTTATCAAAGAGAACTGATAACGAAATCAAGAATTACTGGAATACTCATCTTAAAAAACGGTTGATTAAAATGGGGATCGATCCGGTGAGCCACAAACCAAAGAACGATACCCTTTCGTCCAATGATGGTTGTTGGAAGAGCACGGCTAATTTGAGTCACATGGCTCAATGGGAGAGTGCTAGGCTCGAGGCCGAAGCTAGATTGGTGAAGGAGTCTAAACTTCGGTCGATGAGCTCAACCGTATGCTCGATGGTCTCTGCATCCGGACCACCTCCCAGTTACCTATCTATACATAAGGCTTGGAGTGGTGGAATTACTCGGAATACAAGTGGAGAATCCGAGTCATCAGCATTATCTACGCTTTCGAATACCAAATTTTACGAGTTACTTGAAGAAGTTGAGGAATACAGAGATCAAGAGAATGGAATCGAAGGATTTAACGAGTTGGGCATCGATAACGATGAGCCGAACGATAACTTCTTGGAACATTTTACGGATCTTTTGCTATGCAGTTCAAACCGTTGCAGGGCTAGTAGAGACGACAAGTCAACGATGGATGATGTTTGTAGCGACAAATTCAATGATCCGATGGAAAACATCAATCAAGACAAAAACAAGAATTATTGGGAGACCATTCTTAATCTGCCTAACACTTCGCAGTCATCAAATCCTCTTCTGTTTTAGGATTTCAATCAATTTCTCTAATCAATTTCTCTTCAATTGTTGTAAGTTTATTTTATTTTTTTAATTTAAAAGGTGTAATTACTAATTAAAAAGGGTGTATCGTAATAAACATGTAGGTGTGCGTCTAGCTTCGATCTTCTTAAACTGTGCAATTAGTATTCTATATTTTTATAGCTTGGTTATTTTAGTAAGATAAAATTCAATATATTATACATTAGTAAATATATTTAATATCAGAATCATATCTATATAATTAAAAAAACAAAAATTGTCACAAGGCATCAAAACATTCCACCTAAAAAGGTATATCTATTTTAATATTTATTAAATTAAATAAAAAATAAATACAATTTATTATTTAATATATATAAACATTAATAAATATAAAAGATAAATACAATTTAATATTTCTTATATCGTTAAATATAAATAAACTAGTTTACGAACCCACGTATTACGCGAATAGTTTTTTTTAATAAATGGTTGTATAATGTGTACGTAAATTTAAAATTAAATCATATAAATATCAGTTATTATAACAAAAAATATAAGAAAACTTTATTTATTTTAAAATTTTATTATATACTTATGTATTTTAATGATATAATTATAGATTTTTTATACATATTTTTGAAAGTTTATAGACAGATTATATAATTTAATAGTTTATTAAAATTTAGATTTAGATTAACTAAAAATTAATAAATGTCAAATAGATGATGATGACAAATAACATTATTGGATAATGTCAAAGAGTGAATATGATTAATTATTTATTTATGTTTATAGATATTAGAAAAACTTAAGTATATTTATCTTTTATATTAAAAATGATAAAGTGGTAAGTATTTATTTATTTATATCTATAGCTATTAGAAAAATTAGTTATTTAGTTATATTTTATATATACATATACATATACATATACATATACATATACATATATATATATATATATATATATATATATATATATATATGTGTGTGTGTGTGTGGGGGGGGGGGTGTAACGACCCGATTATTTAATCGATAATTAATATTTATTGTAAAGAAATACAAATTCGGAATATTAATTAATATTGTGATATATAAATAAATGGTTGTGTAAATTATAATAAATAACGTATTGATTTATGAAGAAAGGACCTTAAAAGAAATAAAAATAATTGTAGGATTTAAATGGTAAATATTGAAAACTTTAAGGATTAAAAGGAAAAAAAAAACAAAGAAAAGTTACCTTTTGTAGCTTATATCATACGCCACACACACACACACACATTAGTGTGTGTGTTCGTCCATCTCCAAGAGAAAGGAGAGAAGAAGAGGAAAAAAAAAAGAGAGTGAGAGAAAAGAGAGATCTTTGGAGGAATAAAGAAAGAAAGGAAAGATCCGATTTTTGGAAGATTCGTACGTTTTTGAAGATCCAAGAGGTACCAACTCTTATTTTTATAAATCTCTTACTTTTCTCTTCTCTCCAGCATCTTCAAATGAAGAAGATGAGAACTCAAATGAGTTTTTATGGAGATCTCTTAGAAATGACTAGATCTTGAAAGAAAATGATGAAATATGTTAGATCCATTATCTAAAAAGTATATTATACAAGTTTCTATGTATTTTGATGAGTTTTTATGAAGATCTCTTAGAAATGGCTAGATCTGAAAAGAAAATGATGAAATATGTTAGATCCATTATTTTAAAAGTATATTATGCAAGTTTTATGTATTTTGGTGGGTTTATCTCAAAAACCCAAGTTTGAGTTAATATGAACCCTAGGTAATCTATAAAAAAAAAATGAAAAATGATGTTTTGGTGGTTAAAATGGGTTTATATACATATATATATATATATATATATGTGTTGGAAATGATTTTAAAACTCTTTATAATAAATATAGAGAAGTTTTAGTATTTTTGACATTAAATCCGTAAGACAGAAAGTGCAGTTCAGCCTTAAAATACTCTGAAACATTAGCTAAGTACGAATTTCGGATGGCCTGAAATTCGGATGCTCTTGGTCCGAATTTCGGATGACTTTTGACCGAAATTGTAATTGTAATTATTTTTATTTTATGGAATCTTTTGTCATAATAGTCTATGACATCAATTTAGGAGAATAATTACACCAAAATAATTATTGAGGTTTAATGCCGAAATTAGTTAAGTCTTACGACTAATGTATTCGAATCAATTTAAGAAATTATAAGCTGTGAGACTTATAATAAATTATACTATGAACCTATGTGTAGGGGTTTGACGGGTTAAAGTTCCTTGGAGATTATTACTCCTACTTTGACGACTGTAACTCGGTTTTGAGGCCGAGAGCTTGTTGTACACCACTGTGAGTTCTAGCATTAATGTATTTATATGCATATCATGAATTGTATGTTATTGCTTTCGTATCATTCTTGTCATTTACATGCTTTGCCATCACATACATTATTGTTGTCATATTATCATTCGGTTGATAAGTTGTTGATCATTCATTTGACCTCTCCGCCGAGACGGTAAGCCTGAGTGTGGTAACCTAGCGGAATCATAATGGTAAGCCTGAGTGTGGTAACCATTATTGCCTGTAAAACGATAAGCCTGTGTGTGGTAATCGTATGGCATCACTGTAAACTGCGTATCGATAAGCCTGTGGTCTGTGGTAATCGAGCAGTAGATTGTAAACCAATTGTACGGTAAGTCTGTGTGTGGTAACCGCAATGTGGTAGCTTATTAACCATTAGTTGGCCTCCTGAGATTGTTAGTTAAATTCATTGCATTGCATGACATCATTCATATATCGCATGATACTTTAATCTAGAAACTCACTAAACAACTTTGTTGTTTACCCGTTAGTTTATATTCCTTTTCAGGAACTGTTAAGGGCAAAGGCCCGGCTGGACCAAACTGTTAGACATTGATTGGAGCACGGATAGGAGCTCCATATTTTGTTGATGATTGGGGTGGGAGTAGCAGACTTCCATTTTTGACTTATGCGAATTAGTTAATGATTATTAATTCGTTTGTAATCACACTGATGATTTAACATTGTGACATCAATTACATTACTCCGTGATTTCAGACACTCTGTTGTGTTATATGAAAAGTGTTTGGAATCACGTTGATGATTGTTAAAGTATTAAAAGTTTTAAATTGACCGTATTTCCGCAAGTACTCTGTATAAATTAATGTATAATGTTATCGAAATACTCGTATTAGTTGTATGGGTGTTTCAGAGGGGGTTATTATTCATATTTATTAATAAAACTAGAATAATATAAGTTTTGAAAAATGATAATATTCTTATTTTATTTTTAGATATTTAATATTTATGCATTTTAATTATTAGATTATATACATTTTTTTATGAATAATATTTTTTAAACGAATATTTACGTATTAGGTGAGTTAATAAATCATAAACTACAAGATACATAATCATTAAATTTAATAAAACATTAAACTAAATCAAACATATAATATGCAAGCTTAAGGAAATAGGGTCAAATGGTCTCAATTGTAGGGCTTGCTTTCTCGATTCACATCTATGAGTGATGATTCCTCTATCTCTTGCTCACATATTATAGCATAACATACATTATAGACACTATAAATAATCAAAATTTACCATTCATCATGGTTTGCAAATTGAGATAACGAGTTTTTGTAATCTGGCGTACTACAACAGGTCTTAATTCAACACGAGCATAATGATATATTTAAATTTTAATAAAACATTATCTATTATATAAAAGAACAAAAGTTATTATATAAAGTCGTTTGTTTATAATCAGCTCGCTGATGATAAAATTAACATCATAATATAGATATACAAGTAATTGCATGTGACTAATGTGTACGATTAATTTTATGTAATTAATATGTACATGAATAAATTAATATGATTAATAAGCATACGTAAGCAACAAATCCAAATTTATGTGATTAATAAGTAAATAAATGGCTAAAAATTTAACAGGTTTTAGGAAATAAAAAATCGGTCCCTCGTGTGAGGAAAAAACTTGTTTTTGGGTGAGATCGCTACAACGGACATGATGGTTATTTGCAATGGTAAAGGTCATCCATCTTCAAAGTTTTACATAATTAAGCATGTCATTTTTTAATTTGTTTTTTTAATATAAAGACAGATTTTTTTTCTCACCCTAATTTTAAGAGAGAGTATGAAAGAGATATCTTATTGCAATTATTATATAATAATGATGAATAAATGTACATATGAAAATGAAAGTGACATTTATATTTGGAATTGAATGCTTGAATAATGTGTGTCGTTATTATAATTAATGTCGAGATATTCACATGGTTTTTCATAATATGGTCACATCAAAATTAACAAATTTAATTAGACAAATTTACATAAAGCCCGTTGTTATACGTACATTTTTCACCCTTTAACTTTCGTAATCAAACATCGTCTCACTCACATGTTATTTTGTTAATACTGCAAGACTATTATTTAAATTTAAATATCCCTTCACATTAAGAGAGAGAAGTGTATGATTTACAAAGTGAGAGATGCATGTATAAAATTGCCCTTACAAAAATGATCTTTGAGGTCATGAAGAAATAGGTTTCAATCCCTAATACATATTTATTACTTCATTAATCCCTAATTTGAAACTTTTGCAAGCTAATGGTACCTCAACTTTTTTAAAATGTTGATTTTGCCAATTTGAAAAGGCATGTTTTTGGTCCTAAGCAATTTTGTTATTATTTATACCACTATTATGATATTTATTATTAGGATAAATTGGAATTTTCATCCCTATGGTTATAGGTAAATTATAGATCCTATATTTTTCACATTGAAATTATAATTTCAATACATATGATTGACTCTTTTGTTATGGTTTTGCTCTTTTGACAGATCATTTTTTTTAAACTTACCATTTGCCATTTATAGTATGATAAAAATGGATAACAAACTTTTGTCATATAATTAAACAATAAAAATTTGAAAATCTTTTTTACTTTACTTATGAAAATAGTTTTTTAAGATAACTCTTTCTCCTCTTGCTCTTTTTCGTGTCGTTTACAAGTGGCTTCATGTTCACCTTCAACACTACCCACAACCATCTTCTCCAGCAAATAACCCCTCCCTCGGCGAGTAGTCTTCTTTGACGGTTCTATCAAGTATAGAGAAAGAAAAAGGAATCTGGCATTGAAAGAAAGAGATCTGGATCGAAACCTAAAGCTTTGAGTTTGGATCTAGATCTATTCGAAAGCCACCACCATTTAGATAAGGAAAAATCGATCATAATCTCTCCTCATGAGCAAAGCCACCAGCCTTTAGATCTCAAAGCATTAAGTCTTCAATTGGAGCTATTCAAAACCTGAAGCATTGATATGTTCCAAACCTTGTTCGAAGCAAGAACGAAACCTGAAGTGTAGATCTATTTGAAGTCTGAACGAAACCTGAAGTCTACAGATAGTATGGAGTTCGTGCGTTTTTGGTTTGATGTCTAGATCTTATACAAACCATAATACACTAAAATATACAAACCCAATCGGCAAATTATTTGGTTTGATGTCTCCATCATGTTGTTTGAGTTCATGTGTTTTTGGTGTATTATCAATTATGTTCATATGGTTTGGTTCATTGTTTGAACTGTTTTGTGATGTGTTTGTGTGTTTCAATTTCAAGATTAGGGTTTAAACAAGATTTTATGTTTGATTCCAAAGTGGTTGGTGGCGGTGGCTGGCCGGAGGAGGGTGGTGGCGGCCGACTGGGAGAGTGCAAAAGAGAGAAAGAAAGAGAAAACAATAATTAAATAAAAAAGATATTTAGATTTTTTTTAATTTGTATTGTTTACTTTTCTAAAAACAAAAAAGAAGGTTAATTACATATTTTTATTATATTATAATTAGTAAAACTACCATTTGTAGAAAATGATTTGTCAAAGAACCAAAATTAGAAGAAAAAGAATCGATCATAGATACTGTAATTATAATTTCGACATGAAAAGAACGAGGTCCATAATTTACTAATAACCACAAGGACAAAAATTAAAAATTTACCATTATTATTATTATAGGATTTATGTTATTTCATTGGAAGTTCTAACCAATTTCCGATTCGAAAAACAAGTCAATCACAATGAGTAAACCTTTGAATTCTTGGACAACAGTCCCTACACACAAATCTAAAGCTTTGGAAAACTGGAAAGGTGTAAACGAGATGAAACAACTCGTGAGCTACTCGGGATCGACTCGTAGAAAACTCGAAGTCGACTCGTAGTTAAATGAGCTGAGCTCGAGCTACTCAAGTAGTAATCAAGTCGAGCTCGACTATTACAATAGTCTGCGCGAGCCTAATCAAGCTTAAGTTTAGAAGTTTATATTTTTACCCTTCAACTTGTTAATATTATATTTTTATCACTTTAATATAAATCAAACTATATAACTTTAAACTTAAAATTACATTCTTATATATTTATCCTTCTTACTTGTTGGGATAAAATTAGATTGAATATTTTGTATTTATATTTCGATTTCATTTATCCCAAATTTAATCGAGCAAAGTCGAGTAGGGGTGTGCAAAATAAACGAATCCGAATAACTCACCCGAACCGAACCTTAATCGGGTTAAATGGGTCGGGTCATTCGGTTTTCGGGCTCCTTATTTGGGTTAAATGGTACCGGAATAAGTAATTCGGTTCGGGTTACGGGTAGGATTCATGTTTATTCGGGCACCCAAATAACCCGAATAACCCGTTTAATATATATATTTCTTTTTTTTTATATGTTTATAATTTTAACTAGTCTTGTTTATATATAGAATGTAAATATGTAAATACCCATTTTTTGATACTCAAACCATTTAACCCGTTTTACCCAAATTACCCAACTCATTTAAGCTGTTTAAACTACTTTGTTGATGATTTCATTTTTTATACCAAAACCGAATAACCCATTTAACCCAAACCGAATAACCCGATACCCATTTAACCCGTTCTCTTGTTTGGTTCGGGTTCGGTTAGCTAACCCACACACTCAAACCCGAATAACTCGAACCGAATAACCCGATACCCAATTAACCCGCCCGAATAACAACCCTAAAGTCGAGTATCGATTAGTTTATCGAGTCAAGCTCGAGTCTCAATTTTCAAAACCAAAGCTCGATCGAGCTCGAGCTTGGTGATACTCGACTGGCGTCGATTAGATCCCTAATACCCACCATATCGATCATGTGATCTGGTTTCTCCTCATGTTCTTCTTCCATCTCCACCAAATCTGAAACCCACCACGTAGTTCACTGGATGAACAAACTAGTGTGTTTATGTAAAGTCATAGTTCCTCCTTGTGTTCATTTATTCCCATCACTGTCTATTACTCTTCAGTCGAACCCCAACAACAATACCCACACTTTGTGTGTTTGATTTCAAAATCCAAGATTTGGGTTTCTTTATGTTAAACACTCACGTATACACATATATACATTCATTTCCGACTCATGGGTTTCCATTGCTACCATTCCTCTCAAGCTATTTTGTGTTGGATTTCCAAAGTGTTTTGTTTTGATTCTGATTCATAGGAAGGATGATGCCACAGTGGTGGCTAAAGATGGAGGAGATGGTGGTGGTTGTCAACAACGACGACTTCACATACATAATTTCAAGATCCATCTGTGAAATTGTGTGTGGTATGGTTTAGCATAATGAGAGTTGGTTTTGATAAGTTTTACTTCAAATCAATTTTGAATGTTGGTTTGAAACGTCAACAACACAACCCGGTTGTCAAAGTATCCATCCATCACAGATGAACCCTTAACGGAGGATGAATACACTCGTATGCCACAGAACGGCGATGAAGATTAAACACAAATTGATACAAAAAAAAAAAAAAAAAAAACGAAAACGAAAAATTGAATATAAATCAAAATTGTGAGGGCAATACAGGCAGCAATGAAAAGTTTTCATTCAAGGCTGCAAAGCGGTTCCCACAGTTTTCTATTGCACAACAAATAAAGAGGCTATCGTAAACCCTAATTTTTCAATCACGAAGCCTTAGTACTTGTGCACTTTCAAACGTATACAAATTTAATCCGAACTTCTGACAAACGGCAAATAAGGATGAGAAATCAAAATTACACACACCAACCGTTTCCGTCGCCGCCGGCTAGATTGAAGAAGGGAAGGCGCTCCAAATCGATATGCGGTCTGAATACTTGTAGAGAATAAAAACTTGAGTCTCAAAATTAGGGCACTGTAATTTGGGCCTCAACTGTGTGTGTATGGGCTGGGCTCTGTTTTTTTATTTTTTATTTGGAAGATCTTGGTTTGTATACCATTGGCCATTGCTATAAAGTAGACTGATTTTCTTAAAATAAAATATAGTTTAAAATGATAATCTATACTATATAAAATAAGAAAACCATTTGTAGTTTCTGGACCATTGGATGGAAAGAAATCAATGGTCTAAATTAATGACAACTCATAATTATTTATAAAATGTCTCTTATACCCTTAATTAAAATCAATAATTATACATATGTCATTTTTTAATTCATTTCCCAAATTTACTACCTTAACTTGATTACGTTAAAATTAGATTTTAATTTTTTTTCATTAATGAATTAATATTAAATTAATATTTACCTAAAATAAATATGTGTCATTATTATCCTTAATGATCATAGTTAAATTCAAATGTAAAAATTTGGATTAAAATGTAGAAGTGTAGTAAATAAATTTAAAAATTTTTGTTAATTATTTTGCTAACAAGATTTAAAATTTAATTGATAAAACTTCAATTGTGAATATGATAAATTTTGATTGTTGATTTTCAGATATTTTATTTTTATATTTTATCATTTTCAAATATATACACATTCACATAATTGAAGTTATTTGTTTCTTACATTGATATTTCATATTTGAAGTTAATAAAAATTAAAACAAACATTTTTTGCAAACACATATTATCTATTTTTAATAATACAATATAATAATATTTTTTAATTTAATATCAAACAACTAAGTATTTTTTTTATCTTTAATTTAACTAGCTTTCAATTTTTTTATTTTAATTATATATAAATTTTATAATAATTTATTAAAATACAAAAAAATATGTATTTTCTAAATCAACCCATGTAATACATGGGTTGATTAACCTATATATTATAATAAAACAAAACAATTTATGTCATATGTCACTTCTACAATACAAGAAAATTTTATTTTTCCACCACTTTTTCCAAATTTAACACCTTAACTTAATTGCATTAAATTTTGACTTTATTTTTTTCATTAATTAATTAGTAATAAATTAGATTTTGTAACATTTAAAATTAATGTTTACCTAAAATAAATTCTATCATTATTATCCATAATAATCATAATTAGATCCAAATGTAAAAATTTGAATTAGTTGTGGAAATTATTATTATGTATAATAAAGGAAAACATCAAATGTCACGTGTCACATCTACGTTCACCAAAAAGATAATTAAAACTTATAAAAATTACAATTTAATATTTTAAAAAAGATAAATATACTCTATTTTTTAATCTGTAAATAATAAAAAATAAACACAATTATTATTTTTGTATGTTTTTATTTTTACTCATATACATTTTATGTAAATAAATTTAATTAAAAATATCCAGGTAATACGTGGGTTATAAACTAGTAGTTTAAAATGATAATAATAATTAATTGAGAATGCGACCCATAGGGATTATGAAGAAAGTGACATAACCTTCCAATTCCAAAGGTTAATTGCAGCCTCGATGGGTACATATAACAACCCCTAATAAAAATACCCTCTTTCAATTCATAAAGGTTTTTTCTTCAAGAAAAACTTCTCTCAACTTAGGTGTTGATCATGTTTATTTGCTTTATTGTTTTCTAGATTGTAGTCATGTAAGTGGTGTTGTGATAGATATGGGAACTTTGGCTATGATTGCCGTAAGCCGCCATGATTCTTTTAGGTGGTGTTTGGATTGCATGAATTTAAAATGATTGATTTTAAAATATTTAGGGTCATGGATGGATTATGAAGGTGGAGAAGTGGGGAATATAAAATCCTAAATGAACTAAATGCTTTATTTTAATATTGTATCCAAACATGATGATGAAGGATTTCTAAATCCAAATCCTAAATGGGTTGTTTAAATCCTTCAAACCAAACGCGCCACCTTACTTGTTCCCTACAGATAATAAGTACCTATTCCGTTTAACAAAACAGGCTTACACTTGTTCCGATATTGAGAGTCAAAATACTTGAAACAATCCATCAGAAACTTCTGAAATTTATAAACTTACAACCATATATTTTATACACAATCGCCAAACCTCTCTTGATGCTGCACAATGAATCACAGTTCCTTGTCACCATCCTCATAGCTAAAAGGCAGTGGCACTGACTTAAACGCTCGAAATTTCCCTACATTGTTCAAGTGCTCGTTTTCCAACCTGAAGAAGTTCCATATACCTCGACGAATGATCTCCAAACTGGCAACCAAAAATACCATCGTGCTTCGATGGAGTAGAGGAGTTTCATGCCAATCTAACACTGTTTGCATCCAGGCAAGTCTCAATATTACATTCAGCACCTGCAAATTCATGAAGCATATAATAATATCTATATATGAAACTAAAGCAAAGTTAACCAGACTGTGGATGTATACCATTGCTATAAAGTAGACTGATTTTCTTGGTAATATGAGTCTATCTCTTAACCAAGGGTTCTTGGAGTTCCTGCAGAGGAGGCCCCAGTCCTTAACCATATCCCAGTAGGTGTTGAAAACCGTAGCAATCCCTGAACTGGATGCAGCTATAATTCTCATCGTCATTCCTCCCTTCTGTACATAAATCGTCCTCGTAATAACAGCTAAAATTGTCGACAAGTACTTGAGTGCATTCGTGGCTTGACCATACTCCTTTCCTTCACATACTCGTCGTAAGCACTGCCACACAACGCCATGTTAGACAGTGTTTTGGACCGTTCAACTAGACTTACGTATATCTGAAGTTCAGTTATATACCTGTAGGAATCGAAACCAGTATGGAACAACAGCAATAAATATAAAAAGAGACTGATAAACTTTGCTTTGGTTACATGTGTTTGATCTTCTCTTGAAGTCTCCCCAAGCATAGTAGCATACATAGAATTCCAAAGTCCTGAGTAACTGAACCTGGAGTCATGAAATGAGGCAAATTGAGCCTGGTGCATCAAGTCGTGGTATGACCTGAACCAATGAAACTAAAAGGAAGCCATTTACCTGGCTTGTTAACTGATCGGCCAGGAAGAAATCTGGGAGGGTGATCTTATAAAGAGGAGCACAAACACAGTGCCATAGACACACTATGAAGGCAAACCGGTTTGAACGATAGATAATGTTAAATGGACAGAATAATATCAGAAATACCACCTGCAAAAACACAAGTTAGGACCATACAGCATACCTTTTGAGTCAATGAGAGGGCAAACTAGGAATTTCTTACAATCAGTAATCCGAGAGGGACTAGTTCAGTTACAGTTTTGAAAGTTTGAGTTCTTTCATCCATTTCCATATCAAGATTTGAGAGTATAGCTGCAAGAGTGAGTACTGATAGCGCAGAGCTGAGAAGTAGGATTTCTTTATAACCCAATACTTTATTTGGATTGAACCCGAAAACAAAGGAGTAATTGACACGATAACGCCTCCAATAGTATATGTTTATAGCATACATTAGCATATGCAATACAATGTATGCGAAGAAACTGTATAACGGAAATATGTTAGTCATGTATTGATCACGACCTTCACTCTTGAGAAGTTCTGTACCGTATACAATCAAGATGACTGCCACCGCAAGTGCTATCGAGCAGCCAAAGAAACAACCTGCGTTGATGAATTGTACGTACAACTAGAAATGAGTAACTGCCTAACCAATATACATGTGGCGTTTCCACAATACACATTTTTTTGGCACCTACAACTTACCCATAAAAAAGGTTACTCTGTGCTTGTCTCTTTTGGCTTGTGGTCGTAGGTCTCTCATTCCTTGACGTCGATTCGCATTGGCAAAATGATTTATAAATGCAGATTCAACTCTCTCCATGAGCTTAATAACCTGCAAGAACCAGAAAAAGGTGTCATTGATTAATCTGCAAGTCTGAAGGATAACAATGGCCTGTTGTTCTTAATTACCTCATCAGATTGGCCCAAGTAAGATTTCTCAACCATCTCTAGATAGGCTTTTGATGCGTTTCTTGATGTGATCTACACCATTAAAAATGTCAAATTAACTTTGACCCACCATACAAACACAGATCATGATCAAAATCAAGCATTCAAGACCTTATCATACTTCTTCATGATCTTGGAGAAAGCCAGCTGATTCAAGAAACTGTCAAGACACAAAGAAAATGCAACTTAATCTGTCCATTTTTCACTTGGTCACTTATTAGACTTGTTTATGTTGGTTGACAATTAAATGGAAGTAGTTACGAGTAGTTTTTCAGAAGCCGGAGCTTTCTGTGGAACTCGACAAAAGCCTGCTTCAGTTTTGCCATTGCATCTCTGAGTTCTCTTTTGCTAAATGACAAGTCCGATTTCGTGCCATCAAAGAGGTTTTTCAAGGTCGATAGCACCGATTCTGGTACGACATTAATCTTTACGTGATTTAAAATTTCTAAAGAAACCATCTTCGGGTCTCTCTCTGGTTTTTCTTCAAGTTCTTGAGTCTCCTCTAATGGTGGCGATGAACCTAAATACATATTTCCAAAATTAGTAAGAATATATATGCAAACGAAAATATTAATGTTTATTATGTCGTTGAGTGATTACGAGAGTTTGATGGTGTAGATGAAGTGTGAAAATTGGGGTTGCTGATTTTGAGTCGAAGAGCAATGAGAGCATCCATTTGTTTGTTCAGCTCCTCAGCCTCCATCATCACCTCCTCCACCTTGTCTCTGTAGAAATCGATCACCTTGTTAAACTCGTCGTCAAGTCTTCTGAAGAACACAAGTTCATTCTCGGTTCCTTCCTCCGATGACCGGAGAAACATAGTTTGGTAATTCTGGTACTTGGCCGGTGGTTCCTGCTGCTGCATTTCACTCACAATAATCACTTGGTCTTCATTATCTTTGTTATGATTGTAATGTCCATGTCGATTTGTTAGTCCACTAAAAGCCCTGTAATTAGAGCTTCTCTTCAACAAGTTTTTCCCTCTTAGTGGTGAGGGATACAGTGGAGGTGATTGGTTCTGCTGCGGTCGCCGGAAATTCGAGATTTCTTTCAAGATTGTCTTCAGGTGATTGTAATTCATGTAAGCTTCCTCCCATTCCGGTACCATTTGACAAGTAAATTCCTTTCCAAACTTCATTTTTGATTTCGAGTTGTTGATATTTCAAATCAAAGAACTTGAAGCTTTGAATCACTTAATGTTAAAACATCAATAGAGAATGGATGATGCTATTGAGGTTGTTGGGGTCGCCGGTGAAGTTGAAGTACATTGATGGATAAGGGTGTAGATTCCCCAACTTGGTTCAGTTTTGATTTTCAAGAGCTCAACGCTCAAAAGTTCTCTTTTTGATAGAAGATTAAGCTTTAGATAGATTTAGATTCGAATGCTCTAATGTTTTTAGCCAAACAAAATTACTTTTTTACCTTCTAAAGAATTATAAACTATAATTTTTAATTAATATTAATGTCTTTTCATGTCATTTGATACTAAAAGTTACAGCTATAACTACTTTACCAAATACATTTATAAAAAAAAAAAAACATAAAGCTCCAGCTCATTTAAAATGATACAGCTTCCAAAAACTACAGCTACTAAACCTGTAACTCTAAGTGTCATCCGAATTATTTGAATATCCGAATTTTGGATAAGCTAAACTTTCGGATTGGATATTGAATAATTTTAAATTTTAGATCAGATCGAATCTGCATTAGGATGCTGGTTAATTAGCAAGTTTTAATTATCTGAATATCCAAAATGTTTATAAAAATTCGATTTAAACTAAATATCTAAAATACATGTTCACATCTCCAAAATACATGTAAAAATTTAACGGGGACAGAAGTGAAATTATATCTTTTACTAAAAACATAAAAGATATTCATCAAAAGATATTAAGATACATATATACAGGGGTGGCAACCCCTAGATATATATGAGTAAAACAACAACTAAACAAGTTAAAACTCAAAATTACGTTAAAACCTTAAAAGAAATTATCAATATTAGACAATTAGTCAAATAATTCATAGAAATTTTTATATAAATTTTTTGAAGTAATTTAACTGTGAATTTCTTATATCTGAAAATTGGGATCACAAGAACAATGATTTAAATTCCATCAAATTAATATAGTAGTAGGATTCGTTATTTCTAGCCAATTGTACAAAATATATTCATATTCTAAGGGTTAATAATATACTCTTAGCTCACAATAAAAACCATGATTTATCCGTTAGAAAAAACAGGTACGAATTAGAAAATTAATCATGGATGATCTCGTGATCATGTTAGTTTACTTTTCGATAACAATTTGTCCTGACGGGTTAAGAGATAATACGCAAGAAATGTGTTTGTTCCTAATTGTCAATCTCTTTTGTATATTTATACGTGTTTTATACGATTTAAAGTGAGTAAGAATAAGTAAACTACCCAATTAAATGTCATAAAAGGTAAATTCGCTACCTTAAAAGCAGTCCAAAGCTGCACAACAACGGCAACCAACACATTCATTATGATGGTTTTAACAAAGCTGTTAAACTTTCGACGTTCCTGAAACAAGTTAACATGTCAAAGGATAAATTCATACAAAGAACCACTTTAGAAATTCATAATTATTTTGGGGTGTTGTCCTAAGCCTTGCAATGGACGAATTCCCTTTGACCCCACGTCAACGGAACCATAGCCAGGGGTTTAGCTTCTTGGATCTCGCGTCCCTAGCATCCTACAAGGTGGCGCAGCCCCTTTGACCCTGCTTTAACGTTCAGGTCTTGACTTTAAACAAACTTATATAAGTGCGCACTAATTCATACCTCTAACCTCGTTCTAATTTTCAAATAACAAGTCAAGAAAATTATACTAAAATAATAATATTATCTCCCCTGTCATAAAATCTAAATTTTAGTGGAAGGAATTATTATTAAAAGTGGTGGCCATATTTATCATGCATGGTATTGAGTATTTTTGAAAACCCCGGCCCCACTGATTGAATTATTAATAAAAAGTATAGGAGAAAGACAAAATAGATATTAAACAAACAACTGTCACTTTGTTGTAGCAAATATGCACCACATCTTGAATCGGGTTAAAATATCTTATTCAGTCATGTGTCAAATGAAATGTATGTTTCACGCACGTTTTTCGATATTCTTCGATGCATTGAGTTCTCCGTTGAAAACCTCTGTATGTTACGGCATCAAATCTTTTATTAACAACCAACTTTTTTATAACATTATATATAATATAGATCGTTAATTGTTCTTGTAGCTAAAAGGTAATGGCACGGACTTGAAAGCTCGATATTTTCCCACGTTGTTCACATGCTCGTTTTCCAGCCTGAACAAGTTCCATATACCACGACGAACGATCTCCAAACTCCCCATCAAAGCTATTAACGCTGTTCGATGCAGGAACGGAGCTTCATTCAAATCGAAAACCGTTTGCATCCATGCTAGTCTCAGGATCACGTTCACTACCTGCAAAATTTACAAATCATTGGATATTTGCATCTTCACATAGGTGATCATGATCGATCCGATCAATGTGCTAGTTAATTAGATCGATACCATCGCTAAAAAGTAGATAGATCTGTGGGGTAAAAGGAGTTTGTCTCTTAACCACGGATTTTCTGAGTTTCTACGTAGAAGACCCCAATCGCAAACCAAATCCCAGTATGTACCGAATACAGTAGCAACTGTTGAAGTGGATGCAGCAATGAGTTTCCACGCCAGACCTTTCTTTTGACCGTAAAACGCTCTTGCGATAACAGCGAGAATTGATGATAAGTATTTTAGTCCATTCACGGCTTGACTTGAGTCTTCGCCATCAAACAGACGTCGTAAGCACTGACAGATCGATATCAATACCATTAGCAACAAATTAACTTTCTGTCAGCATTGCCTTTTGACATGCACACGATTTAATTAATTAACACACCTGCAAGAATCGAATCCAATACGGAATAATAGCGACGACTAAAGATAAGTTACGGTAAACGGCGCTACTTCCTCCACACTTGTTGGATTCCCTCCTTTTGTAGTCTCCCCAACCATAGTAGCATATATAAAACAGCAAATTTCTGAATAACGGAACCTGTTCGATAGTACCATAAAAACTTTCAAATATTTTTAGTGGTATTTAGCGACACGCTGAAAACCGTCACAAAATGTTGCATCTTGAATCTTACCTGACTAGTTAGTTGATCAGCCAAGAAAAAGTCAGGAAGGGTAACCTTATAAAAAGGGACACAAATACAATGCCATAAACACTTTATCAGGAAGAAACGATTCGTACGGTAGATGATGTTAAACGGACAAAACGCTACCAACAATACAACCTGTGAAACATAATTATGATTAATCAGTATAGTGGTTTGGTCGGAAGAAGTTACGAAAGGATGAAAGGGTACTAGTTTCTTACGACGACTAAGCCTAAAGGCAGTAGTTCAGTTATCGTTCTTGAACGTAAAGCATTTTCATCTATGCCCATTTCAAGATTTGAAAGAACTGCTGAAAGAGCGAGTACTGATAGACCAGAACTGAGAAGTAGGATTTCTCGATAACCCAATGCAGTGGTTGGTTCGAACCCGAAAATAAAGGAGTAATTGATGCGAAAACGCTTCCAATAGTATATGTTTCCAGCGTACATTAGGAAATGTAAAACAAGGTATCCAAACACGATGTATAACGGAAATACGTTAGTCATGTATTCATCGTGGCCTTTGCTCTTGAGAAGTTTTCTAGCATGTATAAGTACGATGATCGCTACTACAAGTGCTATCGAGTATCCCATGAAGCATCCTGCACGAAATAGTGACAGGTTTTAATTTGCATCACAAAAAGTTCTTTTTCGTGTACGAAGGTAATATTATCTACGAGGATGATCACATACCTGTAAAGAACGTCACTCTATGCTGCTCTGTCTTAGCTTTTCGCTGTAACATTTTCATTCCTACACCACGGTTCCCATTAGAGAAGTGCTCGATAAAAACAGCCTCAACGCTCTCCACGAGCTTGGCAACCTGCGTGAATGCGAAACAACCGGCTTACCATCATTTCTTTTTTATTTTAATAAAAACTAGTTAAAGCTAAAAGAAGTGCATACCTCATCAGATTGGATCAAGTATGATTTCCCTACCATCTCTAAGTAAGTTTTCGACGCAGTCCTAGACGTGATCTGCTCCAATAAGTGTCAGATGATGAACATACTGGATACAAATGGATTGAAATTAACTTGAAAAATCGGAAAAATTCTAGACCTTATCGTACTTCTTCATGATCTTGGAGAAAGCCAATTGATTCAAGTAGCTGTATAAACAGAGTTTCAGCAAAGAACAGAACATATGCGATAAAAGCATCACTAAAACAGAAGATACTTACGCGTAGTTTTTCAAATACCGGAGCTTTTGGTAGAACTCGATAAAAGCCTGCTTCAACTTCCGTTCTGCATCTTTAACTTCCTTTTTGCTGAACGAGAATCCCAGTTTTGAACCACTGAAAGCATGTTTCAACGACGACCTCGGGGTTTCTGGCATAACGCTAATCTTTACATGATTTAGAACATCTAAAGAAACCATCTCTTGTTCCTTGCCTATTCCATCACTTCCCACTCTGTGTTTGCCTTTTCTTTCGTTATGCATCTTATTGCTTTCTTCATTCACCTCTAAAGGAAACAATATATTTTATCATAATTAGATGTTAGGAATGGTCATCGATCCCAACAAATGTTAGTCTCGAACATGTAATTAACAACGAACCATAGTGCCACGTAATAATTATCACCTGTGATTTGTTCATCGGTGAACCGTGAAGAAAATACTCGAGATGAACTACAGAGACCTGGATGTTCGAATTTGATTCGTAGAGCAATGAGAGCATTCATTTGTTTACTCAACTCATCAGCTTCATTCAACATCTCTCCTACCTTTGTTTTGTAGAAACTGATCACTTTGTTGAACTCGTCATCAAGTTTTCTGAAGAACTCAAGCTCAGAATCTCCAGCATCTTCCTTCGACCCGAGGAAAACAGTGCGGTAGTTCTCTTCCGACTGTTGCATTGCATTCACTAGAATCACTTCATCTTCTTTATCCTTGTTACTAGAACTGCTATTTGTCAGTCCACCAAAGGCTCGGTGAAGAGACACTTTTCTCTTCCGAAAAGACCCTTTTGATGGTAGTGATGGGTTTGCATCATACCCGGGTGTTGCTCCATTCTGCTGTAGTCGCCGGAAAATCAAGATTTCTTTAATAAGAATCTTGAGGTGGTTGTAGTTCATGTATGCTGCCTGCCATTCCGGCACCATTTGTGAAGCAAATTCCTTTCCGAACTTCATCCTTTCTCGAGTATTCAAAAAGATGGATACATCGATCAACCAGAACATATGAACCTGGCTTCCTTTTAAACCCGTAAGTTGAACATCTGACTTGGTAGAACCGCCGTGCAGTCACCTGAAGACAAAACTGAAGATCTGAGTGATTTCATTTTGGGAAATTTGTTTCAAGTTGTCACTTTCACCAACGATTAATTCGTTAGCACGTAGAATCCACCAAAAGATAGAATCTGATCGATCAACTAGTTTTATATATTATCCAAGTACCGATTTCGAAGCATGTCAAATTGAATGATCGGATCGTTTAAGTTTTAGAGTATTATTATTATCCATAAAATTGTCGAGTTTGCTTCATGATTCTCTTTTCGATTTCGGTATGCATGCGATGCGGCTTGAATTATGCACATTAATTAATCATTAAAAAAGGTTTTCTAAAATCGGATGGATTTTAAAATATCTAAAATTAATTAAAGTTTTCAATCCATTAATATAAAAAGGAAATTCCTGGTATTATGTGAAACGACGCCGTGGTAAGATTCGGTTGGTTGATCGGTCGTTAATTTTGGAGAAGGGTTGGGGGGAATAAGGAGCAAACAAAACCGAAGAGCTTCTTTTCCCAAATCTAGGGTTCGTCGGTGTTATTATCATAAAATTTCCCCCAAAATTGATATAGAATTGAAGAATGTGGAGATGGAGAAACATAGCAATAATGATGGTGGTGGTGATAGGATCAGGATCAAGAGGAATGGTGAAGGGGATGAGATTCGATTTAAAAACTGGAGCCACAAAATGCATAACCGAAGACATTAAAATCAACGCCATGACCGTCGGCAAGTACAGCATCGTCAACCCTGTCAAAGGCAGCGACGCTTTGCCGGAAAACGATCGCATCACTGTCAGGGTACATAATTTCAATTCTGTGTTTATACTGGGAATTATAGAGTCTAGCTGAACGCACATATTCAAAAACCAGAGAAATCAATGCGATAAATATGTTCCATTTTACATTCAAAAACACTAGTTCTAGCAAGCCCAATGGCTGTGAAAATGTTGTATTATTGTAGATGTTTCTTCGGTTTAATTGGAGAATTGTTCTTATGTCGTATAGGTAACTTCACCGCTTGGGAACAATTATCACTATGCAGATCGTAAAGATTCCGGTAGTTTCGCATTCACTGCAGGTGATGCTGGTGATTACATGGCCTGTTTCTGGGCAGCTAAACAAACTCCAGACAAAACCCTGTCAATTGAGTTCGAGTGGAAATCCGGCCTCGCTGCAAAAGATTGGGCTAAAGTGGCTAAAAAAGGGCAGGTTGAAGTAAGTTTTTTTTTCCCTTTTCATCGCATCAGAGTGGCTTTCGAGATAGCTCCGAGTTTTATACAACTCATCAAAGCAAAATTCTATGCCTTTGAACTAAACATATTCCAAACAAAGAAACTAGCATTGAAACATATATATCATCAAGACATTGATGGTCTAGCTAGCTAGAAGAAGAAATATGTTATCATGTCACAAACCACTTGGCTCGGTAGTTTTCAGTGTTCTCCATTCTAATTGTGATCCGTTTACATGTCACGGGACTGTTGTATCATTACTGACAGATGATGGAACTTGAGTTGAAGAAATTGTATGATTCGGCCACCACTGTTCATGAAGAGATGTTCAATCTACGTGAGCGGTAAGCATCGGACTTTCACTCAAAAGGCTACTGCTTACATTGGCATCTGCCATTTGAAGCTGGTGTTAATTCTGATTTTGTTTGTAAAAAAAATGTAGGGAGGAAATAATGCAACATCTAATAAGATCAACTAATTCGAAGATGGCAACGTTCAGTTTCTTCTCCCTTATAGTTTGCTTATCAGTGGCTGCCCTGCAGCTATGGCATTTGAAGACTTTTTTTCAGAGGAAGAAGCTCATTTAGGCATTGTTTGTTTACCTTTTAATGGAATCATTAAAAGGTCATTTTAGCTTTGAATGACTTTTTAATGATTCCATTAAGAAGTAAACAAACAACCCCTAGTTCTCTTGACAATCTTCAGCATATCTTTTATGTTTTTCTTTTATTTCCTTCTTTTTAGTATGTTTAATTTCAACACTTAATAGCAGTTGCCCAAAATGAAAAAGTTTTGATTGTTGCATGTAGCTTTGCCAAACTCATATGAGAATGAATTTAATCTCACATCTGTGATTGATTCTTACCTGAACTTATCTTATCAAACACAAATGTAGTTATATGATACCTTGCAAGCTTTTAAGATTATACAAGTTATGTACTTCATTCGTTATCGAAGTCTTGCAATCAACCTCAGCCTCATCTTCAAATTTGTATTTAAAACGATGCATTTTAAAATTTGATTTACAAGATGAACATTTATTAATAGTTTGTTACGTTTCTACTTTTTGTCCTCTAATTTATTTATCAAAAAGTGAATGATTTCCACCTTATCATGGCACATGAAAACAAGTTTTTGAACTCTTCATTAGATATGATCCTTTCTTTCCTTGAATAACCATGGCATCCACCAACCTCGGATCATATACTCCTTCAGTCTTCAACGAACTATGACAATCTTAGAGGGCAAATTTAGGAACAGAAAACCTGAAGAGTTAGAAACTCTTGGTGACCCTGCCAAGTGCATTCTTCGATGACATTATTCCTTAGATGATGCCATGAAAACTTGACTCAATTACAAATATCTGAAACAAATAATCCTCCAAGAGACTGCAATATTTTGAATTTGTCAATGCATTTCATGATTGAAGCAAGATGACCAAGAACACTTGAATTGCCAATATCACAAAGCCCAGAAGTTTGGGAAATTTTATTATACAAAACCAAACCAAACCAAACCATTTGAACACATGCAAGCACAACAAAAGTAAAAGGACAGAAACCAGTTATTTGTGATGGTAAGTAATGGTACACATGACCACATCACAAGTTTAAAATGCCACTCCTTTATTTATTACTAGTAGAGTTATGGAGAAGCATGAACCCAGCCAACCAACTTCCATCTTAATCATCATAGTGCTTGCGGTGATGGTGGTGGTGCCTACGCCTCCTCTCATCATCCTCATCGGACCCATCATCTCCCTGCAAAATCATTGAAATTATCCTTATCTCAAGCATGGGTAACACTAGTAACAGCATGAACATTAAAATTTTCACATAATTCTCTGTTGCTACAAAATTATGCTGAAAATGGCAGAGGGTGAGATGCCTGCAGGGAGGATGCTGTGAAAGATGATATGTTGCTGATGTTAACGCTTCACCACTATTCTATTAAGAGAAAAAAGCTCTGTTTTGGTATTGTGAAATTCCCATCTGGTCCTACGTATTAATGTTAAGGTGAGCCACAGGAGAGAAGAGTGCAATAACTTGCCTCAAATTTCAAGAATTAGTGAATTAGCAACACACTTTTCCCATTTGAGGCATTAATCAAATTTCGTTTGTACATTCCAACTTCCTTCAATTTCTAAGCTTTTTCAAAAAGGAAAGTAACAACATTTTTACACAAACGACACAAGTGTACCACAAATTTTGAGATCCACAATCATCTAGTGTTTGATGCTACAATGCTCGTTCAACAAAACAAGAACATGTCTCTTGAACAAAACTTTTGATATCTTAAAACACCATCTCATGTTTGGTAAAGTGGTTGGACAAAACTTATGTAAAGGAACAATTGCACAAAATGGTAGTGTTTGGAGCTGATTTCGATTTCCAGTAATGAACTAAATTTTCCTTCATAAAAAGATAATGTACTTACAAAATATTTTGAAAAGGATAACTTTGGTTACTTTTTATGATAAAAATGTCACTAAAGGGCTATAAAGTGTCAAAACTGTCACTAAAAACAAGAAATTACCTTCTCTAAAATGTACTATAAGTACATTGCCTTTCTATGAGAGCTAATCTCATTTGTTGCTGAAATCAGCTCCGACCACATTCCCTTCTTATGCAATTATCCTTTTAGTAAAAGGGCATGCTTTGTTCAAAGGTGGAAAGGGTACAGATCTTAACAGCATGAGATACAAATCAATATAGGATTACCCCTTGTAATTGTCATTCTAAGTTTCTAACCCCAAAAAGAGTAGTTACATTAATGGATAATGACCGAGCTAAAGTGACTGAAACAAGTCCTCTACTGAACCAGCATACAACAAGATGAATGATTTACCCCCAACCCCTTGCCACACAACAAATCATTTGCAATTTAATCTTAAAGTTTCTAAACTAATTCAGATCAATAGGTAAGTTATATTATACACTTAATTCATAAGTCAAGCACAGACAAATGACAATAACGCAGGTATAAAGATATGATCAGAGCAAACCTCTAATCGTAAAGCTATGGACTAGGGTGACACAACGCAAAGGGGATGCTAAATTTGCTAATACTTACATATGTCTTACGGCCACCATAACCTTCTTCATCGTCGTGCCTTCCCTGGCTAGGTCTGGGGTATTCTTCTTCCTCCCGAGCGCCACCATACCTTTCTTCAGTCTGCTCCTCCCCATAATTAGTCCTCCTCCCATACCCCGATCCATACTCCGAAACCGGCTCTTCCTGCCTACGCCCGTACCCAGATCCGTAATCCGGAGTTGGCTCCTCCTGCCTACGCCCGTACCCAGATCCGTATTCCGAGGTCGGCTCCTCCTGCCTACGCCCGTACCCAGATCCGTATTCCGAGGTCGGCTCCTCCAGCCTACGCCCGTACCCAGATCCGTATTCCGAGGTCGGCTCCTCCTGTCTCCGGCCGTATCCAGATCCATATTCGGAAGTCGGCTCCTCTTGTCTCCTGCCGTATCCTGATCCGTATTCGGAAGTCGGCTCCTCCTGCCTCCTTCCATACCCATATCCATATTCGGAAGTCGGCTCCTCCTGCCTCCTGCCGTATCCTGATCCATATTCAGAAGTCGGCTCCTGTTTCCGACTATATTCAGATCCATACTCAGAAATAGGTTCCTCAGGCCTCCGGCCATATCCAGATCCGTACTCTGAAGTAGGCTCCTCATGCTTCCGGCCATATCCAGATCCATACTCTGAAGAAGGCTCCTCAGGCCTACCATAATCAGATCCACCGCCGTAACCTTGACCATACTGATGGGTCACAGGAGCAGGCTGATGGCCAGGGTGGGGCTTGCGTCGAACATAGTTCTTATATTCATTGTCAAGGGCTTCTTCGCCGTAAGCACAGGGCTGAGCATAGGAGGAGTAGTTAGATCTTTCATAGTCGAAGCCACCAGATGAAGTTGAGGTGGAGGCATAGCATATATCCTCCGAGGGCGGGAGAGGGCGGCCATAGGTGAGCGCGATGTCATAGCCCCCACCGTATGGGGTTGGATCGTAGTCGTCAAAGTCATCGACATCGTCGCCGGATTCGTAGTGGTGACCTTTGGGGTAGTACGACATGATTGGTGGTAATTTGAGAAGTTGTATTTTCAGATCTTGATCCAGAGACCAACGGGGAAACAACGTGTCGTATAGATAGATGGCTATATGCTGAAGCTGGACCCTTTACGACGTCGTTTACCAACTTTGACTTCTTTCTCTGTCCACGTTGTAAACAGACTAACCATAGCATGTCGGTGAAAAAGAAAATAATAATAATAATTTCAAATATATTCCTGTATAACAAATAAATCATGTACATATCCCTCTAAACTTCCTAACTGCAACAATTTCCTTTTAAAACCATCATATAATATTCAAATGTCCAATTTAAAATTAATAAATTATTTAAAAAAATTTAAAATATTTTCTTATATTCACTACCTAAAATAACTCTTCCGAACCCTAACCAAAAACCATGTTTCATTCCTATCCATGATTCTTCTTCTCCGATAATCTTACACTTATGTGATTCTAATAAGTTTTGACCACGAGTAATCTTAATTTTATTTCAAATCATAGCCACTCGTTGCTTTACAATCAATCTTGACCATCCATTAACCTGTTTGTTAAATGTTTTGTCACTATTTGAAACAGTTTTATGAATTTTGAAGGGCTAATTGTTAAATAGAAACAACTTTGTACATTTTTAACATTTATAGTAATATTGTTATTAATAATACAAAACACAAAAGTTGATATTATTCATATTAAAAAAATACAAAAATTGATATTATTGATGACAAAAAATAAATAATATTGCTATAAATGGTAAAAAATCAAAATGTAGTTACAAGTTTTAGTAATTGACTCAATTTTAAATAACCAAACGGAAACTGAATCGTATTATTTTGGTTTCTAAAAATCCAAATCCAAACACTTTGATTTTTCAATTTGGGTTTGTTATTTTTTTTTATATATACACTGTTTGCGAGAGAGGTTTTGTCACTATTTGAAAGAGTTGTTTGGAGGAAAGAAAATGGAGATGCGGGGGATCGAACCCCGTGCCTCTCGCATGCAAAGCGAGCGCTCTACCATTTGAGCTACATCCCCATTCTTGTTATTTTCTGGTAAACTACCATTTTCATCGCTACAAATACAAAGAAGTGAAGAACGCAGCCCCAAGTTCATTGTGAATTTATTTATATTCCTTAAATAATATTCCCCGCTTGATATTGTGTTCTTCTAATATCTTTTAATGAACACTTGAAAGTTCAAAGGAGAAATATACACTATTCAACTGCATATACCTGAGAAAATATATATTTGTCCCAAATGCTTTTTTGTTTGTACATTGCATGCAAAATAATAAAACTAAAGGATGACTCTATTTATTTATATATTTTTTTATTATCTAAACGTATTTATATCATTAAAATAACTTACATTCTAAACCTTGTCTTTAATTCATTAAGGGTTAAGATTTTAAAACATTTATTATTATTGTTTTTGTAATTATGTCACCGAACTTTTTTGTACTGTTTAAATCATTTGATATGTTTTGCTTTATTTAAAGTATATATATGACTTGTTTGGTCGGTTATTAACCGGTAAATAGTACAAAAACTTAAACATAAAGGAAAAAAAGTTCAGTTACTAAATCGTTAAAATGAGAAAATGACATTGTTTTTTTCAATAGTAAATCTTTGGATGAAATAATTATTTTATCTACTTAACAGGTAGCAAATAAAGAACACATATAATTTTGAATAAAACAAAAACAAATATCCAAAAACTTATATAATCGGAAGAAAACTTCCAGACTCATTCAAACATTCACAAAGATGCTTTCAGGAATAAGAAAGTATGATGCTTTTTCATCAGCTCTTTGGCTTTGGCTACTTGCTTGCAATAAAGGAATAGTGAATTACTGAATTGATACGTAATTTTTCAATTTAACTACTTTATTAATTTTTTTTTACTTTTGGGGTAATTAAACTTTGGCCAAATATCATAAAATAACATTATATTTTGTAACATCCTAATTTTGAAAGGTACATGAAGTTATCTTATTTGTCATTTAATTTATTAGTACGAGTTAGATCAATTATCTGGTTAAACGTACAACTGTCACGTGAAAAGACTAAGTGTTAATCGAGTTAATTAATTGAATAAGTTTTATAAAAAAATTATAATTTAATTATTCGTTGAATAAATTGGAGCCCGGTTATATAAACTTGAGATCTGTGATAACGGGATCGAATATTGGGTACCGAACCGACATTTAGACGAAAACATATAAATAAACGAGTTGTATGCTTGCTTGGTTCATAACTGCACTCCCAAACCAGAAATTTAAAGGTGTGTGTGTGTCAAACGAGAATCGAGGTTTCGAGCTATGTTTGAGTTGCAATTTGTCACCATCCTTATTCAACTTGTTCGTAAGGGTTCAAGTAAGTTCATAGCTATAAATTTGCCAATTAACATGTTTAGTGGTTGGAGTTTGATTAGGAAAGTATATACATATGTTTTAGTATGGTTTTTGTAAGAATTCATAAGTAAATCGGGCTGCAAATAAGTTTGGGGAACATTATAAAATCTATTCATAAACTTCAAATAGTGTTTATAAAGTAAAATAATCTTAAGTTATACCGATTAAAAATATATAAATATATTAAAAAATATTAAATAAATAGTATTATATTTCAAAAGAAAAAAACAATATTAATAAAAAACAAATGTCATAACATGTTTTGTTTACTGTAATAAAATATAAAGTAGTATTTATCAAATATGTTAATGAAAAATATAAATTATAAGATTAATCTTTATATATAAATAAAGTTGAATAAAAATTACCGTGTGACGCGTTTTTAGTAAATCGTTGTTTTTTTATAATTTTGTTAATTTAAATTAAATATATATAAAATTAACTCTAAATAAATATTGATAAGTAAAAAATTTAAAAGAATGCTATTCATGTATTTCTAAAAACATATTTTTCTTGTATTATTTTATAATTTATAATATAACTAATATTTATATGGTTTAATTTAGGTTTACACACATATTATATAACAAATTATTTTTTAAAAATTATCATAAGCTAGTTAATAAAATAATCAAATTATTAATTCGGGAAGGACTAAAATCAAATTGTTGATTCGAATAGGAATGGAAGACGTTGGAACTTAAAATGTAAAAATATAAAGAAATGGAGATGCGGGGGATCGAACCCCGTGCCTCTCGCATGCAAAGCGAGCGCTCTACCATTTGAGCTACATCCCCGTTGTTTTAATCTTTTGGTATACTATTTCTAGAACATACAAATAACGCAGTCCAAAATTCATTGTGAAATTATATTAATTATGGTAATATGGTAGGATTACTCGCAGTTTAAACCAGTTATACTTAAAAGTGTGACAAAATAAATAGTTTCATAATTTTCTTTACATGTATGTCTGAAATTTTTTTAAGTTTTAGTCTTAAAAGTCATATAATTTTTATAGTTCGAATAATTATGTAGATAATAACATTAATTAATCTTTCATTTAGCATTTATATGTTAAAAGAAATGTTGAATAGTTTATTTGGTTATCACTTAGCTCCATGCTAGTTTTATGCAATCCTCATAATCATAGAAGAAAAGAATGCTTCCAGTTGTAGCTTGAGTTAATTCGGAGAAAACTATATAGATCCAAAGTTCCAAACCAATGCTACATGCAGTAGAAACAATTAATGGAATAAGGACAAGCCAAATTACATTGAAGCATGGAAAAGATCATTTTCCATCAAAGCCAATAACCCAGGATGCTGACCAAGAGAAGCCACACCTAACTCGATTGCAAACTACATAGAAACTACACTAGCAGGTTGAGTATATAAGAGCTTTGCCACATGATTTGCAATGAAAATAATGAAATGGTTGTATAATGTTGATTGTATCCTTTTCGTTTTGGTTATCTTTGTCCTTTATTCACTTACTCCCATGCTCTGTATTTTGATTTTCTTTCTTCTTTATCTATTTGTATATTTTCTGTTTGTTACAACAACAGTCTAGTAAAGAAAGATCCCATGATATATAGAGGTGGCAAAATCAACAAATTTACCCATCTGGCCATTATGTTTAAAATTTTGATCACAATGGGATGAGCAAAACCAACTAATGGATCGTACAGGTTAAAAAATAAAAATAAAAACGAATATTTATGACCGGATCATAATTTTATAGTTTGGACCTTTTAATCTGCTTCACTAGGCTACTTTCAGGTTTTATCTCATGTTTAATCTCTAACATATCAATGAGCTGAGACTAGATAACTAAATCGCTTGTTACAAATACAAATACTTGATCGTTATAAGATGGTTTGAGGTTTAATTGTTCAAAATCTTATGATTTTGGGTCTTTTTTTAAAATTTCTCTTTTCAAATATAATTATTAATGGTATTTTTTATGGGATAGATAGTTGAAGGTTGCCTGCGCCCAGAAGCAATGATTCATTTGTCCCCTTGTTCATAGGGACCTCATGGCATACAACCGAAACGACTTATGATTGTTGTGGAAGCCATCGTAGATGGTCGCCATGTAACTAATAGATTTATTCACAAGTGATGCAACCACTCAAATACACTAAATCATCGACTTGGTAAACACACACATCAATAACAAGGACCGTAGTAGATTTAGATCACCTTTGGCTTTCCATTGGATCTCATTAAAACCTTAGACCCATATTGGTATATAGTTTATTGCGCCATTAACTGAAACAAACAATTGATCCATGTGGCAGCATGAGAATAGGCATATCATAGCTAGCTATTTATTGTGTGAGAAAGAGACTTGGTAAAAATATTAAAAGGGTGAAGTTACAATCAAAACAAACAACTCATGACGTTGATGTTTTTGGCATCTTAAACCTTTCTTGTCTCTTCTTTTGTTAATTCTGTTGGCCGATATTGATACATAAAACCGTTTACTATGTGACATTTTTTAGAATCTTTTATTCAAGCATCACGTGTAATCATCGTATTAAGACATCCATTTTATCGATTGTGGTAATTGATCGAAACCATCCTAATATCTTATTTTTCTCAGCCCCCTTAGCCACTGATATAAATTTATAAAACCACAAGAGTCTTGTACCATGCATTTTTATTTACAGTATTTTCCATTAAATACAATTTTGGCTCACTAAGCCTATCGAACATCTTATATATGGGACATATACAAACTATATATTATATAAGAATACATGGACAAAGGTTGTTGATTAGAATTAAATTATATATATATATTCAAAAGCAAATAATAAGAAGTGCAAGAAACATATTAATTCACTAATCATGCTAACATGTCATTTCTAGATTGATTCATTTTACATCGATCATAAGTCTATAAATAAAATGCATATGTTTTCGAGCGTTTTTATGTACGTTAAAACATATTCACATCACGTCCTTACGTGAATATATGTCATGTTAGAGATCTTATAAAAACTCAAAAATATGTGAATCTTTATATATGCACTTATAATGTTAATATAGACATTGAATGAACTTTAAAAAAAAAAAAAACTTAGTTATTTTTTTAAAAGTTTGGTTTTTACGATTCTTCCAATAGATGAAATTTTCTTTTGATACACACACATGTGTGCTCCAAGGAACTCGACCCTATATATATATATATAGGGGTGGATTCAATTGAGAACCTCTATGCATCAAAGAACCTTGGAGAACCACAATGCATCGCTAGAAAGTCGTAATGCATCACGTAGAAATTGATGTGTCACGCGAGAATTTGATGCATCACGTGGAAATAATGATGCATCACGGGGGAATTGTGATACATTTGTGGTAGTGCATTAAGGTTCTTCAAGATTATTCGATGCATGAAGGTTCTCCATTGAACCCACATCTATATATATATATATACATATATATATATATATATATATATATATATATATATATATATATATATATATATATATATATATATATATATATATTCAAAAGCAAATAATAAGAAGTGCAAGAAACATATTAATTCACTAATCATGCTAACATGTCATTTCTAGATTGATTCATTTTACATCGATCATAAGTCTATAAATAAAATGCATATGTTTTCGAGCGTTTTTATGTACGTTAAAACATATTCACATCACGTCCTTACGTGAATATATGTCATGTTAGAGATCTTATAAAAACTCAAAAATATGTGAATCTTTATATATGCACTTATAATGTTAATATAGACATTGAATGAACTTTAAAAAAAAAAAAAAACTTAGTTATTTTTTTAAAAGTTTGGTTTTTACGATTCTTCCAATAGATGAAATTTTCTTTTGATACACACACATGTGTGCTCCAAGGAACTCGACCCTATATATATATATATATAGGGGTGGATTCAATTGAGAACCTCTATGCATCAAAGAACCTTGGAGAACCACAATGCATCGCTAGAAAGTCGTAATGCATCACGTAGAAATTGATGTGTCACGCGAGAATTTGATGCATCACGTGGAAATAATGATGCATCACGGGGGAATTGTGATACATTTGTGGTAGTGCATTAAGGTTCTTCAAGATTATTCGATGCATGAAGGTTCTCCATTGAACCCACATCTATATATATATATATACATATATATATATATATATATATATATATATATATATATATATATATATATATATATATATATATTCAAAAGCAAATAATAAGAAGTGCAAGAAACATATTAATTCACTAATCATGCTAACATGTCATTTCTAGATTGATTCATTTTACATCGATCATAAGTCTATAAATAAAATGCATACGTTTTCGAGCGTTTTTATGTACATTAAAACATATTCACATCACGTCCTTACGTGAATATATGTCATGTTAGAGATCTTATAAAAACTCAAAAATATGTGAATCTTTATATATGCACTTATAATGTTAATATAGACATTGAATGAACTTTAAAAAAAAAAAAAACTTAGTTATTTTTTTAAAAGTTTGGTTTTTACGATTCTTCCAATAGATGAAATTTTCTTTTGATACACACACATGTGTGCTCCAAGGAACTCGACCCTATATATATATATATATATAGGGGTGGATTCAATTGAGAACCTCTATGCATCAAAGAACCTTGGAGAACCACAATGCATCGCTAGAAAGTCGTAATGCATCACGTAGAAATTGATGTGTCACGCGAGAATTTGATGCATCACGTGGAAATAATGATGCATCACGGGGGAATTGTGATACATTTGTGGTAGTGCATTAAGGTTTTTCAAGATTATTCGATGCATGAAGGTTCTCCATTGAACCCACATCTATATATATATATATATATATATATATATATATATATATATATATATATATATATATATATATATATATATATATATATATATATATATATATATATATTCAAAAGCAAATAATAAGAAGTGCAAGAAACATATTAATTCACTAATCATGCTAACATGTCATTTCTAGATTGATTCATTTTACATCGATCATAAGTCTATAAATAAAATGCATACGTTTTCGAGCGTTTTTATGTACATTAAAACATATTCACATCACGTCCTTACGTGAATATATGTCATGTTAGAGATCTTATAAAAACTCAAAAATATGTGAATCTTTATATATGCACTTATAATGTTAATATAGACATTGAATGAACTTTAAAAAAAAAAAAAACTTAGTTATTTTTTTAAAAGTTTGGTTTTTACGATTCTTCCAATAGATGAAATTTTCTTTTGATACACACACATGTGTGCTCCAAGGAACTCGACCCTATATATATATATATATATAGGGGTGGATTCAATTGAGAACCTCTATGCATCAAAGAACCTTGGAGAACCACAATGCATCGCTAGAAAGTCGTAATGCATCACGTAGAAATTGATGTGTCACGCGAGAATTTGATGCATCACGTGGAAATAATGATGCATCACGGGGGAATTGTGATACATTTGTGGTAGTGCATTAAGGTTCTTCAAGATTATTCGATGCATGAAGGTTCTCCATTGAACCCACATCTATATATATATATATATATATATATATATATATATATATATATATATATATATATATATATATATATATATATATAGAGAGAGAGAGAGAGAGAGAGAGAGAGAGAGAGGTTCAATGGAAAACCAACAAGTATCCGAAAACCTCCATACACCACCACATATGCATCACAATTCCCGTCTGATGCACCAAATTCCTCGCGCGATGCATCGAATTCCCGCGTGATGCATCGACTTTCTGCGTGATGCATTACCTGATCCAATGACTATAAAGTGGTTCCCGGGTTTTCCGATGCATATAGGTTTTCCATTGAACCCACCCCTACACACACACACACATAGATGCGGGTTCAATGGAGAACCTCCATGGATCGAAGAACTTCCATGCATCACCGCAAATGCATCACAATTCCCGCGTGATGCATCATTATTTCCTCGCGATGCATCGACTTCCCGTGTGATGCATTACGATTTTCGAGCGATGCATTGTGGTTCTCCAATGTTCTTCGGTTCTACATTGAACCCACCCCTATATATTATATTATATATATATATAAAAGAGTACGTAACCCATCCATCTTGTAAACTGCTCCAATTGTCTCTAGTGTGATGCATGTTTCCCTAAATTGATTTGTGGGGTTCCCACTCCCATGTCAACTGAGTATGGTAGATGACCCAACATACACATGAAAGACAAGTTTTTTAATTTGTATGTGTATTCTTGTGTTGGCAATTTGGCATGAATGGGGTATTATTAGTTTTTTAAAGAGGGTGATGATTCCAATGTTTCTCTTTGTATGTTATATAATATTATTATATATTGCTAGATAGATCTTACAGTTTACTACAACCAAAAATCTGTTTCTTTAATTAATTATAATTTTTATAAGCAATGTCGAATATAATATAATGTTGTCTTTCTCTTTGCTCATTATTAGCAAAAAAATAAAATCCTCGTTTCAAAAAACCAGAATAAGCAAACATTAGACGATTTTTGTTTACCTATTAATGAAACCATTAAGAGACCAATTAATGTTGAATGAGCTTCTTACTAATTTCATTAAAAAGTAAACAAATAATCTGTTAATGTTTGTTTATCCATGAAACTACTAAAGGAAAAAAAAAAAACTACAAATGACGTATTTAGTTTGCAAAATAAAATTTAATGAAATTCAAATTAAATTAACTTATTTGAAATTTTATGTTCGAAAAATAAAGAGTTAAATTTATTATATTTAGTTATCGGAATTTATTATGTCCACCAATTTGTAAATAAATTTCAATTCTAACTATTAACAACCAACTCTCTTCGTAAATACTAATAACTAAAATTTAAATTCTAATTCCTACGAATTTCAATATGTGAGCCAAATGGGTCTGGTGTGTGGAATTAAATGTGAAGGATTTGAACTTTTAGTTTATTTGGATGTTTGGATATAAAAGGCAGATATTATAAGTTATTTGAATTATATCAAAATTTTTGATCGAAAGAGTATGTCATTCATAGCCGCTTGTATAGTAACTTAAATTCATGCATTCCCCCAAGGCCCAAACCACACCATTAGCATATGGGTTGCAATTTCAAACCAATGTGCCAAATGGAGACGGATCAAATTGACTCGAAAAAACTAAAATAGAATGTATTTTTTTAAATTGAAATCCTGGGTCATTATGTATCAAACAAAATTTTTTTTAAAAAATTATGTAAAAACGCCGTCTTTTGGTCGTTTGACTGTTTGATCCGTTTGTTTGAAAAGGTCAGATCGTATATCCAAAACATCATGTCCTTTCCCTTTCCATCAAGCACATTGAGAAGTGAATTTAATTCTCTAATTCTTTAAAACTTCATTCCACAAGCCAAATAAACAATAAGAGTACGTTTGGTATGATTGAATCACAATGAATGAAAAAAGAAAATTTTTATATTGTTTTTCTAGATAAGAAATGATAAAATACTAACAAAAGATTTGTATTCTATCTTCTTCCTAAATTATAATGTTTTCGCAATTCTCCTCTTTTTTTTATGAAGAAACAAAAGACAAACTATTAGGGGCATTTGGTATTATCGAATCATTTGAGTTTTACGATCTTTATTAACTAATGATAGTTATACATAAATTAATATTAATAAACAATTAAAAGAAAAACTATAAACTCTATTACATTTCATGTTTTGATAAGTAAATTAGAGAATTTGATTTTATACTAAACTTAATTCTATACTTCTTTCCATTAAAATTAAAGGCTTTCGTTAAAAGATAAAAAAAAACTTATAAAAACCACGTGATTTCATTCTTTCAATTCCATCATATCAAACACCTCGTATTTATTTGATTCACTTTGATATCAACTTAAGGATTTAAATAAGTATACATACCATTTATTTGTCCTCATTTACATTCGTTGCAATTTCATCATACCATGACGGATGTGTTCGTTTTGTGTAATGAAATTGAAAAGAGTTAGAATTTACTTTAGTGTGTTTGAAATTTTGTATTATAAAATATAATTTATTAAAATTCAAGATTGAGCAACTTTGTAATCCTTGTCTTGTAAAAAATGTTAAAACACAGTATGGAATAAAAATTAAAATTTTTTGTTCATTCAAATTTCATCAAGTTTACACACCCTCCATTTGTTTATTTTGTGTATACAAAAACTTTATTAAAAAATGCAGTGGTACTCATGATTACATTTTGCATTATTAAAATGATAGCATGAAAGATGAAGCTAAGGTATACTATACACTCTATGGACTAGGTCAAACTATAAATAAAAAAAATTTATAATGAATATTATATAAGATTGGATAGTTTATTATTTCCTCCCCCAATCAAAGACAACCCTCCAAATGGTTCTACCTAGTAGCCAAAAACTAAAATTAAATAAAAAAAAATATTGAAGATAACAAAGAGGTTATGTACAAGATAACAAGAGCAAGACCCTTTCAGCTGATCTTCTCTTTCTATGCCTATATATAAATACATCATAATTCAGATGCTATATATCGATCACCAACTAAATAATATATATATATAGTTAGCATACCAAATTAAAGAACCATTATCAATTAATCCAAATGGCTAGGAAGAGAAAGGTGGCCAGTGATCAAGAACAGGCCATGAGTGAGAGGAACTCTGATCATCATGGAGACAACATGGCTTGGGATGAGATGGTTAAGGAATCAGCTGCAGCATTGGGCGGACCTCGGCGAGCTCGCAAGCGGTTTGTAGGTGTTCGTCAGCGGCCATCAGGCAGATGGGTTGCAGAAATCAAGGACACCATACAGAAGATTAGAGTATGGCTAGGAACCTTTGATACAGCAGAGGAAGCGGCAAGAGCATACGATGAAGCTGCTTGCTTGCTACGAGGAGCCAATACTCGCACAAACTTCTGGCCGTCTTCTCAATCGGATTCCACCACGCCTGCTCTTCCTTCAAAAATCTCGAACCTCCTCCTCCGTAGGCTCAAAGCCAGGAACAATTCTTTAGCTGCTATGGCTGCTTTGTCTGCCAACACTTGTCACCTAACCACCGACTGCCATGATGACAAGAAGCCCGATGACATGGTAGAATTCTCAGATGCAATCTTTGCTGATTTTCTCAACGACCCAGATGAGTATAATCCTGAGAACAACAATCTTAGCGATGATAGTTATGCCAACAGGAGTCTTGAACCATCTTTACCTTTAAAAGATGATTCTAATAATCAGTTGGTAGAAGTAGAACCTCATGATAATTTGGATGATCATATGGTATCTCAATGTTCAAGTGGCGATACAAACAATGGAGCAGGCGTAATGGAGGAGGAGGACGACGAAGAAGGGAGCAGTAATACTGATCTAGGAGTGATTGATTTCGGGTTCATTGATGAACTCGGATCGTCTTGTAACTTTTCACCATTTGAGATAGCTCAAGAAATAGCATCAGATCAGGAGGAGGTTTACAACGGGGAAGGAGAGGAGCCGTTGACAATATCTGAGGCAATGAAGAGGATGAAATACGAGCGAAAGTACTCAGCTTCTCTATACGCTTTCAATGGCATACCGGAGTGCTTGAAGCTGAAGCTCGGGCTAGGAGCAGGGGTAAAGTCAAGAGAAAGATCCAAATTGCAAAGAACCATTCTTGAGAAGGAGTTTGATAAGAAAGCAGAAGAAGAATTAAAGAAGGATGGTGAAGAAGAGGCCTTGGTGAGTAATACTGTTGATGGAGAATTATTGCTATGGAGCTCCCTTGATCTTCCAACCATCTGCTATGTTAATTAGCTAGCTTTCAAGATTTTATAATTCTTTGTAGCTTCAGTGACACTGTACTTATCAAGATGGCCATCTAGTACTGTGGTGTTTTGTTTGATCAGGATGTTCTTCGATCGGTCACAAAAATTATGCCCATCTAGTACTGTAATGACTTGGAAAGTTTGATACTTATTGTAACCATTTCTCTTAAGCTTTCCTAGCTAGCTTGTGATGCTATCAGCGAAATGATCGATTTTATGTTGTCATGTATTGTAACCATTTCTCTTGAATCAAAATGACATGTATGTTGAATGAACGTGTTATTTCGTAATTCAATAAAAAATGTTGAATCAAAGACAAAATGTGTGTATAATTTTGACTTTGATTCAACGTGTACCGTTGAATTATGAAATTACATATTGATTCAACATATATGCTATTTTGATTCAACATTTCTCACAAATATTTAATTCCTCACATGACCCATACCCTATATATGTATATGTGTGTATAATGCTTATCATTTTTTATAACTAATGTAAATGGTTAAATTTTATGTATATTCCATCAAGTTTCATTGTTTATAGGAATTTGACATTCCTTCCAACTTATACATGAATTAAATTTCAACCTATACATGATTTAGATTCCGACATACATCTCTAATCAAATACTAAAAACAATCTTCCACATTCACTGTCAACCAATTAATAACTAAAATTTAAATTCTAATTCCTTTGAATTCCATTCTGTGAACCAAATGCCACGTAAGTATGTTAACAAATACTTTTTTATGTCCACGTAATTTTAATGTGCTTAAATGTGTGTTCACAAGTAAATATAGTATTCTGCAAAATGTTATCTGTATCTACATTCACCATCAACCAATTATAACAAATACTTATATTATATGTATCGACATTAATATGAAAAAAAAATTAAAACATTTTTTCATAACATATTTACACTCGAAACCCGTGTGTTCACAAGTAAATATAGTATTCTGCAAAATGTTGGTACTCACATAAATCATTCTTATATCTATGTGTGTGTATCTTCAGCACCAACTGCAAAAGGTTGGTACTCACATAAATCACTTTTATATCTGTGTGTGTGTATAACTGTATATCTTCAGCACCAAATGTGTAGTATGTGTGTATATATGTATGTTTGTATAAAATGTGGTTCGTGTAAGTATCTAAAAAATACAGAGTTCCCGTGAACACACGGGTTTCGGATGTGACATGCTCTGAAAAAAAGTTTTTTTTTTAATTTTTTTCATCTTCATTTGGATACAAATAATATAAAACTATTTGTAAAAAATTACATAGATTCACACTTTTTAGCATCGAACGTAAAAAAATTTATGTAAACATGCTTAATGTGCACATACGTTCACAAGAGTACGGTTCATATGAACATTGCATGTTTCACATAGTTCTAGTGTGTTTGTGTAATTTTTTACGAGTAGTCTTCTATTATTAATTTAAATATGATTATGAAGAAAGATTTCAAAAAGAATGGTTTTAAGCGAGGTACTAGTGTTCCGTAAAACTAATGGTACTCGCTTGAACCTATACCTTTGTGTAGTTTACATAATTACTCTTATTATCAACCAAAACAAGTTACATGTTACAGAAGAAAACAACTACCCAAGTTACCATGTTAAAAACCGAGGCATAAGCCCATACTCCTAATATATTGCAAAAAGGTTTCGGCTCATAAGATTTGCCCATAAATAGAACCCCAACACAATATTCCAGATTATATAAGAAGCCTATAATGACAGACTTTAGTATATACAGCCAGGCTTTTCTTCACAAGCAACCCAAAGGTATTTCCCGGAGAAAGCCAGTCTTCATTTCAGGCTATGATCGGATCGTTCTAGTCTTCTAGAGAACCCGAAGCTGAGCTAGGAACGCAGCACAAAGATCCAGGAATAGAAATTGAGGTCCGCTTACCCTCTGTAGATCAAGCAGATACTTCTCCTCACGAGTTTTGTAAAGCTGTAAGAACCAACACATATTCTAAGAAAATAATGTGTAATCACTTTATGGGAAACTAGATCTAGATTCTAGTATCAGTTATAGCATGAAGAGAACGTATTGATTTAGGGCGTCTAGAAATAGCTCGAAATCATGTTACCTGGACTTCAAACTTGACGACATTGGGGGACACGGAGGCACTGGAAGCGTCCACTATGGTTGATTCATCTCCAAAGTAGCGACTACTCTGCATGCTGTCATTTATCATGCCTTCACGTTGGCCATGAACCCATCTGCATTTCATGTTATAGTGCCCTATCTTCTTCCAGCACACGTTCAGTTCTTGCAGAGCTTTCAAAACCTCCGTCATTATCTCACGGGGATGGGCTCGAGACTGTCAAAATGAACAATGAAAACTATTATCAAACAAATTATGAGCCAAAAAAATTCCGTCAGACCAAGTTCCAGAGGAACACAGACACAAATCACTGCCATCTCCTCTTGTATGTTTTATTTATTCTTTTTCACCAGCAAAGGGCTTATGAGATAGTTTTTTTTTTTTTTTTGTCAATATGAAACGAAAGAACTAAATCCCCGACACATGCATATTACAGTAAAAAACAAAATAAAAATTTATCTTGAAAACTAAGGGTAGGGGCAAGATTACCTGAAGCCCAAGAGCCCATTTCCTCTCGACCTGGCTTCTCATATTTATACCTTGATAGTCCATGTATCCAGTTGAGCGTGGTGTTAAAACTGAAGAAACAGCCTCATTTGAATTGATTCGGCTGTTTCCCTCCTGCATTGACGAGGGGACACAGGAGCTTAGTAGAGGTACAGAGTTAGAAAAAAAGAAACCACGATGAAATCAAATAAAAAATGCCAGCAAGAGGCAATCCAAGTATCCAACCACAGATTTCTGAAATTCAGCACCAAGATAACTGTTTGAGTTACGAAACCTATTGTCCAGTAGCAAGTAGTATGCAACCGTACCCTGAAAGTTGTAGGAAAAAATTAGTAACATCTTGACCTGACATCAGTAAAAGTACATGATAAAAATAAGGCAATTACCTCATTTTGCACTCGGTTGCGAAGTGACTCAACAAGGCCATCCCTGTCAAACCCCATCTTGATCACCTCCGTAAGAATATCTTCATCAGTCTGCAGCCAAAGAACTATTCAATCACCACCACAAAAGTGCACATTTGTGTATACAGTTGCACAAAATGGAAATCAACATACTCTATGAGTAACATGTATCATGCATTTGCAGATTGTTATTTCTGATAAACATGCATGAGCAACTCCTATAATCCCCAAACACTGAATAATTGCAACGAAACATACAAGTATTTCCTACCTTTTTTGCTTGCTGCATAGAATCTGGTGGAGGAACAGCTAAGTAGCGTGGCAGATGAGCTTGAAACCAGGGATGCATACGTATCTCAGGAATAGTCATACGCTTCATCGGGTCAACCACGAGTAACCTTGGGATCAGATCTCTAGCACCAGGTGATAAATGACTGGGAAGGGTATATATTCCACCCTTAATAAAAAACATATCAACATGATTCAGGATCAAGCCTTACTGCCTTAGTCTTTGGTCTAGACAATTAATGTTTCAAACTTAAAAGAATTAACAATCATTGCAAATGCGTGATAAAATAATTTAACAATTAAAATAAAGAAGCAATGGCATACAACACTAAGAACTTGACACTGTACAATGCTCGCTATCGAGTATCGACCAACAAATTTTACTGAGATAATCACTTTCACGTGTCATTAAATACTTATCTCCAATGAAATAGTGAGGGATCAAGAGATGATGTTTTCATATGTGCCATATAGCACATCATTTGATATATTGAAGACTAAACCATAGATAATTGTTCAAAGCAGGCAAGCAAATAATATCTACTTGACTTACCTTAATTTTCTTGAAAAGGTTAGGAATGTTTTCATCGTCAAAAGGAAGGGTGCCACAGAGAAGAGCATACAAGATAACACCACAGCTCCATACATCTACCTCAGGTCCAGCATACAATTTCCCAGATATAACCTAGTTACAACGCATAACATTGATAAGAGAAACTTTAAGATGGTTGGTGATGAATTTTTCAGGCTGCTTCCAAAAACGAAATAATTATGATACATATGAAACTCATCATTGCCAATAAATACCTCTGGAGCTGCATAGTTTGGACTCCCACAACTTGTCTTCAGAAAATGACCATCACGCATGATATTGCTCAAACCAAAATCTGCAATTTTTATGTTGCATTTGGCATCCAACAGCAGATTCTCAGGTTTAAGATCTCTATGTACCACCATATTCCGGTGGCAGTACTCCACACCAGAAATTATCTGTTTCAAAACATTGGTGTATTTTTATAATATAACCCATGAAAATACCATTATCCACATTTGATTATATAAACACCACAATCATAGCAAAAAGGGTGGCATCTTTTTCACCTGCTGAAAAAAATTGCGAGCTTCATCCTCATGCAACCTTCCCTTCTCCACAATGTAATCAAACAGTTCACCGGACTTCACATACTCCATAACAACATAAATATCTGATGGTGTCTCAACAACCTCATAGAGGCGGATTATATGCGGATGCATAAACAATCTCAATATCTTGATCTCTCTTCTAACTACAAAAGCCAAGGGTATCCATAACATCAGCATCAGTGGTACAACACATGATAACAATCTATGTCTGACTTTGGCAGTCGCTAATAAGAGATTATTATGATTTGTCAAATAATTACACATGAGCAGTCTTAGACACGTGACTTGAAAACATAGCTAACACTGTTGTATTTCAACCGGTTAAAAATCTACGAATTATTGAGTCTGGGAGACAAAGAAAACTAAATACAATAGTGACGTAATCATAAGCCTAACATAACAAAGACATCAAGACCTAATAAAATTTTATCTTCCAAGAATTACCAACCAAAATCCAACTGCATTACAATTGACTCTTTAACAAGCGTCATTACATTCATGATATATATGTCCATGACAGTGTAACCATAGCTTTGCTCTCAAACGAGATCACACAAAGCACATATATGTATGCCTTTTGTACTATTTTCTGTGTATGAACGAAAATAAATGAAACTAACAACTATTTGTTTAAACTTATAGCAAAGCATTCTAATTGTGGTACTATTATCATCTACCATGTTCCTACCTTTTTCTTCCATCTCCATGTTTTTTATCTTGCGACGGTTGAGGATCTTTATAGCAACTTTGTGTCCTGTCAAAGTATGCTCCGCAATTTTCACCTTCCCAAATGAACCAATACCAAGCGTTTTCCCAAGCTTATAGTTGCGTAAAAACATTTCCACACTGCTCCCACCACGCCCTGATCCCTCCATATATTATCCTGTCATGATGGTTGACTAGATACAATAAATAAATATTCAACCAATAAGAAATTACATGAGATAAATTGTCCAGGTAAATCTTACAAACAAATATTTATATTAAACGGACCATGGATGCATCCTCAAACTATACCCGATACAAGGTAGACACTATCTTAGTCATCTTCTGCGTCACACGGGTCTTTCTTGGATGAAAGAAAGTAACAATAAGATCGTTACAATATGTAAAAAAAAACCAAAGTGAATTTAAATACATGTTTGGCTAAAGCCATCTGAAACATGCACAAACAACAATTACTAGAAAAAGAAGAGCGAGCATTTTTCATAAGCCAAAGTCTGGAGCAGATTACTTAGAGCTAGGATACATATGTCTAAGTTCTAACATGTTACATTATGGTGAATAGAGTGATCACTAATATGGTTTGCATGCAGGTATTTTGGGTAAGAAAAGCAACAATCATATTCAGCCAAGCCATGAAAAGAATACACAACTTTCCGATCCTGCCCCACAAAATGGAAACTCAGTTTACACACATACAAATATGAGTGATTGTTTGTTTCAAGTCTGGCTTTTGATGACTACTGTTTCCCATTCATTTATATATTTGTACATGGAATAAATTCTCGTTCACGACTGTGATGATCAATGTAAAAATTTTCTAAATCAGTCATTCCTTGAAATTAATATTCTTTTCTGCCAATATTGTTTACACTAATATCTTCGAGATGAATTTCTTCCCAAATTTCGTGAAGAACCTCAAATGTGAAACACACTAGTATAAAGAAAAATAGTGGAAAGATGTTCCAAATGAATTCTTGGATTTCATATTAAAATGACCATGCGAACAGAAACCAATATTGCAAATACTTACAAATGATCACTTTCGGAGAAAAGTATGTAACTTACCTTCTAAGCTTGCCAAAATGGGGGAAGTCACAATTGTCATGGAATATCCCAAGATGGGAATATTTGTAGTGAAAGCTAGCCGAAAAAAGGAAAGTGATTATTGTAGGAATATCCCAATATGGAAATCATTATATTTCCATGAAAGAGGAGGAAAACATATTTTATGGCTGCAACTTGTGTGTCATGTGAGCAACATACTGAGCCACATGAAACACTTGTGACACAATACATGTATATGGAAATAAGAGCAGTCTAGTTATGAGTCAAGCTCAACAACAGGATGCTTCAAGTTTGTCAAAACAGTTAAGCCATATCTAGAGTAAACTTAAGGCAGCACTACTTCCGGATAAGACAAGTACTCATGTTTCCCGTGTTAGAATAAGATCCAAAATATATTCCAAAGAGGAAAATTTAGATCAGTTTGATCAGAAAAGTCCCATTTGGGTTTTTTAAGCACCAGTCATAATGTCTTGAACAAACAAGCAAAACAAAGAACTTCCACAGGAAGCAGCTTGCACAATAGAAGTAAAAGGCTACAAATTGATACACATATTCCATGCTACCAATTAGTTACTAAAGAATTCACATTGGCATTTGACTCTGGTTCTTTAGAGTGCCCCTTTTCAAACTTAAAATGTTTACAATATCCCGATTGAATACACATAATTGGTAATAGGACACCTAACTAAGAAACATGAGTCATAGAAATATATTCAAATTATCAAACAAGGAATCTCATACACAACGCAATTGAAAGTTCTTTTTATCCAAAATAAACAATATTCTTCTAGTCAGATAGAAACCAATCAATTTCACCAATCAAAAACCCATGATAGAGCCACGTATCTGAATTTCAACATCAAACAAAACCCCCGACACAATTTCAAATAAAGGGAGGAAATTATGTATACATTTATCCATGAAACAGACAAACAATCTTGGAAATTTTGATATCACTAACCGAGTAATAAAAAGCAAATGAACCGAGTCAAATCATGTAAAGGTTCCGTCTCCCGATTACAACTCCTTGTTGCGAGATTCTGGCGAAAGCCCGATTGTAAAATCAATCTCAAAGATTGATTAAATGCGCTTTCTTCAACAAATCAGCGTACATGTAGCGGAATGGAGAGAGAGGAATAGATGAAAAATTAGATTTTGTATATAATAAGAGAAAAAAAGGAACGGTACACCTCCTCTCTGACAAGGGTTTGAGGAGGGAGGGGGTGATGAAGAAGGAAAGCCTTGCGAATGGCCACGCAACATCATAAAAAAGTTTCAGTTTCTTTTTCTCTCTCCTACTTATTTATGATGCATTGATGCATCACAATATAATAATAATGATATTTGATATTAATTCTCCAAAATAATAAGGAGGTTCGAAAGAAATAAAAGAAAAAAAAAACTCATGAGTTCGAGTTTTTGAGTAATCATTTCTAGATATTTGGTAATCATTTTTTAAACAAACAATATCAATGAAACTCAAATACATTCTTTATGTTAAAAACTCATCTAACAAACACACCCTGGTTTATCACTTTTGTCGTGACAAAGTAAACACTAAACATGTTTCTTATTTTTTGGGTTATATCGTCGCAAATTTCATCTCGTGATAAAAAATATATAAACACATGTCATTTTATTCTTGATTGTATGAGCCAACAAGCTGAAGGGCTACTATTAGACCTAGACAAATGATTTATTTCAGACCTCAACATATTAAGCCAGCCCTAGGTTAACCCTCCTTAGGACAAGGCTTCCTGATTATCCTTTTTGGTTAGACAAGGGGCATAGGTGTCTGCCAAAAAGGAGGAGCCAATGATCCTTTTTGGTTAGACAAGAATGAGCTTTTGTCTGGATGCGGCTGGTGGCCATAGACATGGAGAAGATGGTGGTGCAAGGGCGTGCTCCCATTTGCTGGTCAGGCGACAAAGGTACCAGATTAAGGTACAATGTTAGGCCAAACCGCAAGGAAGGTTTAACGTACCTTCTCTCACCTAGCGGACCAGGTAATCTCCAATCTCGTATTTATTCTCACTATCGCTCACTTTTCATGCATGTTAACTTAAGCATCAAAGGGCACCCTTGCATTGTCGCTAACCCTTGTTTTTTCTGTTTCCTCATGTTCTAGGCACTGAGAACCACCTGGGCCTCCATTACTTAGACGCAAAACATCATTGCTTGTCTACGCATAAACAACTATTATTATATATACTAGCTTAGTTACCAATGTATTACATGATTATTATAACATTAATTTTAAAATGAATTAATATAAAATTAATATAAACATACTCGTATGTAAGTTTTCTACTAAAATAATTTTAAAGTTAATATAAATTATCTATAACTATTAAAGTGTTTCTTTTATTGAATTTTATAAATTAAATAGGAAAGTATTAAATGGATTTTTTTTCGTAATAATAAATAAATTAGTAATGAAATATTCTAATTATGAAAAATAGACGAAAAAAATAAATTTTTAGTGTGATGAGTAAGTGACATGTCATGAGAAGTTTTCTTTTATAAATACACACACATACAAGCAGGTTTATCAGCGTATTCATGAGATTCCAGCGTATCGGTTGTGAATGTAAACATGTTGGTTTTTTGTGGAGAAACATAAGGTTGATTATGAAAAAAATGAAAACATTGACATGAAGATTTTCTTAAGAAGAAATAACATGGAATGATGAAACTGAAAAACATGAAAACATAATAATTTTTTTTTTCATATTAAACCCTAATTCAAACTTCAATATCAAGAAAAAAACATATGTTTAAATGTTTAGATACATGAAAAATATGATAAAAAAAGGTTCAAAATGAAATAAAAATTAAGATAGGATCGATTTGCAATCATACCATCCCATGAATGATACTAAATGCTGATCATGATCTCATATTCTCATGCTAGAATAAGATAAAAAGGCCCGAACCACATAAAATGTATCAAATTAATATACGATTCTACAATCTTGACTGATTTCACGTTAGAACCGATCCTACTACGATCTAAATCAAAATTTCAATAAGATTATGTGATCCTATGAATAATATAATAACCATAAATCTATAACATATAATAAAGGCAATATTATATTAACAGGATATTTCAATAATACAATATAAATCCAAAAGCAAAAGCAAAATTATATTACACTTGAAAATTATGGTGCATAATTTTTAGAAAATGCTTGGATTGGGTTGAGTTTACAAAGGAGGGATCCATTGGGCCTGGGAAAAGGGTAGAACGGTGGTTACGCTCGACAGACTCCACACTCTGTCCCTCTTTTGCTTTAAGCCTCAAACCTTCGATCTCGCACAACGAATTCAACATATGCATCTAATCTAAATCTCTCTCTATCGAATCAGTTAAAGCTCGATAATTCGACAGTCAGGTAATGATCGATTTACTTTTTTTAAAGTTTTTTCTAGGGTTTCAATTATCATTTTCTCCCAATAACAACCAACTTCATTTGTTCTAGGGTTTCAAATTTCATTTCAATCAGTTTGAGCTCAAAGGTGTCACGTTAATTTGTAAATAAGCCTTTTTGGTTTAGCAATACTCGGCCTGTATCAGTTATTCTATTGGAAATTATTGAGAAGGTTTAAGCTTTAGGTATTTCAGTGCTCCACACCATAATCGTGTTTATGTGCTCGTATCATGTATCATTATCTTCTTTATTTTTTCTGGGATGGAACGATTAAATTAGTTGATGGTGTAAAGCATGAACCATGTGTATCCATCATCATCCAGTTGGTGTAAAGCTAAAGCACAGATTGTGTCATCATCTACCAAAGTAACATATCAATTTCTTCATTTTCTTAGAGGTTATAGGTTGACTGTTACGTCTGTATAGTGAACCATAATTGTATCATGCCTAATGCTTCTGTTTGTTTTTTGATCTTTTGTCACTTGAGTGTTTGGGAAATTATTATCAGGTCTCAGCATGCTACCTGTTGAACTGATACATACATGCCTATACACACCCACATGTATGTGTTTGTGTGTGTTATCTTATCGTTGACTCTGTAGCGCTAATCAGTAAACCTGATTGTCCTGTGATGTTTTCTCAAAGCAGTTTGGTTCAAGTTTGATTTGATGCTTCTGGACGTGTATTGTATATTTTGAAGTCAAGGTTATTGACATGACATCTAGGCGGAACATTAATTATACTCGTCTTGCCGATGAAGACAATGACGATGACTATATAGGCAATGAAGGAAAACACGACCCTCGGTTTGAATACTCACCAGCAACCTTAGATGAAGTCCCATGGAAATCCATTGCCCTTGCACTTTTTCTGCTCATCCTTGGATGTGGCCTTATCCTTCTTGCAATCTTCATTTTCACAGGTCACATGGGAGGAGACAGATCCCAAGCATATGGCCTGTTAGGACTTGGGGCTCTCACCTTCCTCCCAGGTACATATATGATATTATTTCAGTCTATACATTGGCTAATTTGTCTGTGACAGGTAGCCTTTTTTAAATCAAACAAATACTACAAAAGTTTCTCATTTTAACTGGATTACAGTTACAAGTATATGGAACATTTAAACTGAGAAGCAAAATTGAACTGTATAAAACCTCCTTATGGCTTTTGTGGTTATGCTAAGGTGCTTAGCTTTACTTCAAGAGTAAGGGAGTAACCAATGTGAAAACATACGGAATGTATGCTTGCTTGTTTTTGTTATTCCTGCCAAATTGTATTGCCTCAAATAAACTTAAGGGGCTGTTTGGTACGCAGGGAAATGGAATTGATTCTTTTTTCCTTGTCTGATTGGGTCCAAGAATTAATTAGTGGGAATGATTACATTCCCTTTCTCTTTGGTTAATTCTTTGCTATGTATGGAGAAATGAAAACCCATCTTCCTAATAAAAAGAAAAGTGAGACCTTCACCCTACCTTACACCTACACCTACACTACACCACCTAACCGAACCCTCACCTTAACGGCTTAACCCACCCCACCACACCCACCCTGTCATATCTCACACCCCCACCTCTAGGAGTGAGAACCGTTTTTTTTAAGGCATGCCATTAGTATTGAGGACCGAACTGATTATAAAATTATGGTACCGGTATCGGTATTGGTTTTTTCAATAACTGACTTGTTAGAACCATTGTTTCATTCATCACACAATGCTAATATCAAAACATACACCAAACCAACAAACAAAGTTAATATAAACTTAATAAATGAAGTTAGCCATGAAACAATAAAAACTTATTTGTCTTTCTTCTATATTCTTTGATTGAAGGTGAAACGGCCAATACCGATTGTTTTTCGTTTAAGATACTGAATACCGAATTATGCTAAAATCAAGAACCGAATACCGAACCAATAGTCCACGTTTGGTTTCAGGAATTCGGTTAATAATCCCATTCCTACCCACCCTATTCTACGCTGCACTCTGCCCATCTCACCCACCTCATCATACTTGTTCTATTATACCCTTGCAACCCTACCTTACACCTACCCACACACCCACTTTACCGACCACACCCCATGAAGAATCAACATTGGTACTTGTGATTCACTGATGAATTCCATGTTCTTACCAAACAGTGGAATCAATTTTCATTCTCCATGTTAATTTTCTCTTGCTGCATTTTTCATTCTTTGTAATCGAGTAAGGTAACTGAATTTCATTCTCTGTACTTGAGTGTTAGAATGCATTTCCAAGTTCTACTTGACATTGTTTGGTTCGCAAAATTTTTTCTTGGGATTTGCATTATGTAGCAATTTTATTCATCAGGATTATGTCAAAGAATTTGCATTAGTTTCTAAGGGTTATTTGCTAACCTGAAGGATGCAAGGCAACTGAGATTTAAAATCCTAGAGGTGATGCTGAATTTTTTAATAACAAAAAAGGATGGAATTAAAGAATTTCTGGGATTTTAAATCCTTACTGAAATCTGCGAACCAAACACAAGATTTTAAATGCAAATCTCAGTGAATCTCAGGAATCCGTGAATCAAATGCCCCCTAACAGTCTATTAGTCTAACACTCAAGTAAGGTAACCCTAGTATTTGGACTTCCATTGCTTGTTGCTTGTTTTCTACCATGATTCATGTGTCACTGCTAGACGATGTTCTTTCTAGATTGTTATTGTAAGTGTAATGTATTGATTTGACTTGTTTGGTTATTAATAATATTTTATAATTTAAACCTTTCAACAATTTTGTACTTTCTGATGATTTATCCATTTCAGGCTTCTATGAGACTCGAATTGCGTATTATTCATGGAGAGGCGCACAAGGGTATCGCTATGCATCCATCCCTAGTTACTAAGAACTACATGCTGTTCCTGGTCTGTTTGGTTGTATATTCAGGGTATAATATACATACATCACCTACCTGTTATGTAGATTGAGATTGTTTTCTTTAACTTTTGTGGTTTTCCCCACTGGAAATGTATACTTATGATTTATGGGGAACTACGGTGCAAGAACCCATGGTGCAGACTCTTGGTTTTCTTTGATTATCTAGTTCCTTATATTGGGGTGTTGAGGATTTTCTTGAGGTCAAATGCATATTATTTGTTGGAAGGTTTGGGCAAAGCTCTTGCTATCTATGTGCGTTGACCCGTTGAGAAGGATATCAATGCTTTCTACTTTTATAGCTTGAATTGTTGTGATATCTAAAAGATTTTTAGAAAAAAGGTACTTTGAACTCGAAGCATTTATAACATTTTGTAAACGGATATTGGTTTTCTAGATTCTAGAAATTAATGTTTGTCCAGAAACTTATGCAGTTGATTCTTGACTTGTTAACTAATGATAACCTTGTGTGATTAAATACACGGAAACTGGTATGTTTAAGGCAATGCTTATTCCTACACCCTTTTTTTTTTATTATACAACCCTCCTAATTACACTTTAATTACCCCAATGATTGTATAATGATTTTGATTTGATATATAATGATTTGACAAAATAACATTTATTTAATAATGATTTGATTTAATGATTTGATTAATGATTTGATGTAAATATATAAACATTTATTTAATAATATTAAACTTGAATTAAATCATCATTGAACAGTACATGCATTATCACTCAAGTGGTACAACATTAAGATCAATGCTACAATTAAGTTTCTTATAAGCGAGTAAACGATCTTCATACATTTTAACCCATTCGCTTTCTTTTTTTCGGCTTTTTTTTGATCGATTGTAGCCAGAAACCTCTGGCATTGGGTATCCCTCACGTAAGTCAACCTTCACGAAATGGTTGTTATGTACAAATGCGAGTGTAATGACATGATTTTCTTTTGGAGACTGCGGCTTTGACCAAAGAGGAAAATATGTTAAGCAGCGTGCATTTGTTAGATAGTGAAATATACAGTTATACTTATTTGCGATCAGAAGACCAGTGTAAGGCATCCGCATCCAGTTATGAAAAGGTGCATCACGATACTCAAAAAAGTTGAGAGATTCTTCTAAGCGCTTGTATTCACTATCAAAAATGCTTTTATATTGCTTACTATTTTTATTTAGCTCCTCTAGTAGTTCTCGATGTATTGCAAGCCATTCCTCCTCATTTCGACCCATAGCAACAGCAACTGAACGAAACCTGCAGTTTCCATCACCTTTAACATCTTGAATTCCAATGACATAATGATGAAAACATTTAGGAATTTCACTAATCAAATGATGATTGTAGCTCTTTGGTTCCTATAAAAAAATAGATTAGTTTATCATATCGACGATCTAAAAAAATTAAGATAATACATTTACCTGGAACTTTGGTTGATGATAATGGTATTCATCTTGTGTTTGTTCTGCGTAAGTGTATCCATATTGTAATGGATTTGCCGGTTCCTAATGTTTTATCATGTAAACCAATGTCATTCAAATGGATAAATAAATAACATGCAAAAATGCATAATAATAATAATAATAATAATAATAACAACAACAACAACATACCTGTACTGTTCCTTCCTGATTAAAGGATTGATCAAACACTTGTGACGGTAGTGGGTCATAATTTATTAAGTTATGCATAAACGGATCTTGATCAAAAAAGTTGTTCATCCAAGACGTCGTTTGTTGATCAACTGAATCCGTATATGCTGGTGGAGAAATGTATTCATGGTGTCGTGGCGGCTCACTTTGGGGTTGGTCGTTCAAGCCACGATACATGTAATCGCTGTGTCTTGGTGGCTCGCATTGCGGTTGGTCGTTAAAGTCACGATACATGTATTCACTGTGTCATGGTGGCTCGTATTGAGGTTGGTCATTACGTGGTGGGACATTAGCTTTGGTTAGTTCTGCGACCAAATTCTTTTCATCTTCATTCAAACGCATTGCGAATGCGTGTCCCTCAAAACTTGAGGCATTTGCATGAGTGTGTGTGCCACATAGCACAGTTAAATTCCATTACTTATTATCATTACGACAAGCTACTAACTCAAACGGACAACCAATTTTTTTTGTGACACTCTCTCTGCTAGAACTAGAATCTTTATACACACCGCCACGTTCGCATTGTAACCATACTTTTCTTAATTCATTTTTTTTGATAATTTTGAACGTTTTTTAATAATGATAACACCAAGAGATCTTGCGACGTTGTTAACCCAGTTCATTAAATCATCAAAAGTAGGAAAATCCTACAAAAATTATGTACATTAATTAATAAAAACATAGCGTAGCTTTAAATAATAAATATGGAAAATAGTTCATAAAAATACCTCTGTAGCAGTGAAGTCTGTCGTGTTATCAACTACAATATCATCAAACCTTGACATTTTGATTGCAAAAGAAGAGCACTGTAGGTTTATTTCTCCACCTTGACATTTTGATTGCAAAATAAGATGAGCCTATATATATGTAAAATGTGGGCCCCACCTTGATAAATAAACAAAAAAAAGGTGATATGATAGGAGGGGGTGTATGAATAAAGAAAAGTGGGCCCCACCTCAATAAAAAACAAAAAAAAAGGTGATGTGATAAGAGGGGGGTGTATGAAAAAAAAAAGTGGGTCCCACCATAATAAAAAATCTTGAAAAAATTAGACTTGATTTGACAATATGTGGGTCCCATATAATAATTAGATAATCATTAGGGTAATTAAGAAATTTTTTAATATTAATTAAGGGGGGTGTATGATTAGTAAAAATTAGTGAATGGGGGGTGTATATTTAGTATTGCCCATGTTTAAACACTCTTGTAAGATATTTAAACATTTTTGTATCTTGACCCATTGGCGAACTGTGGTTTTTTGATCTTGTCACTTTAGTGTTTGAGAAATTATTTATTGGATCTTAACATGGTACCTATCGTACTCTCTCTCTCACACACACACACACATTTAAAAGTGTCTGCAATAAGATTCATATCATCCAAAATGTTTATAAAAATATTTTTAACAATATTTATAGGATTTATTAAAATTCATAGGTTTCGACACAATTCATAGAATTTAAAAAATTTATAGCATCCAACCATCCAATAATATTCATAGGTTGATATATAATTCATAATAATGTTTGCAACAAGATTCATAAGATTCTAAGTCATTTTATTATTATCCACAAATCATAATGTTTACAATGAATAAAGTGTTTACAAATAATTTTTTTTTGTCTTTATCTCTCTCTCTATGATGTATGTACGTATGTATAGCATGTATGTATGTACCAGATTCTATATCCATGTATCACATGGATTGAATTAAAAAAATAATATACATAAATAAGTTAATTATAGATTAGATTATATTTGATATGAATTCAAATTAATTTTAATTTGGTAAATGACACGTGGCAAAAGAAAAGTTTCGACATGTGACGAATGAAATGAGAAGCCGACACATGACACATTACTTACTCATTTATTAGTATTTATAGACAAATCATAGATATATTTTAGATAGTTTATAGATAGATTATAGATATGTATACAAATATATGCAAGTGTCTTTTATAGTAGCTTAGTGGTTGAGGATATTAAATCCAAAGTGGAGGTATAGGGTTAAAACTTCACACATCTTTTTATTAGTGACTATAGATTTATCTCTTTCATGTTGGTCATGTGACCGGTCAGTAGAGAACCCTAAAGTCTGGGTGTTTTTTTTCCTTTAGTGCTAATCAGTAAACTTGATTGTCTTGTAATGTTTTCTCAGAGTGAGTTTGATTTGGGTACTTCTGGATGTGTTTGGTATAAATGAACACAACTTGTTTAAACACTCTTGAAAGATATAATGGAAGAGTCAAAACGTTGATAGAATTATATGAATTTTCATTTGATAACAACAAAAAGTCGTGTAGATGTGAGAATTACCTGAACATGACAGGCTTTTTGAGTTCCATTTATATAAATGTAAAAGTATAGCTATGTTTTTAAAAATAAGAAAAATAACATGAAGTAGTTGCTTAAGTTTAATATCATTTAGATTTAGACAATTTGACTATGTATTTTTTGCGCACATTTAGGTCGTGTACTTTTAAAGTATTTCGATTTGATGGTTTGGTAACGGGAAGACAGATACTGCTGATTATCATGTTGATATATACTTTGTCAAAGTTTTGATTATGTATATACACACACATACATACACATTTTGCACCTAGAACTATATCAAAATTAATCACATTCATTTGGAAGATGAGAGGCTTCTTTTGTACCTAGAACTAAAGGCCAGAGAGACTGGAAAGTGGAAACTGAAAAGATTTTATAATTATTATTAATAATCATTAAAAAAAGAGAAGCCTTTTGTATGCCAATGAATATATGATGACGTGGCAAGACATAGGCTGGCCTGCACCACAAAAAGCAAGGCTCTGTCCTCTTCCTTCTCTTTATAAATTCATTTTCTTCAAACTGCAATTTCAATCTTCGTCTCTGGGCTCCAAAAAAGAAATAAACAAATTGGCTGTGGGTGGTATCCGAACCCGAGTCGGATCCACCCTTTTGCCTTCCCTCTGGTGAGCCTCCTTCATTTTGTCGCAGGGGAAGAGGGAGATAATATTATGCTCATAACGCTATCTTCATCTCTTCCAGCAGGTCTCTTTATCAATCATTCATACATATATATATACACACACACACACACATATATATATATATATATATATATATATATATATATATATATATATATATATATAATATCTGTGTGTGTGTGTGTTGTATATTCATTCTTAGATGCATAAAACATGCCTTTTGATCTGATTGATGTAACCCTGGTTTTTTTCTTGAAAGATCCAATTAAAATGTAGAATAAAAATGTTAACTTGATTATGTAAAGACGTCGATATCCTCTCTTTTTATGCTCTTTTTTTGTAGGTGGGAAGAAATTTTATTAGTTTTCAATTTGTCACCAATTAAGTTCTGTTTATTGTTGATGGGTGGTGATGCATGCCCATATGCACATTCTCATGATTACAAACTTTTGAGCATCTGATGCACAGGATATTCATAAGAGGATTATTTGATTTTGTATGTGTTGGGAGTATTTTTGATTTATGATGATGATATTAATCAAAAACTTTTTCGAGCAGTCTGCATTTCTTCGTTATGTATTTTCTTTTAATGGAGTTCCGATCCATGCTTGAAAGTTCTAATGCATGTTTTCTTTTCCTTTTTGGATGACTTTAAAGATTATTGATTGTTCCTTGCAAGTTATTTTTCTTTGACGTTACTCAAATTTGCAAGTCGTACGTATAGGATTTTGATTCGTTTTTGTGTTAATATTTCACTGATGTTCAGTTTTTTATAAAAATTTATTCTATAACATGCTTAAATTATCACAGTATCTTCACATTCACCATTCTGACATTGGTTTCATTACAAACTTTTGCAGCTTGCTAATCAGGTATGTTCGATCTCTTCATAATCCAATCTGTTTTCAGGAAAGTCATCGATCGTCATGTGTTTAACTACTTGCATATATACATTATAGAGTCGTTGAGGGATCAAACTGTCATTTTTTATTGTTTTATCAGGGAATTACTTGTTACTATTTCAAAAAAGAGAGATATATGGATGGTTGTGTCTCATCGCATGCTAAAACATCCAGGAAACCGCGTCGTCGTAGAACCAAAAAGAGCCGTAAGCACAATAAAATGAGGAAGAGAAACAGCAATGCTGGAAGTAGCGTTATTGTTCGAACCACAACTACGTGTAGAAACGTGCCTTCCAGTTCTTCTTTTAACCTCACTCAGAAGGAATGGCAACGCAGTCAATTTGATTCTAATGGTACTTTCTTATATATGTTTTCTTTACGTAATTTCATCAAAGAATCTTGTTTCCTATTAAAAGTAATGTGGTTTACAGCAGCCTAACTTGTTTGTAGCTTACTGAAAAAACCATCGTATCTGTATTCTTAACCACTTTGCTCTGCAGCAATTTGCCAAGAAGAATCATGGTTTGACTCGGTCAGCAAAATCGATGCATCTGATTCAGATGAGGATTTCATGAGTGTTCATGGGGGTAATATGCATAATCATCCTCTTCTTTCTGCATAATATTAGTTTTCCCTTTGTCTTCCATATAGTTTGAAGTTACCAAAGAAGTAAATATTGCAAATTATCCATACTTTGTTTATTCGCAGATGGTTCTTGCGATTCATCAAGTAGACAAGTGGTTCAATATGAGACATCATCATGCATTGTCGAAAACAATTGTAAGTATCATGAAAGTTAGTAAGAAAGATGGCAGATCATCAAAGAGTTTAATGAATGATTTAATGAATTTTCTGAACAAATTTGTTGTTCTAATACTTCTTTTTTTTTGTTCAGGTCCACAGATGCTAATAAGGAAATCATCAGTTATCAGGGTTTCACTAAAGGGAACTTCACTTGACATAGAAGAAACCAATGAAATCCGTAAGTTTGAAGCTTTGTATGGGAGCGTTAACAGTATTTGTTTCGTAAGGAAATCACACCTTTTTTTCATTGCAGGTCTTTCAAGAAATTGTTTCTATCGTCCCCGAGCAGGATACGGGATTCCATGTTGTACAAACGAGAAACCAACCCCTGGATGTTGGTCTGCTATTCACCCATCGTGTTTCGCTCTTCGTGATGAAAACTTTTTTCTGTATGACTTGATCAAACTTTCTACATGCTTTAAAGTGTTTGTTATGCAGAGAATTTTTTAAGTAACTGTGAAACTAACATGCAGAAACAAAACAAAGAGTCCAGCGCCGAGTTATTGTCCTTATACGCCTATAGGCGTCGATCTCTTTACCTGTCCAAGAAAAGTTAACCACATTGCCCAACATCTCGAACTTCCTACGATCAAAGGCAATGGGAAGTTTCCTTCTCTTCTCATCGTCAATATTCAGGTTCAAGATTTTTTCTTTAATTTCGTGGGCTTCTGGTATAATCTTATATGATAAAGATTTTTAATAAGTTTCAAATCTTGTAAAACTTTTACTTGGTTTTGCCAGTTGCCTACTTATCCTACTGCTATGTTCCATGGCGATAGCGATGGCGAGGGTTTGAGCCTTGTGTTATATTTCAAACTCTCTGAAACATATGAAAAAGATGCATCTTCTCAGTTTCAAGAGAGCCTCAAGGTAATTAAGATGCTAATCTTCTCTTTTAACTTTTTATTCAAAGTTTTAAGCTTCTAAAGTGACTGAATTGTGCATGCAGAGTTTTATCAAAGATGATATGGAAAAGGTGAAGGGATTCACGAAAGAATCCATCGTACCCTTCAGAGAAAGGCTGAAGATCATGGTGGGTGTAGTGAACCCCGAAGATCTTGTTTCGAGTAGCACTGAAAAGAAGCTTTTGCATACTTACAATGGAAAACCGGTTCTTTCTCGACCTCAACACAACTTCTATCAGGTAGGTGGCTTTTCTTTTTCTGTCTTGATGGTAATTGGGGTTTGATCTTTTATGTGATTACGTCTTTACTACGAATGCAGGGAACAAATTACTTTGAAATTGATCTGGACATTCATCGGTTTAGTTACATAGCAAGGAAGGGACTGGAAGCCTTTCGTGAACGCTTGAGAAATGGGATTCTAAATCTAGGCCTAACCATTCAGGTACTCCATGATTTTTTCGACTTGAATTTATGTTAAGCAGGAAAAGGAAATGAACAGTTTTTGTGTTGTGTTAAAATAGGCTCAGAAGCCGGAAGAATTGCCGGAGAAAGTGCTATGCTGTTTGAGATTAAACAAGATCGACTTTGCGAAGCATGGACATATGCCCACCATTGTTGCCCATTGATGAAGATTCGTCTTCCTGCTCTTTGTTCATTGACAATGCTATCTACAGATGCATAAATACATCAATGCTGTTTTCCCTCGATCGATCCCTAATTCATGTGACTGTTGGCTGGCATTGTAATACAGAGATCAGTAAATTAAATCCACTTGTTCAAGTTCTATCTTTTTTTACCTTCCAAGTGTTCATGTATGCAATTTCAACCCGTTTATATGAAAATGGGAAACAGATTAAACAAAAACCGTAAAAAAACAACATTGTTATAAAAATGATATAAAAACAATCATATTACGATTGAAAAATGTTACTAACTAGGTATTTTAACACCACCTATTGCGGCGGGAAGACAAATTTGTCTATTTATACATAAATAAAATACATATAGTGAAAACTTGATCCTACTTAATAAAAAAGTTCAAATATTATTTGGTTTATGCTATTTGTTCCTTTTACGGAGTACATGATAACAGAAGTCAAGTTGTAAGATGTATAATCATTATTTAATACATTAAAATAATAAAAAAGAATATAGGATAACATCTTTCAAAAATCCTTACAACTCTCTCTCTCTCTCTCTCTCTCTCTCTCTCTCTCTCTCTCTCTCTCTCTCTCTCTCTCTCTCTCGTAGTTTTACTTTGATTTCTATTGGTGATTTTATTCCTTATTTTTCTTCTTGTTTTATCTTCTTTGATTCAGATTTTGGTGGTGACTTTATGAATAATATAATATGTTGAATAAAAATATTTTACTTAAAAAACTTAATATATTTTGGTAGATAATAAATTAATAAAAAAAATACTTAGTATGTGAATAATAATAATAATAATAATAATAGTTTTAATGACTTAAAGTGTTATTTTTAAATGGTAAAATGATCGATTTAAATTATTTAACGCAAAAAAACTAATGGACATCCATGCAACAAATTGTATTTTAGTAACCACTATGCAAATTTAAAATTTAAGAACAAAAACCATAATTTGCTATTAATCACATCACATGGACCATGTTTAGTCAATTATTTATTTAAACAACTTTTTAATAAAAAAAATTTGTGATATGCGACCACATATTTTATATGATCTTTAAATAACTTTAACAGTATGTAATTTTCATAATTAAAAAGTATTTTCAATAGAATTTAGAATAAACAAAAAGTTAAAAAACTATGTTATATTTTCTTGCAAATTGCAATTAAACTTACTATTAATTGTGTAAAGAATTGATAATGTTCCTTTTTGTTAACATTTGTTCTGAATTCAGATTGGATATGGGTTAATAATTAAACTTACTTATTAATACGAGTAGATTTTATTTTATTTTATTTTTTGTATTTGAATTTATATTTATGTTAAAAGAAGAATGAAATAGATTATTAGCAACAACAAAAAAAAAAAAAGAAGGATAAATAACAATTTACAAATAAATCAAAGAATAATCAAGGGTTAATAAGATGTGGTATTATTTGAGCACCAAGCTTTCATATTTCATCAACCCTCTGAAAATTACAGACCTTTACTTGTTATCTTTGTATGTATTCATTCCACTTCCCATTTCTCTCATGGATGTTGCTTCAATCCCATTTCTATTTTCTTCTTCCATTCCCTTCATTCTCCAGTACAATCATCCAAGCACATGGTACAAGCTCCAAACACCCACTTTACCAACCTCTTAAAGAATCAGCAGCCTGTGTTTGATCTTCATCTCTCTTTAGTTTTACATCATAAGTCTGCATCTATAACACACCAAACCAAAATGTAGTCACAATCACATTTAACATCATTTATCAAAAAGCTTGGTCTGGAATTAATATCAGATGATGATTGTTCAATGTTTCATTTGTTTCTACCTCTTGAAAATCGCGATCTACGAACACCGGTGCGAGTGCAACTAATTTCTTGTCTCCCATTGCTTCTGCGTGATTGAATTAACATAGGTCCCGAGTATCGTAGCGTTTCTTCTTCATGATGATCCTGTCACATTCAACACCAATATCACTCTTGGGTTTTCAATCTTAAGATGTCAAAAAAGGATTGTTTTTTTTTTTCCCGTTACTGGATCTTTTGTTTCACTTTAGACATCACTTACGTATGATAAATCTTGTGTCTCGTACACTTTAGATGAGTCGGAAGGACCAGACACTTCAAGACTTTGTTGCTTGTGCATTGTCTGTGTCACCCTTCTAAAATCGCTTTGTACCCTGCTCCCGAATTCTTCATTTTCAGGCATTTGTGGCGCTGTGGTGGTATCTTGATCAGGAATTGGCTCTATCGGATGAACATCTTGGCTTGTTGGGGTCACAAAACTAACATGTTTCCGCCTTTTTGAAGACCATCTAAGGCTACCGTTTGACACGGTTGCTTGTGCAGGCAATGTACACACGGTGTCAGCTTGGGACACCTCCGTGGTTTGTGAAAGGTCTGACACTGTGTCGTATGACGCTTTTGAAGAGACTGATCCTCTGGATTCCCCATTGAAATAAGCACTTCGAGGTACCTGGCCCTCCATAAAAGAAAACAAATAATAAACTCTCGATTGGAAACTCTCAACAACTCAAAGCAACAATCACCGCAGTAAAAAAAAGTGTATGCGAGAGAAACCTCTGTTGGACCAACTTTATAGACAGTAGTTTGTTCTTGCAAATTCTTTCGGCCCCTTCTCAGATTTCTGGAAGTCCCAGATGCACGAAGTTTTCCACCAGCCCTCTTTCTGAAATGTATCAGTGTTTCAAGTCATATTATCTTTAAAATTTGTCAATCAAAGGAATAAGTAGTTTGTGATTCTAATACAAGACTTTTACCCACAGCAAATAAAGCTTCCATTTTTTCCATCACACCATGTGAATAAGTCAACCGGTCGTGTGCAAAGAGAAAGGTCACTCACCTGTGTGCTTCCTCTCGGAACTTTGCATCCATCTCCTTGCAGGGTGGGTACTTTGGCAAGCTTGCAGGATCACACACATAAGGTTTTGTATGGAAATACTGAAGAATAACAATCATCAAGAAACCCCATTAGAAATTTAGAAATTAGAATTGAGCCCAGATGCTATAAATGATTATGCGATTAATGTAAGTTAGCGACTTTTACCTTTGATTGAAGAGCAGATGTGGCACTTCCACGTTTTTCAGGTTCTATGGAAAGCAAAGTCTCGATTAGGTTCACAGCAGATTTGGGGAGTTCTTTAAACCTTTCCCTAAGTGAGCTTTCGTTAGCATTTTGGGGTTTAAACATGGTTGCAAGAGGAAGTGTCATTTTCGTCCAGTACTCCTCCGGCGGACTGCCACAAAGCATGAATATTTTATGGAATTGTTCAACCTGCAAATGTGGTTCAAATGAGAACTAAACAATACCCTAGCAAACAGCTGCTAAATCCAAGTTAAAAGTAGCTTTTTTTTTTTAAAGTGTCATCACCTCTGTTCGCCCCTTAAGTATTGGTCTACCGATAAAAAGTTCAGCAAAAACACAGCCCACACTCCACATATCAACATACGTCCCATAATCCGTCGACCCTAAGAGAAGCTCGGGGGGACGATACCACATCGTCACTACACGGCTAGTCAATGGTTGCCTGCTTGCAACAAAATTTGCAAGACCAAAATCTGCTATCTTCAGTTGTCCATCGTTGTTCACCAAAATATTCGCTGTTTTGATGTCTCGATGAAGAATTCCTCGTGAGTGACAGTGCTCGATTCCTTTCAACAACTGTCGCATGTAGCATTTGATCTGCACCCCACAAAATCCTTCAAATAACAAACTAGACTTTCTATAGACAGAAAGTTCAATAAGGTGTGCATTAAGCAAACCTGGGATTCGCTGAACCGGACGTTGGGGCATGATAGAAGTCCTGCTAGATCATGTTCCATATACTCGAAAACAAGGTAAACGCTACATGATAAACGAGACGTAATTATCCCCTCCAGTTTCATGATGTTTGGGTGATCAAGCCTTCGAAGAATTGTGATTTCTCGAGCCATAAACCTCACACTTTCCGGTTGGAAATTGTCAAATCGCACCTTCTTCAGTGCCACCATTCTACCAGTTCTGAGATCACATGCACGGTACACACTGCTGTATGTTCCTTGTCCAATCTACAATGTAACAAAAAAACTCTAAAGCTAGAGCAAGGAAGATGAAACAATGGTGCCAACTATGGGGGATGTTTACGTTTAGATGATGGGTGTGGTTATCTAGGGTTCCAAAAACTTGTTTTTGATAATTATTATCATATGAAGCTATACGTCCAACCAACCAAACACCCTTTGACCTTTGTATGCATTGTCAAAAAAAAGCTAGCGTTTGAATTTTATACCTTTTCGAATCTTTCAAAGCTTTCGGTTTTTTGTGGGAGCCAACCATCGATGGCTTCACCGGCGACGGCACTAAGCCAGGCTGGCCAACCGGCGGCAACTTGTTCTGCTACATTCGATCTTCCGAATCTTACGTTAAGATTAAATGCAGGCTTATTGGAGTGATTGGTGTTAGGATCATGATAAGTTGAAGAATCGAGATTTTGATCATCTACAACAACGGTACTCCGTTTGGTGGAGGGATCCTCGTGGTTAATGATCTTGTCACCGTCTTCTGTGTCATCTTTGATCTCGTCCAACAAGGCATCATAATTAGGATCGCAATTAAGATTAGGAAATGCAGTGGAATCGAAAGAAAGGATTAGTGAAGAATGATGAAGAGGGGAGATTGAAGAGGTGGCAACATGTTTGGAGCTGATGCAACCCATTTATAATATAGATTCACCCCCAAAATCCATCAACGAATCGACAGATTTTGGGGAGACCCAGATGGAGCCGGGAAGGGAGATTGGGTGGTGAAAGAGGGAATGAGCTAGGATGGTAAATGGGAAGAGAAGAAGAAATGGAGACAAAAATTAACCCTAATTTCGGGGAAGGGAAAGGAAAGGTGGTTTGATCCTGCCCAGTAGTAAATTGGTGGATGACTGATTTTGCCATTTGGGTGTGGCGAGAAAATCGGACATGGATGGAAGAGACGATCGAACAAGTTTAAGCTTATTCATGCAACGTACTATTATTTCTTATATTTAAGAGTAAATTACACAAATGGTCCCTGTGGTTTGGTGCTTCTTGCTTTTTTCGTATCTCAAACTTTTTTTTACACCAATAGTCCCAAAATCCCAAACCTTTAACACAAATGGTCCCTCTGACTAACATCCGTTAACTTTGACCGTTAGAGAGGAGGACATTTTCGTCTTTTTGTCATTCAGGGACCATTTGCGAAATTTTATAATAAACTTTTAAAACATAAAAATCTTTAATAATTTTTTTAATCAAATTTTATTTATTTATATTTAAAAAAATATTCCCACATCAAAAAATGAAAATCTATCAAAAACCCACATAAAAAAGAAGCAGAAAGATTCTTGTTTTTCTTCTTCTTGTTTTTCTTCCTCAAAGCTTCAGTTCTTTCTTCCTCAAAGAATGATGTGTCTCCTCTGCAAATCCATCAAAAACTCACATAAAAAATGGAAATTAAAGTTTACCCATTTGAGATTTGATCCAGATTTGGTAAGTTTTCAAGAAGCTTTCTCTCACATTCTTGTCTCGTCTTTCATGGGAGTTAGATTCCCAGATTCGGTTAAAATCTTGAAGATTTATAGAGAGGTAAAAGAAAAATGGGGTGTTAATATTCAAGATTAGAGAGGGAATAGATGGTTTCAAGAGGGTAAGAGATGGTTCCACTCCCCTTCTGTCGCCACCACCTCCGCCTCCTCCCCTTCTGCCGCCACCACCTCCGCCTCCTTCATCCACGTGGGATTTCTGGGACCTCTTCATACCGCCGCCTCGGAGACGGTGGTAACAACCACCATTGGAGAAGAGATCTAGGTTTATGTGCCGTGCAAGAACCTCCAAAGCTTCCTTTGATGCTCTCTCTCTCTCTCTCTCTCTCTCTCTCTCTCTCTCTCCCTCCCCCCTCCTCCCTCCCTCCCTCCCCCCCTCCTCCCTCCTTTGGAAAGAAGATAGAAGGATGACATTTGAATGAGATGAAGATAGGTTTTAGTTTTTTAATATTTCTATATAAAAAAAGAAAATAAAATAGAATAGAAAAGAAAAAAGAAAAACCAAAAAATGATAATCTTTTAAAAGTTTATAGAAAATTTCACAAATGGTCCCTCAATGGCAAAAAGACGGAAATGCCCTCTTCTCTAACGGTCAAACTTAACGGATGTTAGTCAGAGGGACCGTTTGTGTTAAAGGTTTGATATTTTGGGTCTATTGATGCAAAAAAAAAGTTTGGGGGACGAAAAGAGCAAAAAGTACCAAACCACATGGATCATTTGTGTAATTTACTCTATATTTAATTAATGCGGTTATGGTTATGGTTATGGTTGGTTGACAACTCTCGTCTCTTAATTTGAATCAATATTTCATCAAATTTAAATTCATGGTTTTCACAACATACACACTTATACACGAATATTTGATAATCTCGTAAAAAGTATTGGTCGATAATGAACATACACATGAAATTAAATTTATATGTTTAGGTTCTAAAATGTAATGTGTGATATAGTTTTTCATTTGCTAGGCCAAAATCTGATATCTTTGAGTTCATGTCACCATCAAACAAGATGTTAGCAATTTTGAGATCTCTGTGGATTTTCTGTAATCGAGAATCTTAATGAAGATAAATCTGATCATTCATCACAGGAGAATGATGGTGCAGCACGATCATTTTGATGCATCATGTGTCCGTTTCAAGTCGGGTCGGTCCATGTCAGTCTGGTTTTTGATTGGCCTATTCAGTCAAAGTCGGACCATCATTTTTATGAAATTGTAATTATTTAACCGGGAATCGAACCCCACACTTTTACTTACATAGAGCAATGCTTTAACCTTTCTGCTATACATCACTTAGTTGTTAAATTTATAGACTTACAACTCTTTAATGTATTAATTTACAAAAGATCAAACACAAGATCTCTAATTACATAGATAAACATCAAATTCTATTCACTAGTTTTTTTACGATGTACTAATAAGTTGATATATTAGAAAATAATTTTATTATTAAAATAAATAAATCAATAAATTTAATAAGAAAATCACATGTAGTTTAATAGATAAAGCTTTGGTTTATGGAACAAGAGATTTTGAATTTGATTTCTAATTAAGTAATTTAATATTTTATTTTTGTATACGTACAAACACCTAGTTCAGCAGCAGCCAATGTGTATGACTTGTCCGTTATTTGGGATTTGGGAATGTTAATATGTCAATCTGAAACTAGTACTGGATTTAAAAGAACCATCTTAAATATAATATTTAGATGATAGACAATTATAACATTAAAAATAATAAAAAGAATGTTAAAAAAAATAATATAATACGGAGTATTGCTTAATAATAAATGTAATGACTATATCAATATAATAACAATTATTTTTTATGATGTTAATATTTAAAATGATTATTTAAAATTGTTATTGTTATGATGTTGTTGAATCCTATAATAAGAATAGCAATGATAAATTGACGATGATCGTCATATTATTGTTTTTGTTTTTATAAAATCAGGAAAAATATAACAGGTAAATATTAATAACTTACTTTGAATAGATTTGTTTTTTTTTATTTTCTAAATTAAATTGGTCTATCTAAATTAACTTATAAAGAAACATTCACATATAGTTTGTTGGATTAATTATGGTGATGTTAAATCCATTGAGTGAAAAAGAGAGAATTCCTGAGGCTAACCAAGCCAAAAATAATACTGAGGTCTGAGGGGTTCAATGAAGAACTAATATGTATTGAAAAATTTACATGCACCACCACAAATGCATCACAATTTCTGCGTGATGCATCGTTATTTCCACGTGCTGCATCAAATTCTCGCGTGATGCATTACGATTTCTAGTGATGCATTATGGTTCTCCAAGGTTTTTTGATGCATAGAAGTTCTCCATTGAACCCACCCCAATAATACTTTTTGTTTTTGCAAGACCAAACTAAAAAATTTAGTCAATAAACTTTATTTGTAAAATGTATATTAAAAAATTTAGTTAATAAACTTTACTCGTAAAACTTTAATGATATCCACTTTTATAGAAAAATAAAAAGTTATTGATAGAAAAATAAAAAGTTGTTGGCATGAGCAGACCTAGTTTATATTAGGGGTGAGCTCGGTATTGGACCGTACCGAACCGGTACCGAAATCGAAAATCCCGAAACCGAATTAAGAGTTATGAAAAAACCGAATACTGAACCAATTAATTTTATATGGTACCGGTTCGGTTCCGGCTTTCGGTGCCAATCACGTATTGGGACCGAATTAGGAAAATGTACCAAATACTAAACATAAATTACCAAATACTGCACCCGAATACCGAGTTTCGAATACTAAATACCGAATAATCTCTTGCTTCATGCATTGCGCCTTCTTTTTTGCATAAAGGCGGTACTCATATTCGACCAAATCCCAAGCGGCACCAAATATCCAATTGAACATATATATTCGGTTCGGGATATTCGGGATAAATATGGTACCGAAACCGTGAGTACCGAATACCGAATTTTAAGAAATTTAAAACCCGAGTACCGGACCGAATATATTAATTCGGTATCGGTCGGTACCGGTCCCTGTTCGGTACCGGTCCGGGTTCGGGAAATCGGCTCCGTCACTCACCCCTAGTTTATATATGGGTGTCACTTAACACCGATAAATTTTCAAAATACTGAGTTACGTATGTATCAAAACTCGAGTGATACCTAAGATTTTTTTAGTGACACCTAAAAGAAATTTATGAAATTATAATATACCTATTTAATTTATATTTGTTGTTTTTATTATTCAAATTTATTGAAATATTACTGAGTTTTAATCATAAAAAAGCCAATTTTTTTAAATGAAAGTTTTAATGGTATTGTACTGTGTATTTTTGTAATTGAAAAAATCTTGTTATTTGTTAATTTTATGTGACAATCCGTTTCGGTGACCGGATCCATCTTAGAAAATATTTCAAAAATTTAAGTATTGAACTTGCTCTTAAAAAGTGACACTCATAACAAAAATTTATGAATCCGCCTATGGCTGTTGATGACCTGCTAAATAGGTTTGCAGGTCACCGTTTACAATTATTGATAGAAAAATAAAAAGTTGTTACCATAAATGATAAAAAATAAATAATGTTAATATTAATGATAAAAATAAAAAAAATTGTTACTATTTTTAATCATTTGTCATTTTAAAAAATCGTTGAATAAAATCACAACCCTGTTCAAATATGATCTGTATTCTAAAAATTAAAGACCAATAAAAAATATAATTACCAAAATGACTATATTCTAAATTTATATTCTAAAAATACACTTTTATAATCAAGTATAGAAGCATGCACGCAAAATATTAAATCTCATGTATAAATTAAATTTGATATTATATGATATGATATCATAAAAAATATATTACATGTCATCATGAGAAATATGATTTGAAATAAATATTAAATAGTGTCACTTTGTTTTACTATAATAGTTATAAAACAATTAATAAAAGTTAATACATGTACATGAATATTGAATGGTTTCGGTTTGTTTATAATTTATAATAAGATAAAAATACATAAATAACATGTAATAAAGGTTGTCATGATCAAAATCATTGGTCAAAATTTTATATTTTGTTAAGAATTTTAAAAATAAATAAATAAAAGTTGATAAAGGATCAAAATTACTAGTCAAAGTTACTATTAATTAGAGTTTAGGAAATAATTAATTTCTCCAACAACTTCAGTCTAGCTCCAGTGTTTGGTTAAGACCAATTGAGTAATCCAAATTTTCAATCTCTTTTATATATTTTATTAAACATACACTCATTTAAAGTTATAATTACACAAAATTGGAAACAAACTAAGCATTATACTTTAGTAAGTTTGCAAATTGTTCTATATTTAGACCATTACTATGATACCATCTATTATACGAAGCCTTGTCCACATTAAATGGATCCATGAGACTTTTCTCAAACGTTATTTTATCGCGTAACATATCACAATTGTACACTCGATCAACTTAATCAAGTCTTCGTAACAGATACTCAACCTGAACTTCCTTAGTTAAGGGCATGATCCAGTCCCCATAAAGATCAGCAACCAAACAAGGGTTTATTTTGTACACCGGCTCTAAGGCAAGTTCTCCAGAGCCAACATCAACCACTTGCCCGTAAGTCTTGGCCTTCGTTTCTACCCTTTTCTTGATCGCCTCCTCCACAGCCGGATAAGTCAACAGATCCATCAGTTTCCCCCTATCCTGTATGTATGAATATGAATATGATTCCCATTCAAACCATTAGGAGATCGAAAGATAATGTATGCAAATGCTTGACACAAAAACAGATGAGAGAATCCATCCTTACTTGTGCTCTAATGGCAGCTTCATAATCATCCGGTGAAGCTCGAAACTTTGCTTCTGCTACAAATTTACCATAGTGGATTCGTTTAGAGAGGGCCTGCGTATAGAATTTTCAGAATTTTAATACACAAAGTAAAGATCAGAAACTGGATCGGTTAAAATGTGGTACCTGCAAGCAGATGGAGTCACAGGTTGCCGCTGATCCACAGTTACCATCGTTTCCTTTCTTGACCAGTCTAGGGAGGAGATCCTTAAAGTACATATCCCATACTATGCTATTGATATTGATTGAATTGGCACTAGGATGCAACACCTATACACATATCAAGAAACTGGTTGAGTGTGTTCATAAACATCTCATTTTCTTGTTCCTTTTGATTCATTGATTTGTATACCGACGCAATACTTTGATGGAATTTCTCTCAATTTTGGCACATAGAAGACACGTATAAGGTACTAAAACACGAATAGAGCTAACCGTCTTACCTGTGGGTACTGCAAAGGCGGCAGAATAGGTTCAGGCAAGTCATTTGGGAAAAAAGGATGCTCATCAGGGTTCTTGTATCTTCCAGCCTATTTACAAAAACCAGTTACTGTGAATTTTATATAGGTTTTTACCATATTAACAGCTTCAATTTGCATTTTGAGTTACCTTGGCATGAATCTTTTCGGTTTCCTTGACCATAAACTCAACCAAAGAACCCTGGAAACCATCCATGAAGAAAGCTTTGGGGTCATATGTATCTTCATTGTAACAATACTGAGCCCTTTCCACAAGGCTAAATATGATGCTATCTTCTTGTCGGATTAAAGAACTTCTTATACCATCAAGAGTATACATCTCACTCTCGTCGATTCTGGTCATGTCTTTTAATCTACAAGAAAACAAAAACAAATAAAACTAATAGTTGAAGCCAAAATTCATAATATAATCCAAGATATTGGCCACAAAGTGTTGAGACAGACAAATCCAAAAGAATGAGCAGATAATCATATGTAGCTTTAACACAAACTTCAAAGATATAAATAGAGAATGATCCACAATCAGGCATCAGAAGTGATAAAGAAATAAAAATATGTGGATTTATAGAAAATTTCCATAATTTTATACTTTATGAGAAAGCACAAAATTATAGGAATCTATCTGAAACAGAGTCAAGTATGGTAAACCAAGATACTGTTCAGTGAAAACTATTTCTGTTATAAATACCATCAAATTTGCACCAAAAACACATCCTGATTCCATTAATTTCTATGTTTCAAACCAAAAGCAGATTCTGATTGCTTAAAATCAACACAAAAGCACTATTAACTGTCTTTTGGTTCAAGGGTGATCATGAATTCAGGCCTTGAAACACACCCATAAAATGGATCTCGTAACACAACTCGCGTAATTCAAGAGATTCAAATAATAAGAAGTTCAAGAAAATCAAATTGGAAGGGTACCCGATGGTGGCAGAGGCCTTAATTTTAATGTATTGGATGCCATTCTTTTGAAATCCTGAATTGGGTAGCTGAAAGTTGCAATCTTTCCACAATGGAGGAACGAATTGGGCAACAAACTTGGAAGGTTTTGAATGGGAAATGGCAGGGGACAATTGGGATCCCCATAGCTTGGCCTCCATATTTTGACTTGAGAGGAAATATTGAGTTGGTAGCAAGTAGCCAGGTAAGGATGGAGAAGAAAGCATATAAAAGGTTGGAAAAAGACAAATTAAAGAGGAAATTAAAAATAGCAAAATAAAATGAAACCCACCAATCATGAAGCAGACATGGGGTTAGGTGAGAAAAAAGTAGGTAAAACCAGTCCAAAAAACTTCAGGGCCTCAGGGTTGCTTGGTCAAGCTTGCTGGTTTTTTTTTTTTTTTTTTTTTTTTTTTTTTTCAGTTTTTCTGAAAATTTTCCAGTTTACATATTTAGAAAAGTTTTTTGTTCAATGGTCTTAAATTTCGGTTTTCCATAGTTATAATTCATAATATATCACTAATTCCATTAATTTTCTTCGAGTTCTTCACAAATTATAACGTCTTAAGTTTTAATATGCAAGTTCCTAATTTATAAGAACTTCAATTAAGAAAAACCAAGTATTATAAACGTCGCAAATGTAAGGCCGAGGATGAAGAACATCAACAATGAGAATGTACTAAGGAGCAAATTTGATTAAATTGGAATAGATGTTCAGAATTTTGATTTAAAAAATATACCACACATGCATATGATAAGATATATCAAATGGCCAATGGATTTAGTTATCATATTAAGAAAGTTGGTTAACTTTCTAGGTGCGTTCTACTGATATGTGTTGTGAAATATTCGAGGACACTATGTTTCAAATTAGATATGACTAAGATAACATAAAATTTCAATATATTGGAAATTACTCATAGTCATACTCAATTCATGCCCTTAAGGTGTAGTCATGTACATTTGAATATAAAAAACCTTACCTGATGATTCATATTCTAATTACCATTGTCATTTCGTGGTATACATGAAAATTCGGTATCATATATTTGTAACTTTTGATCTTCATTTCCCAAACAATGAGTGATTGGTCAAGAAACATGGAAGCTTGTCATCTCTATAAATAATGAACCACGTCTATCACAAGAAATTCATCTTAGAGAAGTTAGAAATCTCGTGTTACGATTACATTATTGCTTTACCTTCCACATAATTCAATCTTTTATATTGTAAAGTTCATTTTGTATCAACTTGCTTGTTTTGATCAGTTTTTATGAATTCATATGGCTTTTACGACAGTATAATAAATTATTTACTGTATTTTAAATTTCAAATTCATTGATTAGTCTTAGATGTTGCTCTTTTAGATAAATGATAAGTGATTGAAAACTGATTGCAATACTTATTAATAAGTGATTGGCGATGAATACTGATTACTGAATCATTAAGACTGTTCTTTTCACAAAATTTATAGAATATCACTTCGTGTTACAAAACAATATAAACATAAGAATATCATACTATAACTATATGCATAAATCAAAAATAGATAAATATAACCCGGTAGTGTGACATGAATATTTCATAACTAAAAACCAAAACTAGAAGACTCAAAACATATCATCTAGTTTACTATGAAATTACAAAACCCACTATGAAGCCATGTTGGCCCTTAGGCATACCCTTCAAATTCTGGTTTCCAAACACTTCAATTTCTATTAGCCAAACCCAATTGGAGTAGAGCCGACAACAAATTTGATGCAGAGTAGAACAAAAAAAGAATTTGATGAAGCAAATGAATCGACTTAAATATAATTTGATAAAAAGTTAAAAGCATACTTGGAGAAAGAGAGAGAGAGACAATACAACCCATTTTACATTCTGCAGCATCGACCACCAAAGGAATCAACTCGATTGAACTCGTTTAACGACTAGAAGCATACTCATGTGGTGAGAGAGACGACTTATGTAGGCTTGCGTCACCATCAGGACAAGGGTCGTGTGCATTGTTATTGAAGGTGGGGTTGGGGTGGTCCGCAACATCGTCAAGGGTGGGGTGGAGATGGTCGTCGTCGTCATCGCTTTTGAGTGTATGGGTGGTCGTCATTGCCAATGAGGGTGGGAACCATGAGGGTGAAGAGGAGAGTGGCAGGATGTGAAGGGGAGGAAGAGAGTGTTAGGTTTCACTTATTATATCTTTTTATGCTTATTAAATGAGTGGTGAATAAGTAAAACATACAACTTATTACTTATTTTTTTAGAACACACTTATTGACAAAATTCACTTACTGAATAAGTGAATAGGTTCTATAAGTACTAATAGGTTGAAAAAGAAATTCTTAGTTCTCTATAAGGAAAGATGCTTGTAAACGTCAATCTAACTTCATTATGATCAAAAGTGGTTAGATTCCGGTAAAAAAATTCTTCGATTACTATGGTAGATATTGATTACAAAGAAATAACTCAGCGTTCTACAGGTTTTCTTTGTATATTACAAGGAAAATTTGATTTTAAATATGGTTAACAATAGTTTAATAGTTTAATAATAGTTTAAATTTAGTGAGAGAATAGTAATGTATTTCTTGTTTGCTTTTCATAGGAAAAAAGACCATTTGAAGTTGATGATATTTTTTAAAATAACATGACGCAGGGTCAATTTATTATTCAGTTAAAAGACATTAGACATGTTTCTCCTTCTCTCTTGAAAAACAAGCGAGCCATCTCTACACCAAATTGAGCTCAATTTCACATGTGACAATCCCAACAAGATCTATTAGTTAGTAGAATACAAGACGAATCAAATTATATAGGACTAGGAGTGTATATTGTGTGATAATTTGATGTGATTAGACGATGTGCGGTCGGTAATTGATAAACAAAGATAAGTCTTTATGCAAGGTTTGAAATTTATCATTAAATATTCTGTATGTTTCCACTAGATATGGTCTTGTTGTAAAGTAAGATAGTTTTACCCAACTCAAAGGATTTTCTCATCGGTTTAAAGACCATTTTGATTCCTTCAATAATGCGGAATTGAAAGATGACATTTTGATCAAACAAAGCAAAATCAACAACAAAAAGAACGATTCATTCTTTGACTTCCTTTCTTCTTCAAATTAAAAGAAGAGAATTATAATCTATATGATTTCCAAATGCCTTTTTGAATATTCTTTAATATATTGACCGTTTACGGAAGGTATATGATTATTAAAAACATCAAATTTTTTAAGACAAATCGATAAATTTCTTTGGAACACTATACGTTAGAAGTTCTTGTAGAAATGAATTTATTGTGTATTGTCTTGAAATACAATTAATGCATTTTTTGAAATATCAGTATGACAAAAATTAATAGTAGAATAACATTTTTTAAACTTGGATTTATAAAAAAGCCAAAATTTTGAAATGGTTTTAGTTTTGCTACAAAGATCAATAAAAAAAACCTAGTCAAACTAAATTACATAGTTTGATTACAACAAATAACATATACACATGTTAATTTAATTATATTATGTACGATGTATCTGTATCAATACAAACTAACAAATTTACAAAAACAAAACAAGAGAAAAAATCAAAAACTAAAATCAAACGGTTTTGAATAACTAGAAACCAAAATTTCTATTTTGGTTTCGGCTTTTAGCTAAAAGAAAATAAGAACTAAATTGTGTTCACCTTGTCTTAAATCTAAACTTTTGTTTCCGGTTCTATAAAATCCTATCTTCTAGAATGTATTTTATTGTATGCTTTAAATGTATGAATTCTAATATAAACTCTGAGTTAAAAATATATAAAATTTTCATGTCATGTTTCCCACCCATCAAGATTTAAATAAAAAATGCTCATGGTCAAAACTCAAAAGGAACGACTTGAAATGTGAATATGGAAAAGCTAGAAATTAGAATCAACAAAAGGGGTTTTTATATGCAATTCATCCACGAAGTCTACTATACAACCTCTATTTGGGGTGCTAGCTCTTATCCAGAATTGAACCACCAAGATAATCTTCTTTGGACTTACCAATGTGTCTGTATGTTTGTATATATCCCTAAACGACTTAATTTTTTGGCAGTGACTTTTCAGAATAGTCTATCAAGGCCATTCACCAAAGAATGCATGATCTTGAACATGTGTGTTCAAGAAAACAATGTATCATATTGTGGAAAACGATACCAATATGAGTTTTGGCTAAAATAAAATATAATTTTTTTTATCCCACTTTGATAGTAAAGTGAAAGGTAAAGTGCTCTTCATGCTAATAAAGGTGTTTAAGGTTTTGATTTTAAATTGCCCCAATCAAATGCACTTTGATATATGATTCCTTTTTTAGAGTGTATAAAGATGTGGGTTAAATCTTTGAATAAATATCTAACATGAGACTATATGTTTCATGAACATATAGGCCTGAATTAAATGTTAGACTAACCTTCTTGAAATATTATTTTTTTTTTGTTATTCATGTCCAAAATAAACATTGGATTAACTTATAATACCCAACTTAACATATATTATTTGATTCACAAACTTCAAGTGTCATTTGTTTTTTTAAAAGGTTTTATGTTTTATCTTTTCTTCACATCTTCTACAAAAAGAGGTAGTCTGTAAATCTTAAATATACATCAACAATATTATTTTTTAACCAAAGAGATAAAAGTAAACAATTGATACTTGTAGACAACTTAAGACCATAAATTCCAAACAATACACTAAATCATATTCAAAGAATACACAAATAAAGGAAGACTCAAAAAAAAGGTAACTGAATGGTGATGGCTAAGCAGTGATTGATTATGGTTGCATAAGAGTGCTGATTAGGCCGGGTTGAAATAGCGATGAGAGCAAAGTAACAGGCAACAGTTACAAGCATGAATACAAGAGAGATGGTTGGCGATGAGAACAAAGTGAGAGAGAACTGCCTCACAAGGTGATGGCCGATGGCTGGAGGCAATATGACAAGAAGCAAGCCGGTGGTTGGTGGCTTGAGCGGGAGGAGATGAAGCAGTGAAGCACGTTAAGGTTGAAGATCGATGCCTATGAGAGAAATGTGAAATACTCAGGTCATTTGATAGAAATGAAAGAAAACGATATATATAGACTATGTGAAAATCATTAAGTCGTGACAACATTGAAAAACATATTGTTTCATGGGGTTCTAATTTCCATAGTTTAAAATTTGTTGGTTTTGATGGTAGTTAAATAAACTGGTCTTTCCCATGGTTCAAAATAAAAAACAAACTAGTTTTTTTTTTTTGTTTTTTTTAAAGAAAAATTATATATTTGAAATAAATTGTTTTATACTTTAATATTAAATATAAAGATTTTTAAGCATTTTATTTTTTTCAAGCTCTATTGTGGAAAGGAACAAAATTTAAACCAGAACTGAATCAATACCAAGCCAATTTCATTTTATTTGGTTTTAGTTTTGTAATTAAGTATTTTTATGGTTTCAGATCGGTATGGTTTTTAACCAAGTTGACACACCTGAAAGGCAAACTTGCTAACGACGATTTTTAGAACTACACCCATCAAAAGAAGTTAAAGATTTGATGAAAATCTAATATAAATTGAATGAAGTTTGTTAGTTTAGTAAAACAACATGCCACCTAAAGAAGGTTTGTGAAATGAAGGAGTGACGTAGGGTAGGTGCCTTGTTATTAGACGATGACGACATTAATTAATTGCATACTTTCTGTAACAGTTCTAACTTGTAGCAACAAATAATAAAATCTTAACATATGTGAATTTTGAAGTTCGTATGTAATGAAATGTTATATTGATTTAAATTAATAAATAGATTTTTTATTTATTTAAATTCATTATATTTGATTTAATGTGTAGTTATTTATATTTGCTTATACTTTTACTAGTTTATTTATTCACATATTACGTGGATAATTTTAAATCAATAATTGGTTACATAAAACATGTAAAACTAAAAATTAAAACATATAATTGTTATAAAAAATATAAAATAGTACTGTTATTTAGCCATTATTAATCTATTTTTATATATACGTAAAAACTAGTTATTTTTTAAACATTTTTTGAAATTTTTTATTTCTAAATTTATATATTTTATTTGAAATTTTAATTTAGGATAAGAAATAATATTTATATATGTTATTACAACAAAATGATGTGATATAGAATGTTATGAAATAGTATTTTATTAATATTATTTTATGGTTACTTTTTAAATAATTTATATTATAATTTGTATTTAAATTTAATATATTTTATTACATTTAGAGTTAACTACAAAATGATCCTTGTGATTTTTATTCAATTTTGAATTTTGTCACCGAACATTTAGTTTTGCAAAACGATCATTATTATCAATATTGAAATTCATGATTGGACTTTTATCCATTATTTTAATTAAAATGTCCATTTTATCCTCATTTATATTTATACTTTTAACTCTTCCAGTTAAAAGATATTAACCAATTTTTATTTTAATAAAAAATAAATATAAAATTTTAATATTATTAATCAATATTACAAGAAAAATACAACCAAAAAATATTATTTTTTTATTTTCTTTAGTTATAGTTCTTTTATGTTATAAATATACATTATATATATATATATATATATATATATATATATATATATATATATATATATATATATATATGTGTGTGTGTGTGTGTGTATATATGCACAAAATTTTTAATTTTTATCGTGACATATCTTTTAATCGGCTTGCGTAATTTTATATTTTTCATATGTTTTTGTTATATATAACTTTAATAAGTTTTTAGTTAGTTGTATACATTTTATTTAGCTTGTGAAATTTTATATCTTTTTGTTTAATCTATTAGAAAAATTAAGTTTTTAATCGGTTTGCGTAGTTAAATATATTTTTCGGATCGGTTAAATTGCAAATCTAAATAGTTAGTTATTTAATTCGTTCAAAAAAAGTAAATTTTGAAGTGATTGGTCATTTTTTTCTATTAATAAAATTTAAATTGATTAATTGTTTCTTCCATTTGATTTGACAACTCATGATCATACAACGGTTTAGACTCTACAACTAACACATAAGCACATAAGCATGACAATTAGAGTAACCCTACAGTTTCTGGCATAACCCATGCCTCACGGGCTTGAGATCCAATGGCACACTGAAATACACATCTCAATTGGTGACACCCATTCCCCCTGCTTTCACGTCATGCCCGTGAAAGCTAACATATTTTAATAGGTTTTAAAATAAAACTAGTTTCAAAGTTCAGCCAGAATACATCTCTTAAATTTAAAACCTAATTTAATAGGTTTTAACATTTCAAATTATAAAATATAACAAACAACCTTTTTTAATTAATATATAATATTCTTAATTTTAATGAACGAATTAAAATATGAAATTACCTAAACAATCACGATCGAAACTTAACTTGTAACAAATTCATTTGATAGATGTTATTTATTGAACTTATAAGATTAATAACTGGAATTCTAATATTTATAAAACAAACTATTAGTTTTATATTTTTGAATTATCCATCTGCCTTCACTTTAAAATTTTGTTCAAAAAACCAAATAATATTTGGACTTAGTTATCTTTATATAAAGTCCTAAGATGAAACGTATTAATCAGTTAGCCTTTTATAATATAAAGTCCTAAAATGAAATGTATTAATCAGTTAGGAGGCATTTGGTTCACAAAATGTTTTTAAGAGGAATGAAATTTGTAAAAGGAATTGAAAGCTGAAAGAATGAAATTAAATTAAACTTCATTTATTGGTGTTTGATTGGCAGGATTGAAATAGTTCCTTGTTATTTTTCAATTTAGTTTGTAAAGTGGGATGAGATAAATAGGTGTACCGTGTACGGTAGGTGGGTAAGATTAGGTGGAGTAGGGTAAGGTTCGTGGGGTGGGTATGGTTAAGTAGGGTAGGGGTGGGTGGGTAGGTAGGGTGGAGTAGGATGGATGAGTGGGATATGATAGGTGAGGATAAGAAACAGGCCTTAAGGGAGACAATTTACAACTCGACACGAACCCAATACGAAAAAAGCGATATGAACCCGAAGAGGGTTGAAAATGAATTGACACGAAATTAACGTAAATATTTTTGGATAGGGTTAGGGTCAACATGGGTTACACGAAATCAACACGATTTCCCGTAGAGTTTTTATAAAATAATTATTTATAAATACAAAATAATTGTAAAAAGGAAAAAAAAATCCATCTTAAAAATATTATGATTTATAACTGTGTTGGAGAATGAATCTTAACTAATTTATTTTAGTCCAAATGTATTATAGTTTCAAACTATGTTTACGGAAACTCAAATTGAACAACAAACACCGGATACATACTTTAATAATTGAATGTTGAAGCCAAAAAGCAAAAAATCTAACATAAAATAAGGGTTTAATATGAAAAAAGACCAACATGTTTGTCATGTTTTTGCGATTTAATCATTTCATATTATTTGTTTGCGATTCTCAGAAAACTTCTTTTATTACTCAAAAATTCTTCAAGTTTCAGGACTTTTTGGAACAAAAAGTAAAAATATGTTGGTTTTTTGTGGAACAACATAGAGTTGGTTATGAAAAAATATATATATATATATTTCCAAAAATTAGAATAAAACATTAACCTGAGTACTTTTTAAGGAAAAAATAACATGTAAGGATCAAACTGCAAAAAACATGTTGGTTTTTATATTAAACCTTAAAAACAAACATCGAATTTGAAAACCGAAACTAAAAAAGCTAAATATGTTGACTTGTGAGTCCGACATGAACCGACACGGGAAATGTTGATACGACTCAAACCTGACACGAAAATAAATGGATCAAAATTGGGTCAACGTAATTTTAACACGAATGTGTAAACACGAACACAATTTCTCGAAACACAAAACACAATCAGATTTTCATACCTATCTTACACCCACCTCAATGTACTTGTATTCCTTTCCTAGTGTGTGTACTTTTTTAAATAATATAATTACTAATTTTTCACATATGTTTGACATGGATGGATCGTACAATTAGTTAGACATTTAAACTGTCTAAATAAAAATAAATATTATGTGTTTTAATTTCAATAATAAATTATAAATTTTGGTTGGTGAATTTAAGTAAAAAGAAATTGGATGATTTTATAGCATAAATAATTTTGTTTAATAATAAAACCTTAAATCAAGAATTATCCAAACATGACAATCAACAGTAATACCATCGGATCTTGTAAATACATTATAATAAAAAATATTATAGTATATTTTAATTAATCTGTTTCTTTTTATATATATTATTTTTTTATATATAAACAAATGAGTTAAATAATTCTATTAAATAATTAATTATGTGAAGCCAAAAGGCCAAAAAGGACGGAAGGTGGAAAGAATCTAAAAATGTGAATTGATGGGTGATATATATATATATGTATATATATATATATGTGTCTTTCTCTCTCTATATCTATCTTTCTTGAAAAAACTTAAAACCCAGAAAACACATTTTAAAAATTCTTTTTACAGATTTGCTGCTGGCCAAATGGGCAAAAAAATTAATGATGGAATCAAAGCAATCTATATCTATATGTGCCTGGAGACCACAACTTGACAAATCTCTGTGTCTGTCTGTGACTTCAATTCTTCATTTTCATTTTCATTTTCATTTCCATTTCTAGAGAGAGAAACATAGGGATCTTATCTCCAATCACTCTCTTTCTCCTCGTATCTCTTTGATCAGAAATAAAGTGGCCCAGCGGATCCTTGATTTTCTTTTCTTTTTCTTTGTTTCTTAGTGTGATCATCGTTTCTATGGTTGCTTAATTTAATCCAAACCTCAATTCTCTGCTTAATTTAATCGCTTCCTTCATTTTATTAAATATTCTGCTCCGTTTTAAGCTTAATTTGAAAGAGGGTTTCAAGGGCATCCATCATATGAGGTAGATTCTTCGCTAATCCTGTCTTCAATCTTGCTTAATTTATTTCTACTTAACTGGATTTTTTTAATTACTTCTAGATTCTGTTTAGCACCCTTAATCGCAATTAATTCAATGCTTGTTCTTACAATTCCTACTGTGCATCTGTTGATTTGGAAGTTCCTGTTTTCACGCGTGTCTGTTTTTTCCCCTTCTTCTCTGATAGATGTATAATATAATTTTTATGATGATTATTCAGTAAACATTATCTGTTAAAGCTTAATTAAATCTGCTTGCTTTAGATCAGATATGTAATTGAATTTTGGCTAATTTTTTAATACCCTTGTTTACAATTGCTTCTTTTAAGAAATTTGTTTGGTGGGTGAAACCACAAATCCACTTTATTATTATCTAAAATTAGGAAAACTGTATCATCATATGATTGTTTGGTGAGATATTTTTCTGTGCTGATGTTTTGTTTTCTTTCAATCATGGTTGGTCATATGTATGAGTTTCCAAACAAGGATTGTTGGTGTCTACTGTCTTGTTTCTCTAGATTACTCGAATCCACTCATGTTTCACATAATTCATAATCTTGAAACTCTAGATTGCATGTCAATTGACTCGTTACAGATTGCATTAAGGTTCATTGTTGTAAGGAATGACAATATTAGCCTTGAACTATGTTAGCATATTTTTATTGTTTGATTACATATTTGTGAAACTATTATTGCACAGTTTAGAGAATTGTAGTTTACTTGTTTTTTCTATTTTTGGGTTTATGTGTTCTGTTACTTGATGTTAGCTGCAGGAATGGCAACCAAAGTACAAACTAAGACCTATATTCCTGGTTCCATGATGGATCTAAACAATGGTTTGTGCAATGGTTTGTGGGACCTATATAACGATGACAGAACCTCTGGCTCCGAAAAGAGCCAGTTTTACGATGCTTTTTTGATGAGGCAAACCATGGATGGATACCCGGGATATGCAAAAGAACAAACAAGGCAAACTATTTTAAAACAAGAGTCGATCTTCAGGCATCAGGTCTGTTTTAGTTTGTGCGTTGTCATTGAAAAGAAAAAAAAAAGTTATTTTTTTATGTTTTTTCTAAATACCTGTCTTAAATCCTCATGTAGTTGATGTTTTCTAATGTTCCAGCTACAAGAACTTCACCGCCTGTACAAAAGACAAAGAGACTTGATGAACGAACTCACAATGAAAGAGCATTATAACTTTTCAATGCCAGCAGAAGCCTCAAAATCAAATCATTTTATGGGTCATGTTCCTTCGCGAGTTTCCAAAGAGATGCATATTCCTCTTTCTAGTTTTCCCCATGTGGATTTGACTTTTGGCCGAGTATCTACATCGGAAACTAATAATATATTTTCTCCTCCCAACACTCTTAAGGGGAAATATACAATGACGGAATTTGGGTCTCTGGGTTCAAAGCGCAGCACCTCTCAGAGAACAGTGATTGATTTAGAGCTGCCAGCTGATGTAGACGCCGATTATGAAGGGAAACAACCAGTAGAAACCATTCATAATTTGCACACAGGGAAAGCCTATAATTTGGCTGATCTTAATGAACCAATCCAGGTGGAGGAAGCTTCTTTTACAGCATCTCTTAGTGACAAACTACAAAAGCAAGATTTATCTACAAATTCAAATTCAGGACTTTGGTATTTATCAAAGATTTCTCAACAAGATCTCAAAGAAAGGGAGGGACGAATTGCCTGTGGTGACGGGCACATGGAGGGGGACAGGCTCAAAAACGAGCAGAAAAGTTACAACTTTGCAGATGGTATGGACTTTAACAATCTTTTTCCATGTGTTGTTTGTTCGGATTATCTTTTTATATGTACACCCACTCCTATCAAAAGCATGTTTACTATTGTAGAGACAAAGGAAAGAGGATGAACAACAGTAGAAAACCAAGACATTAAAATGATCACTTAAAACTTAAAAGGGAATGAAAAACTCGGTTTAATTTCAGGGGAGCAACATTTTTTCCTCAGAGCATGAGCATATATACCACTCGTTTGATTTCATGAGAAAAAAAAATTTAGATGTTTCATGAAAATTGCAACCTTGTCTTGGAAAGTTTTCATTTCCGTGTTATTGGTTTGTTGCAAATGTGGTTGACATTCTTTGTCAGCCATTTGAGTTGTATGCAAACAATGATTGTAGAGAAACTCTCACGAAGAATTGGATATGCATCACTTATTTTATATGAAATATGATCTAGCATCCGGGATTTTTTTAGTTCTGGTAAGCATATCTTCTAGTTACGTAATCAATTGCGGTATAGAAGAAACCGTAATATTTGTGGCTGCTGTTACTTTTATTATATGTTTACACACACAAAGTGCGATGTGGTTCAGGATACACAGTGGCGCTCAGTGAGTCTAAGTATATTCACACCTGATAAGTCAAACTTTTCATTTGATTACCTTGGTTCATTTTTCAATTTTCAGGGAAAGCTAAATGCTATGACAATGGTTTTGGTAATGGTGTTTTTTCACACCAGTCAAATTCGTTGCAAGCTGAGCCAAAGAAAGCGCTTGAGCATTCATCGAGAAAAAGAACGATATTTGGTGTTGAACTTTGTGAAAGAAGCCACACACCATCTTTTGATTCTTCACAATCTTCTTCATGGGATCAGAACACTTCACACCATAACCAGTGGGTTGGTTCCACCAATGCATCGAGGCAATTTCCAGACAATATTTCAGGCAATAGGCTTGTTAGTAATATCAATTCTAGATTGATGACAAGTTCAAGAACTGTTGCTCCTTATCAAAATGGTGGCTGTATCCACAACATGTCTACTGGTGTAGGTGTTTTAAGTGGTAGGAACTCCAAGATCTCCGGGTGTAACGATCTTGAAGAACTTCATGAAAAACATAACGTAATGGATGGGCAGAAGAACCATGAAAATCATGAAAAAAAGCTGCCTCCTTGGCTTATGGCGAAGTCAAGTTTTGGCAGCGAACAGACCAAAGGGAAAGAAACAATGGTTTATCAGATGAACTTGGATTCTTTGCAGAACCATTCTCAGCAGTTTTTCAAGAAAGCTGAGACGACGAAAGTTGCTCATGATTCCAAAGTTGAAACTGATAATTCCCAGGGCATTATGAAAATTCTTGGAGTCCCAATTATTGATGTGCCTGGAAAATGCAAGGATTTAGTCAGCTGTAGTCATGATCCAAATACTGAAACGAAGAGTTTCATCAAGGATAATGGTAAAAGTAACTGCAGTCCGGACATGAGGCATCACATTGATTTGAATATGTCTTTTGAGGAAGAAGATGCTCCATCAACACCACATATCCCTGACTCAGTTGTCAAAATTGCAACAATGGAGATTGACTTGGAGGCTCCTGCAGTTCTGGAATCTGAAACAGAGGATACACCTTCTAAATTGTCTATGGATGATGTTTTGATGGATGACCATGAGGAACTTGTTAAAGTTGCAGCTGAGGCTATTATTTCCATTTCATCATCTGAGCAGCCACCTCAGCAAGCACCAGCACCGGCCGACACTCTGCTCCGGTGGTTTGCAGAGGTAATTGCATCTGGTGATGATGTTGAGAAAGATTCAGGAAATGCGAATATAGATGAAGAGTCTCTTCCTGAAGGAATGGATGACTTCGAGTACATGACATTAAAGCTGCAAGAAACCAAGGAAGAGTACTACTGCTATAAGCCAATGATATTGGAAGAGAAGGAGGAAGAGGAAGGTTTGTCACGCAAACGGACGACTAGAAAGGGACAAGGTAAGAGAGGTAGGCCGAGGAAAGACTTCCAGAGAGATGTATTGCCAGGTATTGTTACTTTGTCGAGGCGGGAAGTGACTGAAGATCTACAGACATTCGAAGAGGCATTCACAGGTATTGGTGTTTCTTGGCAGTCTAGTTTGTCGAAGAGGAAAGCAGCTGGTAAGAATGGCAGGGGAAGGCGGCGTTTGGTGACTCTCAGCCCATCCTCTCACACCCCGTCACCACCACCAACGGCTGTTGAGCAGAGTGTTTGTAGGGAGGTAGCATTGGATGAGAAGACTCTAAGCGGCTGGGGGAAAAGGACGAGACGACTGCCTAGGCAGAGATGTCAAAATAGTGGTAATCATCAGTCTCTTGCTTTAAAGTGTTGAGTTGAAAACCAGCAGCAGCAGCAGGACCACCCCTTGTTTTTTCAGATAACATTTGTTGTACATAATTATACAGTAGACTTCTTAAAATCATGTGTCCTGTACACCTGATGAAACTTGTCATCAAGAAAGTTGGCTTCTCTGGTAAGATGAAATAACATTTTATTTGAAGAGTTTGATTGATATAAACGGAAGGACAGTATTGGTGGTTTTCAACTTCCAACAGTGCTGTGCTTGTCTTTGATTATGATTTTATGAGGTTGTTGGTTATTATTATATATCATATATTTATTAATCATTGTATTATATTTATATAAGGGTTTGTTTAAACTCGTGAGCTTAAATAACTTAATCACTTAGGATAGAGCTTGGATCCGTTTATTAAATGCTAAGCTCGAGCTTTTAACGAATCAAGTTTGAATAGCCGATTCAATTACAACTTACAACCCTAGTGACAACTTTGTATCGTAAAAAAAATAGGTTTACTTGATGAAGAAAGATTCTTTTGTCAAAATATAGGATTGACGAGGTCCTCAAAATAAATAATCTAGATAAATATGGTATGAAAGTGAAATGAGAAAGGTAGTTATTATAAAAGGCATATATGTTCATTTCGTTCCAGTTTTAACGGTTATGTGTATGTTTGGTAAACTAAAGAGTTTTGTAACTTTTAGAAATAACTAGAACTTTTAGTTTTAATATTGTATTTGATAAAAGTAATAGGAGTTGTAGCTTTTAGTATTAAATAATATTAAAAAATATTAACATTAATTAAAAGTTATAGTTTATAATTATCGAAAAAGTACATGATTTTGTTTGATTAAAGCTCAATTTGCTTATATCCAATCTGATAATTAAGCTTAACTGTAAAAAAAACAAAAGTGAAATTAAAAGTTTCTCCAACCTTGTTGATAAACAGGCCCTTCTGACTGTCTCCTTTAAATTTACCATTTTACTTGTAACTTTAAGACAAAAAGGTATCGAGGTTTTCAAAAAATGTTACAAATGAAATGATTATTTCTTAAAAATAGTTCCCTGTGTTTTATTTAGTAACAACATGGCCACATGGGTCAATTTTGTTGAATTTGGGAGTCGTTAGTCGAGTACAATGCTGATTGCTCGGCACTTCGGCAGCAGAAAACAATATAAATTGCACAGTTTCATTTCTAGGGCTTGTTATATCAATCAGTTTGACACTAAATTTTAACCTTTTGATTTCAGAACTCTCTCGTAATTATGCATCCTATCTCGATTGGGACAAAAAGTTTCAAGAAAATCAACTCTTTCTTCCCTGTCAAACCTCACTCTCTTTTATTCTCGAACATAAGTGCGGAAAAACTAACTTTAGATTCATCAATTTTTATAGAAAAGGTAGCTTCTTCATTAAAGAGGTGTTACGATGTACATTCTTTAAAAAAGCTTCATGCTTGTATATTTATCCAAGGTTTTGACACCAACTCTTTTTTGGGTTCTAAGCTTCTGAATGCCTATGCGTTCTTTGGTTTACTGACTGAATCCAGATTGGTATTCAGTAGAATCATTAACAACAATCTTTCCCTTTGGAATTCAATTTTCGTTGGATACTTTAAAGCCGGTCAATTTGATGAAGTTCTTAGGGTTTATTTGGATTTAAGGCAAAGAAAAATAGGTATGCATGGTTCAGCATTTACATTTAGTCTGAAAAGTTGTACTCAGTTGTGTAGCCTGGAACTTGGAAAAGCTATTCATGTTGATATTTTGAAATTTGGTTCAAGTACAAATCAGTTTGTGGGTTCTTCTTTAATTCTGTTTTATTCAATGTATAGAGATATGGTAGATGCCCACAAGGTGTTTGATGAAATAACCGAGAGAGATCTTGTTGCCTATACATCTATGATAACCGGATATACTCAAACCTGTGATCATCATGCTTACAAGGCATTTGATGTTGTTCAACGTATGCAGACTGCAAACCTGCAACCAAACCGTGTGACTTTAGTAAGTTTACTACAGGCAGCAACACAGTTACACTTGCTAGATCTTGGGGAATCGATCCACGCCTATGCAATTAGAAGACATATAGGTTTTTTTGATGAAATTTTCGAAACAAGCCTTATGGATATGTATATCAAGTGCGGGGCACCAAGTAAAGCTACAAAGGTTTTTGGTCAACTGAGCACAAAAACAACTGCCTGTTGGAATGTATTGATTGATGGTCATCTGAAATCGTGGCAGCCCTTCGAAGCCTTGAATCTATTCTCTCTCATGGCACTAGAAGGTCACAGAATTGACTTGATTGCTTTAGCAAATGGGATCTTAACTTGTGCTAACTTGGGCTTATTAAAGGTCGGTAAAAGCATCCATGGTTATTTGATCAGAACCGGAGTTCAGCTTGATGTTGTTGCCAAGACAGCTCTGATTGATATGTACTCAAAATGTAACCACTGTAGCAAAGCTAGGGAACTTTTTGAAACCATGGAGGAGAAAGATGCCGTTTCCTTTAACGTGATGATGGCAGGTTATCTCCAAAGTGGGCATGCTAGTGAAGTTATCAAAGCATTCCACAGCATGAGAAAATTGGGCTTGACTGAAAATGAAGGCACCATTTTAACTGTAGTTTCTGCGTTTTCTGATCTGAAAGATATTAGACAAGGTACATGCATCCATGGTTTTGTGATAACACATGGGTTTGAGTCAACAACTGATATTGCTAATCAAGTCATGTACATGTATGTTAAATGTGGTTATATAGATCATGCTAGGCAGGTCTTTGATCGAATAAAACACAAAGACTTGGTGTCTTGGACATCAATGATGATGGGTTACGAGAATACTGGCCATGCTGATGAATCGATAACCTTGTTTCAGAAAATGATGCGGTTGCAAAAAGAACTGAAGCCTGATTCCATTACTTTAAATTGTATGCTTCAAGCATTTAGTCAACTTGGGTGTCTAAGGCAAGTCAAGGAGATTCACTGTCATGTGATTCGAGTATCAATGGAGGATGAGATAACCGTCATGAACTCTCTCCTTACGACTTATAGTAAATGTGGAATGTACAAAACCACAAGTGATTTGTTTCATCAGATGGGTACAAGGTGTTTAGCCTCTTGGAACACGATGATAGCAGCATCAGGGATGCATGGGGATTGTTTTGGAGCACTCGGGTTGATTGACCAAATGAGGCAAGAAAAGATCATTCCTGATGAGGTTACCTTCATGTCAGTACTATCATCTTGCAGCCATGCCGGTTTGGTTGAAGAAGGTCTGAATCTGTTTCGGACCATGAAAGAGGAATATGGACTTCTTCCAGGAAAAGAGCATTATGGTTGTATGGTTGACTTGCTAGGACGAGCAGGTCAACTAGACGAAGCGTTTCGCTTCTTGCAATGTCTTCCACCAATGGAGAGTGGTTCTGCACTTGGTGCACTTGTTGCTGCTTGTAGAGTTCATGGGAACAAAGAAATGGGAGAGTCTTTAGGTAGGTGGCTCTTAGATTTTGACCCTGCAAACTCGTGTTCGTATGGGTTGGTTTCAAACCTGTATGCAGAAGGCGAAAAATGGAATGAGGCAGAACGTATTAGAGCTACCGCGAAGCAGAGAGGCTTGAAGATGACTACTGGCTGTAGCCTGGTAGAAATAGAAAGGTAATTAAGTTCTCTCACACTTGAAGCTTTTCGAGACTAGATTCACCAATCCATGCACACTGTATGCACCTAGTGGTTTGCTAACAAGCATTCTCGAGAGAAGGTCTAGAAAAATACTGTGGTCCTTACTGTTTGATCGAAACCGAAGCAAATTGGCCTGTCTGAGCTCGTACCCATTGTCAAATTGGCCAGCTGGTTTGGAGATTTTTGCAACCAAGCTCCATGGTTCGGTTTGCAGGTTGGAAAGCCAACCCACCAAACCGGCGTTGAACATACTGTATATACACACACGTGCGCAAAACCTACTTTTTAATCTTTTATAGTTTAGTGTTTCAATCCATTGTTTGATATTGATTAGTTATTTTTAACAAATTATCGAATCATTAAGCATTTGACTGTATTAAGGTGTAGTAGGGGTGTTCAAAATATTTCGAAACCGAAAAACCGAAACGAAAAAACGTACCGATTTTAAGGTTAACCGAACCGAATTTTCTATTATTCTCGGTTTGGTTAACCGAACCGGAAAAAATCTTCAGTTTCGGTTTCGGTTCACCATTTTGGTGACGGACGGTTAACCGAAAAACCGAAATTTTTTTAATTTTATATAGTTTAATGTTTAGACCTATAAATATTAGCATTTATCTTAACAATAATAAAAAATTTTAGCTCATCTATTAATCCACATTAATTTTTAAATCCAAAACAACAAAAAAACATTAGAACGACTAATTTAGAAAATATTATAATTTTTTTTTGACTCTATTAGATTATGAAAGACATTGTTCATTCATTTAAAGATCTTTTATAGATGATTTGTAGTCTTATTTATCGCATTTATTATCTTTGACTTTTGAAGTTTTAGAAACTAAATATTGTGGTTTTTTTATTTAAAAAACAATTTATTAAATAAAAAATGGTTAATTGGTTAACCGAATAACCGAACCGAAAAACCGGTTAACCGATTATCGGTTAACCGGTTTTTTCGGTTTAGGTTTAGGTTCATGAAATCATCGAACCGATATCTCCTTTCGGTTAAGCATCCATGAACACTTACTTGCTAAACACTGCGAATTAATGATTCGATTTGGATTTTAACGAGTTGATGTGTGTGTATACATCTCTAAACATTTTTGTATTAAATCTATACTATATATAATAAGAAAACCACTTGGAGTTTCTGGACCATTGGATGGAAAAAAATCAATGGTCCAGATTAATGACAACTCATAATTATTTATGAATTGTCTCTTATACCTTTAATTAAAATCAATAATTATACATATGCCATTTTTTAAATTCATTTTCCAAATTTATTACATTACCTTAATTACATTAAATTTTGATTTTAATTTTTCATTAATGAATTAATATTTACCTAAAATAAATATGTGTCATTATTATCTTTAATGATCATAGTTAAATTCAAATGTAAAAATTTGAATTTAAATGCAGAAGTGTAGTAAATAAAGTTAAAAATTTTTGTTAATTATTTTGCTAACAAGATTTAAAATTTAATTGATAAAATTTCAATTGTGAATATGATTAATTTTGATTGTTGATTTTCAGATATTCCATTTTTTTATTTTATCATTTTCAAAATATATACACATTCACATAATTGAAGTTTTTGGTTTCTTACATTGATATTTCATATTTGAAGTTAATAAAAATTAAAAGAAACATATTTTGCAAACACATATTATCTGTTTTTAATAATACAATATAATAATATTTTTTTTAATTAATATCAAACAACTAAGTATTTTTTATCTTTAGTTTAACTAGCTTTCAATTTTTTTTATTTTAATTATATATAAATTTTATAATAATTTATTTCAATATAAAAAATATGTATTTTCTAAATCAACCAATGTAATACATGGGTTGATTAACCTATATATTATAATAAAACAAAACAATTCATATCACATGTCACTTCTACAATACAAGAAAATTTTATTTTTCCATCTCTTTTTCCAAATTTAACACCTTAACTTAATTGCATTAAACTTTGACTTTATTTTTTTCATTAATTAATTAGTAATAAGTTAGATTTTGTAACATTTAAATTTAATGTTTACCTAAAATAAATATCTATAATTATTATCCATAATAATCATAATTGGATCCAAATGTAAAAATTTGAATTAGTTGTCGAAATTATTATTATTATGTATAATAAAAGAAAACATCAAATGTCACGTGTCACCTCTAAGTTCACCAAAAAGATAATTACAACTTATAAAAAATAAAAGATAAATACAATTTAATATTTTTTAAAAAGATAAATATACTCTATTTTTTAATCTGTAAATAATAAAAAATAAACACAATTATTATTTTTGTATGTTTTTATTTTTACTCATATATATTTTATATAAATAAATTTAATAAAAAATATCCACGTAATACGTGGGTTATAAACTAGTAAGTAAAAATAAAAGAAGTGTTTAAATCATCAGCTGGGTTGATTTGATTTTAAGAATCAGTTTGGTCAAGATTTAGTTAAAAATCAAACGAACTAAATCTTATTCCGAGTTGGGGATCTTTGGTTGGGACACTTCGGGTGATTGAATTTGCGTTTAAGTGTTGTAGGCGTAGCATTTTGAAAACTGATAATTTACATGATAATTGTAACAAAATGTGCCGTCAAAAAGTGAGTTTTTGGTTTAGTTTATACTGTTTCCTATCACGATTATCAAATAATCAGTTTTTAAAATATTTTAATTTGCGCTTTAACTTATAAAATTATAGAATAATCAATTATTAAGCAAAAAAGTTATATTTTTTAACTTTTGAAAAAGTGTGGTAGGATTAATCCAGGACGCAAATAATTATTATTATGAATGTAATCGAAACACTTTAAACCAATCATTTACGTTACTGTAACGTAATAATCTTTATGGGGAGGGATGTAGTCAACCCTTCCAAGAGGATGTTTGGTTTTGCGTTATGAACCAGATTATCAGCTTATTACGTTACAATAACGCAAATAATTAGTTTAAAGTGTTTGGATTGCATACGTTAATAAGTGATTATTTGCGTTTAGCGTTAATCTTACCACACTTTTTCATAAGCTAAAAATTGTGATTATTTGATCATTTTACAAGTAAAAACGCAAATCCAAACACTTTAAAAACTGATTATTTGATAATTATGATAGCAAACAGCAGAAGCTAAACCAAACACTACATTTCCTGCAGCACTTTTTGTTACAGCTATTATCTGATTATTAGTTTCCAAAACGCTACAGCACTTTTTCAAACGCAAATCCAAACACCCTCCAAATTCACCATTTTAGACACCTCAGCATCACATCAGTTTTTCTCTTTTTACCATTTTCATTTTAAAATATTAGAAGTACCTATCATTTTTCAACTTCCTATCTCAATACTTTATTATTCATTTAATTTTTTTAGAGAAAGAGAGTGCGCGCACGAGCGAGAGAGTAGCCATGGGAGGCTGCAGGGTCGCTGGACAGGGCTACATGAACAAGGTGTTATTCCCATCGGGGAAGTTGGCAAATGGCAAGCCGATGAGCCGGCGGCTTCGGTATACCAGTTGCTCTTATCATGACGCAAAACCAAACACTCTCTAGATTGTTATAAATGGAAACGAGAATGATTACCTGTTAATGGAATATCGTTTACATTTAGATAAGTTTTTTAATTATTCCATTAATAAACTAGTTTATACACTCGCGTAGTACGAGAATTTAATATATAGTTTTTATATAAAAGTTATATGAAAATACCCTAAAAGATAAAACTATTAATTTTTTAAAAAGATGCAAGATAATATATTTGTTTATATATAAAACTAACGTTTTATAGTGTGTGACACACACAATACATACATAATCATGTTTATCAACATATCCATGAGATTCCTATATATCCTGTTGTGAATGATCGTTTACTTATTTTTTTTTTACATAGATATGTATAAGATAACATTATAAGATTTTTTTTATCAAAACAAACAACATCAAAATTCAAAAATAAAATCTTGTGAATGGTAAAAAAAATATGGCATCACATATATCATGTTTATAAAGTTAATTTAAACATGCTTATGAAAATAAATTAATTTTTTAATGATACTACCTTCGGGTGCAATTGATTTTGAAAAATACTTTTTTAAAACATATACATACATACATACATACATACATACATACATACATACATACATACATACATATATATATATATATATATATATATATATATATATATACATAATTATCTAAATAACGTCAATTAATTATTATTTATTTAAATGAACTTCTATGTCATTTTATTTTTTCTAACTCTAGCTTCAGATATTTTACCAAATACATGTATTAGCAAAAGTTTCAGCTGTCATAAAATTCGGTTCCGGTTAGTTTTTATCAAATAGTCATTAATTCATAACTAAACATACTAACCAATGAATGGCGTACCCATGAGATTATAACATACCCAGCGTAACATGTTGTGAATGATTCGTTCACATATTTCTGTACGTAAACATGTATAAAGCATCATTGCAAGACTTCATCAAAAGGACTAACATTAAAATTCAAAAAATAAATCTTATGAATAATAAAAAAATATTCATGTGAATTGTGTGAGATGATCATCACATAAATGTGCTTGAATATTAACATAAATTTGAATGATATAAAGTGTGCGGATGTATGTGAAATTCATAAAAATGTGTGTAACACTAACTTAAAAATAATTATAAGAAAATTTTAATATTCTTTTTTTAAGATTGTACCGTCGAGTGTAATTGATTTAAAAAGTGACTTTTTTAAACCCACCCTACTAACCATTTTTTTGTAGTCATCCAAGATTGAACTATTGAAGTGAAGAAATAATATAAAAAGTATTTTACACAAACGATCTTTGTGGTTTGGGAGCTATTAGATTTTGGTCCTTTAATTTTTTTTTTTTTTTATTACATTAGACTATTAGAGATACCAAAAGTATAAACTTTTTTACATAAATCTATAATCTATAAGTAGTAATAAAAAAGTAACTATACTCAGTTGTTGTGAAGTCACGTGTCATCACCATGAATCAACACGTGACATTTATATGTTTTAAAAATAATAAATAAATTTATATTATATCTATCCAAATCTAATATAATCTACTTTTAAATTCAAATCAAATCAAACAATTTCATAAATTTTCACTTCACTTTTTAAAATAACACTTTTCATATTCTCTTTCTTACTTTTCTAACCTACCCTATAATTCTTTATAATACTCTCTTTCTCTCTCTTACTTTTCTATCACCTAACCTATTTTTCTTATTTTATAATCACCTATCTTATTTTTCTTAAAACAAAAATTCCATCATCTAAACAAGTTTTCACTTTTCAAACAAACCCTTGTTTTTTTCTAAAAAGGAAAAATGACATCAAATAGCTCTGAACTTTCGACTTTGTACACATTTATGTAGTGAACTTTTTTTGTGCACATTTGGTAGTCAAAATTTCAAAATTGTTCCAATTGGTAGTTGGCGTACCTTGTAACCGGTTGCTTCCGGTTTCGATGCCTACGTGGACAATTTTTTAATGACGTGGCTACCCGTTTTTATATTATACCCGGTTTTATTTACGTGGCAACCCATTTTTTAAAATCACCCGGGTTTATAACCGGGTGTTTTAAAACGACGTTATAAACCCGGGTGATTTCTTAATTTCATACGGCGTTATAAACCTGGGTGATTTTAAAAAATGGGTTGCCACGTAAATAAAACCGGGTATAATATAAAAACGGGTAGCCACGTCATTAAAATATTGTCCACGTAGGCATCGAAACCGGAAGCAACCGGTTAATAGGTACGCCAACTACCAAATTGGAACAACTTTGAAACTTTGACTACCAAATGTGCACAAAAAAAAGTTCACTACATAAATGTGTACAAAGTTGAAAGTTCAGAGCTATTTGATGTCATTTTCCCTTCTAAAAATTATAAGTTGAAAACTGAAATTGAAAAATGACTAGTTTTCGTGAACTAAACGCAACCTAATACTCTACCAACTTATTAATAATAATATAATATAATAAAAGTTAAAAAAAAAAATAGAAGATAGTAATTACTATTCATATATATTTAGAAATATATAACATTAATAGGTTATAATAAATATTAATATCATTCTTATATACTTTTTTTCAAAAAATAATACTTATATCTTAACCTTTTAATTTATTATATTTTATATATATATTAAAAATATCCGCGTAATATGCGGGTAATAAGGTAGTAGTCCATTAGATCTGTTAATTTTGACCGCTAAAAATGAGAGTATTTCGTCTTTTTATCTCTGTGATGCCATTTGTAAAATGAAACATACCACTAAGATCATTTGTGAAATTTTTAAATAAACTTTAAAGCTTAAATTTTTTTATAATTTATATATTAAGGATAATTTATTTACATTATTATTATTAATATTTTATTTTTTATTAAAATTATTTAATTACGAGTTTTATTCTTTGTAAACTATTAAAATTTTTGTTTTTATAGTTTAGTATGATTATTTATTTACAGTTATGTACTACACCAACATTTATTTACGATTACATATAACGATTTTGATAATTGTAGTATTTTTTTAATTTAACCAACGAAACATTTTGCTTTTCAATTTAAACGTTCATAAAAAACAACTAAATTCTCTTTTTCAAATATTTTGATTGAAATAACGGAAACGCAAATCGTTTTGAGTTTTAATTTTCTTCGATAGAATAAACGACAAAACATTCTAAATTTGTGTTTGATGATTCAGAAAAAATGACAAATCATTCGAATTTTTAAAATTCGAGCTAACTTTTTAAGAATGATTAAAAAACTGAGTTTTAAAAATGTGAATGATTCTTCATTTTTTGAATAAATATATTGATATATTAGAATTCCTCGTCGTTTATTCCATTAGGATAAATCAAACTCGAAATGGGTCACCATTTTAAAAGACTAAATGGTTTTCAATTTAAACAATATATCATTCCGAATTTAATTTTTCAAAGGAATAAGCAATGAAACATGCGCTAATTTTCAATTTAATGATTTGAAAATTTTAAAAGTCATTCAAATTTTTTAAAAACGATGAATCATTCTGAGTTTTTATTTCTTCGATGAAATATTTTGATTTTATATTTAATGAATTGGAGAAAATGACGAAGCATTTGGATTTTTGAAAAACGAAAAACCATTTCGAGTTTTACGATGGAATAAATGATGGAGAATTCTGACTTTTCAATTTAATTATTCAGAAAGAATAACGAATCATACGTTTTTTAAAAACTCAAATCTTTAATTATTTAAACAAATGAAAAAAATGACTCGAAATTTAAATAATCGAATGATTCATCATTTTTTCGAATCATTAAATGCAAAATCAAAATATTTTGTCATCTATTCTATCAAAAAAAAATTAAAACTCTGAAAGTTTTGCCGTTCTTTTATTTAGATCAAAAAAATAAAAAACAAAAATACTTGCCATTTTATGTATAATTAATTGATAATCAAAATGTTTCGTTGTTTAAATTAAAAAATAAAAAATAACTACACTTAATAAATTTTTTATAATACATAATTTTAAATAAATACTCGTATATTATAAAACCGTAAATAATCATCATAAAATATAAAAATAAAATTTTAGTAATTTATGGAAAAATAAAAATTTTAAATAAATAACTTTAGTAAAAATCTAAAAAGTTATTAAAAATAATAATATAAATAGATAAACTTTAATAAATAGATTATAAAAAAATTTTATGTTTTAGAAATTTAAAGAAAAATTCATAAATGGTTTCCAATAGTATATTTCATTTCAAAAAATGTTCATGTAGGTTAAAGAGACAGAAATGTCATTCTTTATGACGGTGAAAGTTAACGGGTATTAGTTAGGAGGACCATTTGTTGAAATATTTATTTTTTTCCGTACTTCTTGTGTAATAAAAAAGTTTGTGAGGCTAAAATCATGATAACCCATGAACCACAAGGACCATTCGTGTAATTAACTCTATTAAAAAGGTTTTCTCTTTTAATTATCTTTTTCCATTAGTCAATTCGTCACCCTATTATGTAGCCTTTTGTTTTAGGAGCCTAGATAGGATGTGTAGGAGTTTGGACTGGTATATTTGATCTGCTAAACATTATTTCACACATGTCTATCTAAAATTATAAGGTTTTGGCTTCGTACACCATACCCTACACTAATTGATCTTTAAATCAATATCTGTTTTATTGAAAAAAGAGGAACCATACACCTAGTCATGAACAACAATTTAGTTAAATTATAGGTCAAAATTATAAAGTATAGTGTATGAGAAATAAAGGTATGGTGCATAAAGAATTTGCCAATTATAATTTAAAATTTTTAGGTTGCATTTAGTTAACGAGAAATAGTCATTTTTTAATTTTAGTTTTCAAGATATAGTTTCATAAAAAAACAAAGGTTTTTATAAAAAGTGAAAATGATAAAGTTTTAGTTTTAAGAAAAATAAGATAAGTGATTATAAAATAAAAAAAATAGGTTAGATGATTAGAAGGTAAGAGAGAGAAAGAGTGTATTATAAAGAAATATAAGGTAGATAATAAAAAAGTAAGAGAAAGAATATGAAAAATTGTATTTTAAAAACTGAAATAAAAATTTATGAAATTGATGCTAAGTAACAAATTTTCATTTTTTATTTTGAAAAATAAAAAAAAAAATAGAAATTTTAGTAACTAAACACGCCTTTATGTTTAACACTCAATTTTGTATATGTATTTCACATATGTCATCTAAAATTATTATTTAAAACTTTAAATGGTTAACACTCAAGTTTTAAATGTTTAAAACTTAAGTTCTAAAATTTTAAATTTCTATGAGTAAACTTCTTTAATGAAATAAGTTATTTTGCTCGCATTGTATATGTGACTTGTAAAAAATAATTTTCATTATCGTTTTCTTATATTATAATTCAACATACCATTATAAATAAACTTAAATCATATTGCATGATAGAAAAATGAAACAAACGTGTTAAAATCATATTTTACAAGCTTGGAGTACTTGCATAACCAAGTAGTTGGTTTTTCATAATATCCAAACAAAATAAACTTGAATGGTTAAATGTATTTAAGAAAAGATTAATCAACCTAACTGAAATAATTATACTATATATTAAAGGATAATTACAAAAATAACCAAAATATAAACTCACTTCTCAATTGCTACAAAAGAAAAAAAAACTCACCTAACCAAAATATCCACCATTTACGTTAAAATGTTTATGTGACTTGTATTTTTTAATAATTTTTAATGTCTTACGTTACAAAAGAATAAGTAACGTAAAGTACAGTACCTTTACGTTATCAAATCTATTTTTGGGAATGAGCACAATGAAATTTGGTAACGTAAAGTAATGGTACTTTACGTGATAATTCACATTTTGTAACGAAATGCATTAACGTAAAGTACAGTACCTTTACGTTATCAAATCTATTTTTGGGAATGAGCACAATGAAATTTGGTAACGTAAAGTAATGGTACTTTACGTGATAATTCACATTTTGTAACGAAATGCATTAAAAAATATAAAAAGTACAAGTAACGTAAATATTGAACGTCACGTATATCTAATAACGAAATTGTTGGGGATTTTGATAATGTGACTTTTTCTTGGGTAAAACTTAAGAAACAAGTCGTTGTTGTTTTTTTTTTTTTGTAATTATCCCATATATTAAAACAGAAAATGTATAATAAAAAGATTTTTAACATGGAGTAAAAGTCAAAAAAGAGGAACTTAAACTTTAAATGGGTAGTCATAAAATAAAATTAGGTCCTACCGGGAGTCGAACCCAGGTCGCTGGATTCAAAGTCCAGAGTGCTAACCACTACACCATAGAACCCTTTGTACATATTCCTTCCAACATGATCTTAAAAATACTATCAGAAGAATGGCAGAAACATACGACATTGTCATCTTTGGAGCATCTGGTTTCACTGGGAAGCACGTAGTTAAAGAAGCTCTCAAGTTTCTTGATTCACCGACTTCGCCCTTCAAAACCTTGGCTTTAGCCGGTCGGAGCCCTTGTAAACTAGCCGAAGCCCTAATATGGGCGTCCAAATCTAACTCCACAATCCCCTTCCTCGTTGCTGACACCTCTGACCCACCCTCTCTCCGCCGCATGGCTTTGTTGGAAAAAAGTGTGAATTTTTCAAAGGAAAAAGTGTATTTTCCATGTTTTTGGACCAAATATAATTATATATAGTTGTGAGATATATAATTAATATTTTATGGGTGTGTATTCTCCTTGAAGAGAGGATTACAACGATATAAAGAACGTCCAAAACGGAGCTAAGATGAATGAGATATCGATGCTCAAAGATTGGTGTTTGATGTGGGAAAATGCAAGTTAAAAGTGTGAAAACTTGTCCCACATAGGAAGATGGACCAAACCATGAGTGGTTTATAATGAGGAGCCTTGACAAGCATGACAAGTTACTCCAAGACAAAACTTGGGTCCAAACAATAGCAAATCATTAAACTTGTGTGCACTCGCATCTGCCTCGTACTTTGTATAAGGTATTTTTTTTGTGCGAGCCTCGTTCGTGTCTTGAACGAATCTAGACAATTCTAGAGCCGTTACAGAAATGGTTTAATGATAGAATTATTATATTTAATTATTAATAAAAAATATTTTTTTATTACAATTAAATATAATTAATTTGTTGTTACAACTCATGGTTTAATGATAGAATTATTATATTTAATTATTAATAAAAAAAATGGTTTTTTATTATTATTACAGTTGAATATAATTAAGTTGTTGTTACAACTCATCTCCTATAAAAGGGATGGAGATGCAAACACCAAAACACACATTTTGATATACTTGAAACACTTGAAAGATTTGGAAAACACTTTGCATTCTTGAAAGATTTTGCACTTTAAACGGCGAGACGTTGCTGCTTCCAAAAACGAAGATCACTTAGAATTCACGTGTTTTTTCAGGCAAGTTGGTCACCTCCGGCAGTACACGCTGCTTTGGCTGTTGTACCCTGGGAAACAGACTTCGAATCTGTTTTAAGGGAATCGTGTCAAACACGAGACTCAGCCTTTATTTTCCGTATTGTAATTTACTTTCCGTATTATTATTTCTTTTATTTGTAATTTTAATTTCCGTACTTTATTTATTTCCGTGTATTGTAAATTCATTTCTTGAATTGTAATTCGTAATACATTTCTTATATTTTATAATTGGTATCGGGCACAATATCCCTACAATCTTAAAACAGATTCTACAACCACGATACCGGTTATAAAATTAGGAATTTTAAAGAAATTATTTCTTCGATTCAAACAAGTTTTGTTTCGAACTAAAAGTTTCTATTACATTATTGTTTTGATTCAAACGAGTTTTGTCTCGAAGCAATTGTGTTTCCATTTCATTTAATTATTTCTGTTTCGTTACAAACGAGTTTTGGTTTCGAGACAGATTTAATTTTTGCAACTGTCTTGATTAAGTGTTTAATTTGAACGGCAGATTCGATTATTCACTTTTGGTTTCTTAAACATTGAACGGATGATTCAATTTTAACTTTTAATATAAAATTTGTTACTATTCTCGTTCGGGTTACAAGTGTTTGAATGAACGGTTGATTCATTCTTCACTTTGGTGTTATCACTTTGGTGTTAAATTGAACGGCAGATTCAATTTTAGTGATAAAATCGGTTATAATAAAAAGGATTTAATTTTGTTATAAAGTGATTAAATTGAACGGTTGATTCAAGTTTTGTCAATTGAAGTATTTGACATTGTTTATAACAAAAGATTTAATTTTGTTATAAAGTGATTAAATTGAACGGTTGATTCAAGTTTTGTCAATTGAAGTATTTGACATTGTTTATAACAAAAGATTTAATTTTGTTATAAAGTGATTAAATTGAACGGTTGAATCAAGTTTGATCAATTAATTTGACGTTGTTTATAATAAAAGTGTAATTTTATTATAAAGTGAGAAAATTTTCTTTATTGAAAATTTATAAAGTATTTGTTTGAAAAGAAGATTCACAACTACTTATAATTATTTTCTTTGGCGTTAAAGAAAAATGGAAATGTTTGGTGGAATTGTGTCACGGCCGATGACTTCAATTATAACATCTATTGCTAAACCATCGATTAAGAAGATGGTTAATTTGATTGGAGTTCAAAATGAGAATAATTTTGCCAATCATATTGAGAAATCAGAATTGCTTTCTGAATTAAATCTTGAACCATGCGTGAATCTTGAAGGCAACGATGAAGTTGCAAGTGTGATGAATGTAAATATCACCGCAATGGTTTCTGATGTAGAATTGGTAAAATCTGAATCGAATGAATGGTGGATTGACACTGGTTTTCATTTTTGTTGAAAGTGAGATGAAAATTTTGGAAATTTTCATAAACTAAACGGACCCTTACAAGTTCAAAAACTGGCCTTGTATTGTAGAACCTTTAGAAATTATATTATAAATACTAACATTTACCAAGTAAATGGTACTATTCATAAGCTATTCATATGAATAGTAATACTTAAATAATAATATATATCTTCTTTGGTGTGTTTTTAACAAAAAATGATGTAGATGATATGGTAAATAAATGTTTGATTGTACTTGATGAAGATCATGAGATTTTGTGTTCAAAACTTAGACCTTAGTCCTATTTTCCTATTTCATAATAATTTTTTCTTTATATCTCTTTATAGAATATATTAACTTGAAATGAGATATTTAAACATTTAATATAATTTTACTTTATTTTAGGTAAATAAATTTTTATTCTATTATTTTATTATATCAATTATTAGGATCATGCTCAATCATACTTAATTACTGTGACGAGAATATAAATATGAATTTGTTAATTTTTAGTGTTGTCAAGGATATAAACATTATTGGTATTATAAATATTGTAAATGATAACTTTTATTATATCATTCGTTAAGTTAATACTTTATAAATTTGACTTACTGATTAAGTTTACTTTAATAATTTACCTGTCAAATTAACAATATAAGTTAATTTTGTTACGTCTTAAATTTTTATTAAATTGCAAGGAAACAAATGGAGTATATATATTCATATCTATACCTATATTTTGATTAAATTGCAAGAATATTTTTGTTATGTCTTAAATTTTGTAATCATTTATCAAATAAACAATATTTATAAAACGTCAAACTCATTTTGTATCTTAAAAGTCCATCAAACAAACACATCTACCTATATTTTGAATACATATTATTAAAACTTTTTTAAGTGTTTTTCCATCCGCCGCAACGTGTGGGCAAGAAAACTCGTTGTAACACAAAACAAGAAGTCTGTTAAACATTGAACAATCAAGCATTTGTAGAATTTAAATGATTAAAATTCAAAAAATATAGACATTTACTGAGTAAAGAGTTAACAAATTTGTGACATCATAGGATATACGAGCCGTAACAAGACGATTGCAAAAGACAAGAGTAATGGAAGTAACGATCGGCTAGCCACTTTGACGGATGCTACTTTTTGTTACCAAGTCTATCATACCAACCAAACAAAACCCGTCGTTAATAGTCTGCCTGAACCAAACAAGTTTAGCCAGTTTGGTCCTTGATTTCATGTTTGGCTTGACATTAAAAAGGGATAAGAAAAAAGTTACTAATTAAAAAGGGAAAGTTGGATTTGTTTAAATTCTTAATTTATTTCTAGTAATTGTTGATATGGAGGAGAATTGTCACAAATCTTGACGCATCAATCTTGTTGTTGTAGAAAACCTGTAAAGAGAACAACACTTGACGATCATGTCAACATTATGATTAAATAATGATGATCTAAGATGTATAAAAATATAATAATTGAAGAATAAAAACGTTGAAACTTTTTTTTACTAATGTATTAAAATGAACATCTCATCCAGTGCCGCTCCTAAGATTTTTAATGTACAGGGCGAACAACTGAAAAAATGTCCCATATAAATACATAAACAAAAATACACACCAATTTTCTAGGAATTTGTAACCTAGTCAAGCTACGCGGTTCATCCCCGCGCTGAATTTTATATGTATATATATATATATATATATATATATATATATATATATATATATATATATGTGTGTGTGTGTGTGTGTGTGTGTGTATTCTTATTTAAATTGACATCAATTAAAAAACCAAATAATACAAATTAGTTATTCCATCCATGTATTTTTATAATACATTTTATATATTATATATAAAAATAAGTTAAACTAGTATAACAATAACAATATTCTACACAGAATTTATGTAATCTATTTAAAATGACACACACACATACATAAATACATACATACATATGTAGACCTGTTAAACAAGTTTGTAGATTACATGTTGCTATCATTGATAAAAAAAATTAAAATTTATTTTCAATAAATTTAAAAAATATTGCTATAAATGATAAAAAAATAAATTTTAATAATTAACCCTTTTTATTAGAGAAAAACGTAAATGAGTAAATAACCCCCGATAACTACACAGCAGGGCAGTTGGGCTGTGCTTGCTACATTGCCATTGTCGTCATAAAGGATCACCTCCAAGTTTGGGCACACAATTCCAGCACTCCCTCTTTAATTATTCTTTATATCAGATCTTGAATTTCAGAACAACCAATCATTTCTCTAGCTTTTTACATAACGATGGCAGAAGTTGAACTACCAACGTATGACATCATCATCTTCGGAGCATCTGGTTTCACGGGCAAGTACGTTGTTAGAGAAGCTCTCAAGTTTCTCGATGCACCCAATTCCCCTCTCAAAACCCTCGCTTTAGCCGGTCGGAACTCTTCTAAACTTGCCGAAGCCCTAAAATGGGCTTCTCCATCTCACCCCACCATCCCTTTCGTCATCGCTGACACCACCGACCCGCTCTCTCTTCGCCGGATGGCTTCCCAAGCTAAGATCCTCCTTAATTGTGTTGGCCCTTTTCGCAATTACGGTGATCCCGTCGTTGCTGCTTGTGTTGAAGCCAGTTGCGATTACTTGGATATTTGTGGTGAGCCGGAGTTTATGGAGAAAATGGAAGCCGTTTACCATGACAAGGCGGCTGAAAAGGGTAGTCTGGTGATTTCTGCTTGTGGGTTTGATTCTGTTCCGGCTGAATTAGGGTTGTTGTTCAATTCCAGGCAGTGGGTTTCGCCGGCGGTGCCAAATCGGGTTGAAGCATACTTGAGCCTTGAATCGGATAAAAAGATAGTGGGCAATTTCGGAACGTTCGAGTCGGCGGTTTTGGGAGTGGCAAACGCTGATAGCCTGGTGGAGTTGCGACGGTCCAGACCCAAAAGAGCTCGACCTCTGGTAAAGCAGAATTTTCGTCTTGTTTCACATGATACATTCATCATTTTGCTTGATTGTAATCTGCCCCCTTTCTTTTTGGTTAGATTCCTGGTCCTTCTCCTCCCAAAGGATCAACCATAGAACACCAAAAAACGATCGGACTTTGGGCTGTGAAACTCCCATCTGCTGACGCCACTGTTGTCCGGAGAACACTCTCAATCCTAACAGAAAACCCCAGTGGTCTTCAAGGTGTCAATGAGGATCCTAAACAGGCAGAGAAAAGAGCTGCCTATTGGTCAACAATAAAACCTGCTCATTTCGGAGTAAAAATTGGCACCAAGAATCTGCTGGGTATCCTCGGAATCATTGCAGTAGGGATATCAATTGGGCTGCTGGGCAGCTTCTCTTTTGGGAGATGGCTTCTGTTGAATTTTCCCTCTGTTTTCAGCTTTGGAGGGTTCAGGAAGGAGGGTCCAACAGAGGATGAAGTGGCCAGTGCAAGTTTTAAGATGTGGTTTGTCGGTCGTGGCTTTAGTGATGCCAATCTTATCTCTCAGGGAACAGCAAAGCCTGATACAGAAATCGTTACCAGAGTAATGGGGCCTGAGATTGGGTATTTGACAACTCCCATCATTCTGGTTCAATGTGCTCTCGTCGTTTTGAAGCAGCGCCAAGATTTTCCCAAAGGGGGAGTCTTTCCTCCTGGGATCGTTTTTGGCCCAACCGATCTTCAAGATCGACTGCAGGAGAATGGAATTTCGTTTGATTTGATATCAAAGAGTGATATATCTACTAAATAGATGGTATGTTCTCGTCACTTTATTAGCTTCTGCATCTACTTCAGTTTTCATGTAATAATACTAAGGTAGTATTGTCACGTGCATGATATGGGTTGTGTTCGATCATCGGGTTCTATAGTAGATCTAAATATCTTATTATACTTCGGTTGAAGGGATATGTCTGCAGTAATTGTAATTGCTCAATAATGAGAAACAAGATTCATTGATCAATCCCCAAATAATCAATCTGAATACGAACCTTAAGAATAGCAGTAAGAGTAAGCGCACATCCTATGAATAAACTCAGACATTGCAGCAAGCTAGCAAAGATCTAAAAAACAATTCAATTCATTGTTACAACTTAAATTAATAAAACGTGTTGTGGATCGTTAAAAACCATATAAAACATGCATACAGGTATACCACAGCTGGTGCTTGGTTAAGGTTTCTTTTGACAACATTACACATGACGAGCTAATTGTATGTTACTACATTTTTGTGTACAACTGTTGTGCATTCTTTCATTCGAGGTGGTCGTGCGGCCTGAAAGACATGAACATCACAGCATAATGTTGAAGCCGATCACTGTTCCTGGCCCTGTACATTGCGGCACGCCTCCCCATCCTCAAAACATAACGCCGCCATGCAAGTTGTATGTTAACGGCAGCCCATGTCCTCCAGTTAGATGAATAGTACCTTGCCCTTCGTTTCATTTTTTCATTAATGAATGAGTAGCGAAAATGATTTACAATGTACCTTAGATGCTTTGCATCAAGTGCAAAGGCTTCTGTCGCCTTGACACAAGTAAATGTAGCAGTTGCAGCAGGATAACGGTCTATAAATGGAACACGAAGGCACCATGAGAGAAGCTCGTCCCCAAAGAAACTCCCTGGTTCCAACGTGCTCGTTGCAACCATCCCTTGACTTAGCCACTGGCTTCTCTTTACTCGTCCATGAACCACAAACACCATTCTCTGGACGGGATCTCCTTCTCTGATAATCTGTGGTATGATTTATGTACTTTAGTTAGTTTTTTTCAGAACAAAATATGCTTTCGGTATATTTGTTTTGGAGTTGGGTTCATGTGACGACACCTTCTCGCCCTTTGAGTAGATGAAATACTTAACACGGTCACAAATGTTGTCAAGAATTACATCATCAAGGAACTTGAACAATGGTGCCTGAAATTCTTTTAAATTAGCAAAGTTTGTCCTTAAAAGTTTCAAGTGAACTAATAGCAAATCTGGAACTTTTCACTACTGAAAAAAAAGAAGAAAAGAAACCTGTCATATGCGGTCTAGGAAATGGTTGCTGAAAAGGGAAATTGCATTGCTATTGATGGTTTCTTTGTAGTTACAATACCTTTTTTATTAGGTCCAAACAAAGATGACGCTTGATATCTCGTCGTATTCCTTCAGGCAGATCTTCAATCATTTCCATATCGTCTTGACCTCCCGTGACAGACCATCTTTGGTTCTCAAAATGGCGAACTCTTTTTCTCAAACTAGAAGGCAGTTGCCGTCGCCTCATCCACCATTCCATATCCCTAAGCCTCACCTGCATTTTGGTAGTCCTTCCCACGAGTGCAAACAGGAAAACCTGGTTAAATTTATCAACAAGATTCAACCGTTGTTAGCAGACAGATGGTGCATACATTGTTGAAGCATGAAAGAGTTCACCTGAATATTTCCCATTAACATGGTGAAGAGTATTAGTCCAACAAGGACCATATAACATGACAAAATCACCTCAAAGACTTCACTGCTGGGCTCAAGAACGTTTCCCATAGTGCTGCAAGTAACCAGGTAAGCAGATAGATGGCTCAAAAATGTTACCAAGCGGCTATTTTGAAACCCACGTTAACAAATGGATCGCTAACGAGGACATATTATGTAGTGATAACTTTAGTTAGTACGTGTTCTTGCCTGAAAGAAATGAGACCCCAATAACTGCTGTACAAGATCCTGGTGATGACAGAATCACGCGAAATTATTGGAAGAGCACACTGATAGATTCCATATGGGAAAGATCCATCTTCATCTAAGCACATTGAGTTTCTTGAATTGGCTTTGGTTGAGCACGAAAGAAAGAGCGTGCTACATTTCTTGCTAGCATCACATTGCTTTGTTAGGCATGAAACAACACGTTGTATGGCTAGCGCGTACCAATATCCTCCTGAAGCCTGTGGTTTGAAAAGTGCATTGTCGATTCATGTGATATATACACTAGAAGGAAAACGTACAACAGTTGTTGATATGGGAGAAATTTAGAAATTGTCTTGCAAAATGAGGTCGTAAAGCTAGTTTACGTACATGAGAAGCGAGGAAATAGGCAAGGAAACCGAGACTAAAATGCCACCAGATTGAGCCAAAGATGTAACCTTTCACGAGCCTCGTGCCATGCATTAAGCAGTAGCTGTGATAAACTTTAGGGATGAATTGGAGCATGAAAACCAATTGAACTAGTATCAGTATCAAAGATGTCTTCTCTTCTCTTAGTAATCTTGGTAACATCCATCCATACACCACCTGCAAAACATAACATGCAAGTGATGAGAACTATGTACCATATATATAACAGCACAGAACCAAGAAAAACAAAACATATGCATAATTGCTAAATATAACAACATACTTTTACTCAATAACATACTTGCTATAATCTATAAATAAAAATGTTATATATGATTACGAAAGTTATAGAATATTAATAGCCCTGTATTTGTATTTGTATTTTAAATCATAGCTAGTAGCAAAAGGGCTATCAATAAAAAGACAGAAAACATATATACATACATTGATGTAAAAGTAAGTTTGTTACGTTAATTAATCTATCTATATCTATAATAATTATTATTAAAATATTAAAAAAACTGACACTTGTCATCTTCTTTTTTAATTTGTCATTTGTCATATTCTTATTTAATTTAGTTTGTCAATTTTTATTTTTTTTTCAAATTGTCATGTAATTTATTAAAACTACGTGCTAATAATTTCAAATCAAATATAATTAAATTCATTAAAGTCAACCAAGTAATAACTTAGTTTGAAATCAAAGTAAGGGATAATTATGAAAATAACCAAATCTCACACCTTTATTCACTTTTTAGCCATTTTATATACATTTTACCAAAATAGCCACAATTTACGTGATTTGTACTTTTTTTCATTTTTTAATGCATTACGTTACAAAAGGTGTCTGGTCACGTAAATTGTTGTACTTTACGTGACCATTTTTGCTCATTCCCCATGAATGTTTAGTGAGATGTCTTGTCACACTTTACGTGACCAAGTACAACAATTTACGTGACCAAACACCTTTTGTAACGTAATGCATTAAAAAAATGAAAAAAAGTACAAATCACGTAAATTGTGGCTATCACGTAAATTGTGGCTATTTTGGTAAAATGTATATAAAATGGCTAAAAAGTGAATAAAGGTGTGAGATTTGGCTATTTTAGTAATTATCCCTTAAAGTAAAGTAATGAAGTTTAATTAATTAATTACCTGAGGGATTGGTAAAATGACGAATGCATCTAACCAAAATCCGGTAAGGGATCGAAGGTAATGAAAGGCGATAGCACGTGCGTCCCAAACGAGCTTTCCACAACCAACCACCAAAGATTCTCTGGAAACGTAAGCTAGACGTAACTGAAGCCACACATGACAGAGGTGCATGGCGTCGACGCAAGTGCGAACAATACTCACCGCCCTCACCACCCTGGGATCTATATATACACAGGGTCCACCACCACTACTCCCGTCCTCATCAACCGCCAATGCGAAAAAGAAGAATGGATCCACCGCCAATGCAGCTAAACGTGCAAGAAGAACCACTCGACTAAACCACAACACTCTCTCGCTTCGCGGATCCAAAACGCGAGTGATGCATCCAGTCGACGGTGACCTATTGTTTTGATTAGGAAGATGACGTGCCTTGATGGGGAGAATAGATGAACCGGCGAGAGCCTCCCATGCTGGTTGTTGGGTCGGGTCACAGCACGTGGAGTGGAAACTCGGAATTCCGAATTGACTACACACGAAACACTGTTGGACTACGTCCGTCTCTTCTCGCCCGCCATTGATCCATCTAGATTAATGTTTAACACAATATCATAATATCATATCATATATATGAATGAAATTATATCAATCAATCACAAAAGAAAAGTAATATATAGATAAATTCAGATACATATATGATGAATATATAAATATATAATGGCGTGGGAATTGAAAGAAAGTAACCTGGAGATCATGGCGGAATTGAAATTAATTAACGGTGGGGTGTGACAGGAAGCTAGCGGGGAGATCATCGTGGAGGGAAAAAGGAATTAAAGGCCGGGGAGAGATCGGTCGGTGATGTGATGTCAGCAGAATTATATGTTTACGTGGAGTCAAAGTGGGTCCGTATAAGGCCACGTGTGTGGGTTGGTCTGTTGGAGCATTTAATTTGTTGTTTTAATTTGTTAACAGTAAGAGCAACAGCTACAAGATAAATTAGTGACATTTGATCGATCGATCATTTGAATTGGAAATAGAGCAGCTACCTAGGACCACCACCCATTTTAATTTTCTCCCTGCTTAATTTCTACGTAATTAGGTCTTGTTTGTTTTTTACAATAAGCTCTTTTAGATTACTTTTATATATATATATATATATTCACTTGAAATCAATGATATTTTATTTCAACTGCAGACATGAAAATGACTTCAAACATTTAATCATTTAAAAAACAAACGACACCTAAATTATCATCATATTATAAATGTAAATAAAATGGCTACACCATCAACTCATTAATTATGTTTACTTAATTCCTACCAAAATTAAGTTACCACGCACCTTACCAATATAACATTTTAAAACTTTAATTTTAACATCATAAATACATATTTCTATGTATATATGTATAGCAGATTAGCAGTGTGCGCGAACATGTGTCTATATACAAGATTGTTGGACACTTGGCACATACAAAAGCTAGTTAATGTAAGACATCCCTCATCACAAGAATACAAACATTCACACATGACATAATATAGACAAAGTAGAACATTTAAACCTTACCACATGCAGTGACAAGGATCGACAACTATTTTTTCTATCAATGTCATTTTGTCAAAATATAAAAATAATAGATGTTCATGATGCATATTATATGAATATAATTGAAATTATCTACTATAATATATATCGTCAATAAAATTTTATGAGTGTCACAACTCACATGACACCTATAATTAAATATATATATACGAGATCCCCCCACCCTTCCCGACCACACAAATTAAAGTAATACAAGAGTACAAACACTACAAGCGAGACAAATGTTTCGGCTAATTAACAAAATCATAAGCTAATTAAATTCAACCCAATCTACACGATAACTTTAATCCATACCAAGTCTTAGTCTTCTTGCTTGAAGAATATTTGATGTCATCAACTAAATGAAAACAATTAATGAATAATCAACGTCGGAGTTAATAAATTAATTATTCAACACATTATTCCTGTCACATGTAATATTTCATTGTAGTTATTTTTCGTTGTTCATACTCATAACATGTCCATATCCATCGTTGAGACATTGTTGATACAAGAGTGAAGATGTTAAACCATAAACACAAACTTCTTAGTGCGGATCAATCACCATGACACTGTGGGGAGGTCATTTCAACTGTACCTTGAGGAGGGGGCTGTCGGCAACGTAAGTGAACAAAACAAGTGAAGAGACAAATTACACAAACATCACAATACCTTATTCATTTAACCACCAATTTACAACAGACGTGTATCTTATTTTATAGACACTCAACCTTTACAATTGTTAAGGAATCATTGCAACTTTTCAAATTTATAACCATCCAAATAACTAACTACCAAAATCTGCAAACTACCTACCTTATAACTATCACACACTTAAACTAAAGTTTAGCTTAATTACAATTTAATAAGGGTGACCACCCCGCATAGTCTAAGACACTGCATTGCATCTTGAACGCAATGACTTAAAAATATGATCAACATTATATCATATATGAAGGCCGGTTTTTTACTTTAATTCATTGGTAGGTAACTTGGTGTACGTCTTAATTCTTCCCAATTCTCATCCATTTACCAAGTGTTTTGACACTTCATTAATTCATTCGTGGTATCACAATAATGCATGTGTAAAAAATCTGCAATTTCTTTACAGTTTTAGTAAAAGCTAGGGTTGTTTGATAAAGTGTTATGACATGCTATTAATTTGTTAAAGCTGGTGTCTTGATTCATGTTATTTTAAGACCTAGCTAGTGCCCTGATTAATCTTCTCAAATCTCACTAATGTATATATGAAGTAATTATATATATATATATATATATATATATATATATATATATATATAGAATGGCATCATGCATGCATCCTCCTGGTGATATTGAATTGGTAAAAGGAGTTGACCACAATAACTTTCAGCCAGCCTCCATTGAAGAAGTTAACCAAGGAGAGGAGAGCCTGTTGGCTGTTGCACAGATACAATTTGGAATGGAGCAACGATTGGGGCTCGCTTTTTTGTAAATCCTTTTTATATTATGCTCTTTTGTTTCTATATATATACATATGATGGATCTCACAATTTTGATTTAATGATTTTGTCTATATCGATCATGAAATTTGACTATTCATTTTTCGTCTTGAAAATCACATAAAAATTTTGACTATTCAAAAGTTGCCTTTTATTTTATTTTTTTCTTTTTCAAGTTAGCAGCAATAATTAATGAAACAACGGTTGCCGGTTGACATTTTTAAAAAGTAATATGCATGAGTTTCCATTTTAAAAAAAATTATAAAGGGTTTTATATGAAAAAAGTAATATGCATGAGTTTTCATTTTAAAAAAAAGGAACTCAATAATATATCATTGGTCCCACATATGTAACAAATTAAACAATCTTAGAATTGAAGCATCCTGAGACATAAATCTTATGAATACATTTCCATTTTTTTATTTGGTTTTAAATGTTCAATACCATATGAAACTGCAAATGTACGTGGCCCAAACAAGTTAATCCATTAATTTTAGCATTAATTTGTGTATGCATCATTTTCACTAGCAAAAGCATTAAAATGTATATTGCTTTTCTTCACATTTTCTTAGAGACAGTTTGATAAGTATTATTATATCAAGAGGGAGGTTCCATTGAGAACTTTTGTGCATCGAGGCACAAAAGAACCTCCACTGTCCCTTGGATGAAAAGAATGTGTGGGTTAGATCAAATGGTGTAAACGTAGAAGAAATGGAAGACATCTGTATTTCTTATTATGTAAAAATGAGCTGACAGAGTACATATATATAAGGTTACAAAGGAAGAATAAACAGAATCAGTTAAAATGAAATAACAAACTCTAACAGAAAACTAAAACTAACTCAACAATCTTCTATATTCCACATCCCCCGCTCAAGTTGGAGGCTCTGAAAGTCCCAACTTGTTAACCAGAGAAGAATGTTGAAAATGACCCAAAGCTTTAGTCATCAAGTCTGCTAGCTGAAGATGAGAAGGAATGAAAGCAGTTTGTAAAAAAACATCTTTTATCTTATCTCGAGTAAAATGGCAATCAATGTCCAGGTGCTTCGAGCGATCATGATAACAGGGGTTGGCAGCTATTTGTTGTGCAGACTTATTATCACAAAACAGTGTCACAGGAAGATGAATAGGAATGTGAAGATCTTTGAGAAGATAACTAAGCCATAGCAACTCACAAGTGGTGGCGGCCATACTTCGATATTCAGCTTCTGTGGATGATCTGGAAACAGTTGGTTGCTTCTTTGTTTTCCAAGAGACTAAGGAATGTCCAAGAAAAATACAATACCCAGTGAGAGATCGTCTGGTCATTAAACAAGATGCCCAATCAGCATCTGTGAAACCAGTGAGCTTCAAATGAGATTGAACAGGATAAAACAACCCTTTTGAAACAGTCCCTTTGAGATATCGTAGAAGATGCAATGCTGCTTGCATATGTGGTTCCTTTGGTGCAGAAACAAATTGACTTAAATGTTGTACTGCATAGGAAATATCAGGGCGAGTCATGGTTAAATAGAGTAACCTACCAACCAGTCTTCGAAATACTTCGGGTGAGGAAATTGGACTTCCTTTATTGAGTGAAAGTTTTAAATTTTGGGGCAAAGGAAACAATGCAGGTTTGGCACCAGTAAGTCCAACATCATGAAGAAGATCAACAATGTATTTTCTTTGATTTAGATAAGTGCCATTTTCAGTCCTGCATATTTCAATTCCAAGGAAGTATTTTGCCAGCCCCAAATCTTTGATAGTAAACTTCTTATCAAGTGCAGCCTTTGTTTCGTGTATTTCCTTAGCACAATTTCCAGTAATGAGAACATCGTCAACATAGACTAGGGCTGCTGTAAACTCACCATTATGATCTTTTACAAAGAGAGAATAATCATTCTTGGACTGTGAAAAACCAAGACTGATGAGAAATTTCGAAAGCTCTTGATTCCATTGCCTTGAAGCTTGTTTTAGGCCATAAAGGGACCTTTTAAGCTTACACACCTGTCCTGGAAGTGCCTTGGAATATCCTTGAGGAGGATTCATGTAAATTTCTTCATCAATGTATCCATGCAAGAAAGCATTATTTACATCAAGTTGATGTAAAGGCCATCCCTTTGCAGTAGCTAGGGCAATTAATACTCTAACAGTAGCAAGCTTAGCAACTGGTGAAAAAGTATGCTTATAATCTCTGCCTTCTTCTTGATTGAACCCTCTAACTACCAATCTTGCTTTCAAACGATCAATAGTACCATCAGGGTTATACTTTGTTTTATAAACCCACTTAGACGAAATAGCTTTGTGACCAGTAGGTAAAGAGGTAAGATCCCATGTCTCATTTTTTTCCAAAGCATTAAGTTCTCTATTCATTGCCTCGACCCATTTTTCATCCTTGCAAGCTTGAGAATAGAATGCTGGCTCCTGTACAGCAAACACATTTGCCAAAAAAGAAACATCTTCTTCTGGAATTGAGTGAACATCAGATGCTTGAAAAAGAGGATAAGTTGCCTGTTTCCTTGATGGCACCTCAGAAGTGATAAAATCTTTAAGCCAACCAGGTTTATTAGTGGCCCTGGAAGATCTCCGAAGTGCAGCAGCAGGAGGTTCTTGATGTGAAGGAGACATATTATTTTGTGGAGAATGAACAAATTCAGAAGAATTATCATCAGGGACAAGAGTATGAGACGGAAACATTGAGGAACCAGTAGAGGACTGATTAATTTCCTCAGTTTTATAAGGCAGAATATCTTCTTGAAAACTAACATCCCTGCTATGAAAAACCTCTTTTGTATTCAGGTTATATAGCTTATAACCTTTTTGTCCAGGTGGGTACCCCAACAAAATACATTTCTCAGCCCTTGGACTAAATTTATCTTTGTGAGGTTTGTTAATGGTAGCATAGCATAAGCAACCAATAGTTTTAAGATGATCATAAGAGGGTGCTTTGCCATGAAGAACTTCAAAAGGAGTTTTCCAGGAAAGATTTTGCATTGGCATCTTGTTTATCAAATAAGTAGCTGCAAGAATACAATCTCCCCAAAACATATCAGGCAGATGGGCATGAATTTTAATAGATCTGGCAGTTTCCAGTAAATGCCTATGTTTTCTCTCAACCACCCCATTTTGTTGAGGAGTATATGCCATAGATTTCTGATGAACAATTCCCTGAGAGTGCATGTAAGCTAAGACTTCTTTATTGACTATTTCAGTCCCATTATCAGATCTGATATACTTTGGTTTAGCATTATAATGATTCCCAATATGAGCAATAAAAGATGAAAGAACAGAAAGTACTTGATCTTTGGTATGGATTAGATATGTCCATGTGGCCCTACTTTTATCATCAACGATGGTATAGAAATAATGAGCTCCATTTAAAGCAGGTGTCTTATAAGGTCCCCAAAGATCAACATGTATAAGCTCAAAAGGAATAGAAGAAGATATGCTACTTTTAGGGAATGGCAATCGATGATGCTTAGCTAACATACAAGTCTCACAAGAGAACTTTGATACATCAAAATGTTTGAAATCATCAATATGAATCATTTTGGACAATGAAGTATGACCCATTCGAGCATGAAACTTGTCAATATCAACAACCTTTTTATGAATGGAAGCAACAAAAGACTTTATTGTAGGAAGAGTACCACAGAACTCAGGAGAAATTTCAGAAGAAGCTTTACAAGTGTACAAGCAACCTGACCCTTTTCCAACAGCAACAATTTTGTTAGTTGAAGGGTCCTGAAAAACACAGCAATTAGGATGAAATTGAGCCACCAAATTTTGAGCTTTAACAAGTCTTCCAACAGATAGAAGATTGTATTCAAAATCAGGTACAAACAGCACATTGTAGAGAGTTAGAAGCGGATTTAGACGGATCTGGCCAACAACAGTGACAGTTTTACAACTTTTGTCAGGTAACTTGACAATAATTGGTTTCTTGAGAGTTTTAATGGAATTAAAGAGATTGATATTAGGGGACATATGATCAGAAGCACCTGTGTCTATAATCCAATCAGATTTAATGTTCATTTCAGCATGGCAAGATAAAGCAAATGAGGATTCTGAAATTGTTGTACCTGCATGATTAATAGAGGTACCAACATGACTTTTTGAAGCTTCATTACCAGGCTCTTGAATCTGTCCCTTCCCTTTAAACATCTTCATCATTTCTTGACACATGGCTGTTATAAACTTCTGATCTACACCATTATTATGCCCCATGCTGATTTCGTTCTCACATTCCATATCAAATGGAGTATCCCTACCTATTTCCTGCTCAAAATTAGAATTTACATGTGCAGCCATTCTGGAATTCTTTTTTGCCTTTTTTCCTTTGTACCAATCTGGATATCCAATCCTTTCAAAGCATTGATCATATGTATGACCATCCTGTTGACAGTGATCACAATGTCTCCTTCCATCACCTTTTATTTCAGCTTTGGCTCCCTTAACATCTCTTTTTCCACCATGATTCATCTTGTTGGTGTGAACATTTGCAAAAAATGCAGCAGGTTCAACAAAATGACTGGTTACTTGTTTCTGTTTTTCCACTTGTTGAACAATATAATACGCCTTGTTAACACCAGGAAGAGGATCCATGGACAGTATGTGACTTCGAACAGATTCATATTCATCATTAAGTTTCATGAGAAACTGCACTAATTTTGAACGATTCTCGATTTCTAGGAATTTTTCAACAATTCCACAAGAACATTCGTTCAATTTACCACAAGTACATGTAGGTATTCCATTCAAATTGTGCAATTCATCCCAACAGCGTTTCAATTTATTAAAATAGGCTGCAACACTGAGATTACCTTGTGAAACTTTGTTCAATTCGTGCTCAAGTTGATAGATCAGTGGTCCATTACTCTGGCCATAGCGTTCAGTGATTTCATTCCATAGTCCGTGAGCAGACGAAGCATAAAGAAAAGCCTCTGATAATTCTGTTATCATTGAATTTAGGATCCAGCAAGTGACCATATAGTCACACCGTATCCACCTCTGAAGATTAATATCACCGTCTTCAGGTTTTTTGCAAGAACCGTCAATGAAACCTAGCTTGAGTTTGGCACCTAAGGCCATCTTGATAGTACGACTCCATCCGAGAAAATTGTTTCCATTGAAAGGAGAATTGGTTAAGATCATACCTGGATGATCCGAATTAGCAATGTAGAAAGGATCATTGATCGAACTTGAAATATTTTGGGTACTGACATCGTGAATAGGAATCACCATGAAATCAGTGATTACTTAGAAATAAAATTGAAGAAGAAAGGAAGAATTAGGTATTGGAAGAAACAGAATCGAAGGATTAGGGTTATGATCGATTTTCTCTGATACCATGTAAACGTAGAAGAAATGGAAGAAATCTGTATTTCTTATTATGTAAAAATGAGCTGACAGAGTACATATATATAAGGTTACAAAGGAAGAATAAACAGAATCAGTTAAACTGAAATAACAAACTCTAACAGAAAACTAAAACTAACTCAACAATCTTCTATATTCCACAAATGGCAAAAGGGTAATTAAATAGAAAGTTTTATGCATCAAGTGCACATAATGAAATTCGCGGAGGGGTAAAACAGGAATTATGCAATCCTTATTTAATTATTACACTTCCAAAATTAAGAAAAATAATACAATTTCAAAATATATCAAAATACATGCATACCGTTCATCTCTTCATGCATATCGTTCATCTCTTCTAAAAATAAATCATGCATATCGTTTATCTCTTCCAAAATCAAAATACATCAAAATACAAACATGAATCGTTCATACAAACATAAATCATGCATATCGTTCATCTTTTCCAAATTCAAGAGGAGGCTAAGAGAGAGAGAGAGAGAGAGAGAGAGAGAGAGAGAGAGAGAGAGAGAGAGATTTTAGAAAAGAAGTTAATGGTGATTTTCATACCAAATTATCTATTAATTATCTTTAAAATATTTAAATTAAAAAATAATTTCCATACATTTAATATCCCCTAAATGCCCTTTGTGCACATTTGGTAGATAGTCCGATGCACAAAAGTTCTCAATGGTGCCTCGATGCACAAAAGTTCTCAATCGAACCCCAATCATTATATCAATTCCATGTATCACATGGTAGTGAGATTTTTGGCTTATATGCTACAAATGTTTGAATCTTGCGATTCCTAATTAGCTTTGTATGTTAGATCCTTTTATATTTGGTTGGAAGCCCAAGGTTTGTCTCATTTTGTAGAAAAGGTGGGTATGACTTAAAACTGCCAAACCAAGATCAACATCAACAATTCAGGAGTTTGATTAATTCCAAAATATCTATTAAATTTATATTCTATATATGGAATATCATTAATTCAAAAGCTTAGCTAACTCAAAGAATCTATATATACTTGTTTAATAAATGGCAAATTACTAAAAAGATAACATAAACTACAATAATTCACAATATTGTTAACATAAAAAATTTTTTTTTTGGTTTAAAAATGGAGTGAAAATTCAATTTCAAACATAAAAATGTATGGTGACCTGAAACTCGGTTTTCTAAAAGGTTAAATCGTGTTTGTTAACATGCACGTCCTTAAATTTTAAAATGCGTTAACACCTTCTTTTACTATATGCCATTTACTTGGATTTATATAAATCTAATTTAAATGCAAATCAAATTAAATCAAAACTATTCTATTCAATTCTAATCTAACTATTCTAATTAAAAAGTTAATTATACTATAAGAAAATTTTGTTCTTTAAAGTATTATATATCTTTATGCTTTTTTTCTAAGTCAATACACGTATCACATGAGATTCTAACCTAGTTATAAAACGGGTAAATTATAAATTTCATCACTGTGGTTTGGTGAAAATATATTATGGATTTGGTCTCTAGACTTTATTTACTACACCGGTATTTCATATTTTAAAGTGTTGCTATGGATTTGATCGTTTGACCGTCTGACCTTTTTAAATCTTCTGAAAATGACATTTTTACCTTTCTACTTATTTCAATCCTTATAGTTTTTAATTAATTTCATTTAAAGTCTCTATTTAAAAACATTATTTTTATAATTTTATTTATTTTGTTAATTATATCAAAATTTACTGTTATAAATATATTAAACTTTTATAGTTTTTAAAATATTCAACTTAGCATGCTTAACCTTAATTAATTTTTCTCTTTTTATTATATACTATTTTAAAATAATTATTTTTATATTTTTATTTTTCATGTTACTTATTAAAAAATATTTTATTTAATATATTATTATTTATATATGTAATTAACTAGGGTTATGGTTTTCCGCACGTTGCTGCGGGTTTCCGTCATAAATATGTAGTTTTTATCGCTTAAAATAAACTATGATGTTAAGAGATAGAAACATGTTCAATACATCAATGATAACCACAACGTCAATGCATTTGTGTGTTTAAGCATTATTGGGTTACATGTTTTTTTTTACGAATTTGGTTTGACTCAATTGATTATATCTAAAGTATATTTTTAGAATTTTATATGAACAAAACAACATGTTTTCATGTTTTTTGTGGTTTCGCCTCTCCATATTATGTTTTCCTAATAAAGTCCCTTAGGTTATTATTTTCTTTCTGGTTTTTGAAAAAACAATATCAATCATGTGTGTTCCACAAAAAAAACCAACATGTTTTCCATGAAAAGGCCTCAAACTTAATGACTTTATTGGCAAAAAAATAAAAATTCTGAAAATCACAAAAAAAAAATAAATATCATGAGGATTTATTGATAAAAAATAACACGGATAGGCTATACCGCAAAAAAAAAAAAACATGTTGCTTTTATTTATATTAAGCCTCTTTTTTACACAAAAAATATAAATAACAAAAGTTGATATTTTATATGAACCTTGTGAGACAAAACCAAAAAACAAAAAACAAAACAAAATGAATCACGATCATTTAATTCTTCAAATTGAGGTGGAAGCGAAAAATTTTAATATTTAAATATGTAATTACATATTGAAGAAGTTGATGTACAAATGAATACTTTTATTTACAAATAAAATATAAAAAATGTTGAATTCAATATTTATTGTTTAAAGAGTTTCATATAAAATAAATAAATTTTATGTATAAAAATAAAAACATGAAAATAACCAAATATAATACTGTCCAACAATAACATTTTTTATTTAAAATAAATAGAAATGACAATCTTACCTACAATGTAACAAATATTTCTTATAAACTAAAAATACATTTAATTAATAAATAAATTTATTTATTTAAGAAAAAACAATTTTGAAGTATAAAAAGAACCATTTCAATAAATAAACTCATAAAAGTTTAGTTACAGCAATTAAAATATATTAATTAAAAATAAACTTTTAAAAAAATCATAATAGTATTATTATATTATTTAAAATAATTAATAATTACTTTTTTCATTTTTAGCTATACACATTTTATATAAGTGAGTTATATTAAAAATATCCACGTATTACGTAGGTCATAAATCTGTTTTTAAATAAATAAACTTTTATGAGTTTAAAGTTGAAACGCTGAACCATTTTAATTTTTCCAACGAAATGGTTAACTAAATGGAAAAATCGACCAATCAAATCTGTTTTTAAGTATTTTCGACGGAAAAAAATGAATAATCGTTCCAATTTTCGATTTGACCAAATGTAAAAAACAACCAAATAATCTCATTTTTAATGTTATATAAGAAAAAATGATGAATCATTCCGATTTCCAATTTAACGAAATGGAAAAACGACGAACCAATTTAATTCGAATTTTTTTTTTCGTGCAAAAAAATGGTATGTGTGTGTAGGAAAATCGTCTTTGAAAACCACATGAACATTTCTGTATAAATGTAATAAACTATGATAACCTTAAATGTAGGAAACTAAAAAGAGTTTTTTGTAATTATTTATTAAAATATAATGACTTTATTGTAAAATTTAAAAAGTACCAAGGGTTTTTTTATAATTTTGAAAATCACCAAAACCATCGTATGTTATATGAATATGAATATTTATTAAAATATAATGACTTTTTTGTAAAATTTAAAAAGTACTAAGGGTTTTTTTGTAATTTTGGAAATCACCAAAACCGACGCACCAAAACGGTGCCAACGACAAATGTATGTTATATATGAATATGAATATTTATTAAAATATAATGACTTTATTGTAAAATTTAAAAATTACCAAGGGCTTTTTTGTAATTTTGGAAATCCCCAAAACCAACGCACCAAAACGGTGCGTTTTGGTTTGACAAATGTATGTTATATGAATAAACATGATAATAATCATATCTTGGGTACCCTTGAAATATAATTAATAATTTTTAAATGATTCAAAGGTAATAAAGTATGTTTGCCGTTGAAATCTTTAATTTTAGTTATTATGAAAATCAAATTTAACTACATATAACACATAACGTTATTGAAACAAATTAAAATTTTAAAATCTAAATCAAATCAAAATTCAAAATGACTTTTATCATTACCAAAATCTAATAAAACAAACAAAATTATATGTAATTGGTATAACTGGTTTGTAATACTTTCAAATCGTTATATTACCAATAATAAAACACTTCAAGGGTTAAATAAAATTTTTAAATACAGTATTATAAATTACTTAAATATTTGATTTTTGAATTGTTTTAATGATGATGTGTGTTATATGTAATTAATTTTGATTTTAATAAAAAAACGGATATATAAAATACGAATTTGAAGATTTCGCTGACAACAAACTTTATCAATTTTGTTACATTTGAAAATTATTAAGCATATGTCAAGGGTATTCAACATATGATTGTTATCATGTTTACTAATTAAGTGCATAATAACATATAATGAATAAAAGACTTCTTATAAGTAACATGAAAAATATATACGTATTTATTTAAAGTAATATATAAAGAAACAGTGTAATAAAAAGAGAAAAAACATGGATAGGTTGAGTATTTTATAGATATTAAAAAACAATATGTGTATATAATGAAAAATAGTTGATATAATTAAAATAATAAATAATAATAAAAGATAAATAATAAAATAAAATTTTTAAATAGGACCTTAGATAATAGTTTTAAAATGTCAAGCGGTCAAAGAATCAAATTGGTTACAAAACTTCAAAAACTAGGAATAATCGGTATACTAAATGAAGTTTAGTGACCAAATCCATAATTTTTATGAACCACAAGCGAAATTTGTAAGTTACCCTAAAATAAAACAACAAACTTTTATAAAAGATTAAACTTTAAAAAAACTCAATCTTCTCTCTCCAAATACTCCCGGCCCCCAATCAGATTTATCTCTCTTTCCAACCATCCAACTCCAACTCCACCTCCACTTTCACCAGAGCCCACCGCTCACCTTTAGTTGTTTGATCTTGTTCATTCCCAGATCTTAATTTCCCAAACATTTTAGAGTATCCCACACAAATTCAACGGTTTCGAGAGTCCCAATTGATGTCAAAAGAGTCATGCTCGATTCATTTATAAAATGTTTTTGGTTTGTTTTTAAAAGATTTTCTTGTTCGTTCTATAAAATTAAAATTTCTTAAATAATAGATCTATTCATTAGCAACTACTTCTCAACTTTTAAAAGCTAAAGAGTTTTCAAACACTTTTGAAAATAAAAGTTTACATCACTAGAATCACAATATAACGTTGTTATTATTATTATTATCATTAAGTTTTTAGTATTTCATTTCTTTTTAATGGTTCGTGTAAAAATAGGTTCGAGTGGCATTTCACTCGTTATACAAAATCAAAAATAATAATGTTAATGGTTCATGTAAAAATCATTCAATGCCTTTTAGCACAATGTTTTCTATACGGTTTTTTAAATAAATATTTTAATTTTTTTCTTAAAGTTTTAAGTCAATTTTTAAAATGTTCCTCAATAGAGAAAATTCTACATGGAAACGAAGTATAAAGATATTTTAGAACAAAAGTTTTTAAACGAATTTTTTTAAAGTTGGTTTAGTCGTATTCTAGCTGTTCATGTCAGGTTAGCTTGTGAATAACTTTTAGCGACTGACATTTGAAATATTATTAAACTTCGTCGCATTTTAAGTCGACACAATTAATTTAATGTTAATCAATTATGATATTATTTATGTCAACCATAAAAAGTCTTTTATTAATACAAATCTATAAATCTATATCTATATATATTACTAAAACAAATATAATTTGTGCCACATGGCACTCTCTCCTTACACCAAAAATTTTTTTCCCTCCTATTTTTCCTTAAATAACTCTATAACTTATATAACTTAATTAATGTTTTATAAGAATACAATTAAGTATGCAATTATTGTAATTTAAATGCTTTTCTAAAAATATAATGAAATGAATTTTTTTAAATATCTTAGTTAGCTACATTTATTATAATAATAGAGAATGTTTGTATTGACAAAGAAAACTTTTTATTTACTATAAATTATTATTATTTAGATTTATTGGTTACACAAATTAATTTAATTGTGTAAATAATTTTAAATATATATGTTAACTATCAATAAATGTGATATTTATAATACTACAATCGAAACATTAAAAAAATCTATTTATTCAAATTATGTTTTCTTTCTTAAAATTGTACATTATCAATATATTTTAAAATAAATACTATGTGTTTCAATATGATATTATATAATGTTAATGATTGACATTAAAAATATTTATACATTAAATATATATAATAATTTTAATATTACAATTAATAAATAAAATTTTGTTTATATATTAAAAAGACGGATATTATAATTTGATTTTTAAATTATTAAGTGTTTTAATTTTTATGTTTCAAATGTATTTTATTGTGAATACTTATTTGTTATACTTACAATATTAATGATTTTAATTTTATTAAATCATATTTGATAAATACAAATATTTGACAAACTAAAAAATTCATTTTCTAATATCGTAATTTTTTAAAATAATTTTTAGATATGTTTTCTTTTCTGGATTTTTACTTAGCTAATGATATATATTAAATTTTAAACTAAATATTAGTATTTTTAAAATAAAATTAAATATTTTTAAATTTTAAATTCTATTTTATTCTTAACATCTAACATTAATATTGATATCAATTTAAAATTATGTTATCAGGTACAATCCATTTAAAATTCTATTTTTTGATCAATTTAAAATATGAGTAAAAAATCGTTTAACTTCTTTATTAATAAATACACATCTATAATATAGATTTCAATGATCACCAATATATATTTCTATAATATATATTACGGTTATGTAATAATATTCTTATATATGATAAATACCAATTTAATCATATCATAATTATAAATAAAAATAAAATTTGAATCTAAAAGAATGCATATTATAATATGGATTATTTATTATAAAATAACTATTTCAGACAATTTTTTTTCTGAAAATTTATTTAATCTAATTAGAATATAATTTTAATAATATTTTTCATCAAATGTTGTATTTATATATAAAATTCTGTAATTTTTAAAAATGACTGTTTATTCTAATGGAATATGTTATTGAATATCAAATATACTTAGTTGTTGTTTGTTTTTTAAGATGTTGATGCCTGCGGTCTGCGGACTTAGCTGTAGAAATCTACGGTAAGAAGAGACGACCTAAAGGTCTGCAGTATTCGCAGACGCGGTAAGACGTTTGCAGACGCGGGAAGATGTCCGCAGACGCGGGCAGCCGATAAAAAAACAAACGCGCTTCCATGAAAAACATGTTCACGCGTCTTCGAGTTCGCAGAGATAAGAGGTTCGAAACAAACATGACCTTACATTTTTAAGTTATTATATTATTATTATTATTTTCTAAAAATTTAAACAAGCTGTTGTAGTTTCATACAATTATAATTCTATAATAGTTTTTAAATAATTTTTTTATTTAAAGTCAATTTAAATTAGAAATATTAAATATTTTATTTAAAAAAATAGTTTTAAAAAAGTATACTTATATGGATTTATTTATGATTGTCTAATAAAATTTATGCAATTCAACTATGTAAAAGCTAAATACCAATCAATATTTATAACTTTTATTGGATTCAAATGAGGTGGTAATAACATACCAATAAATGTCGCAAAACGGAATGGGATGTAAATACACTTATTAAAATTTCGTATTAACTATGTTTATCCTAATATAATGACTATTAAATTAATATTGTATAAGATCACAAAAAATTTATCTATATCATTTTAACATGAATGTTTTATTATTTTTTGTAATAATATTTTATTAGAATCAGGTTCATCAGCGTACCTATAAGATTCCAGCGTACCCAGCGTACCCTAATGTGAATGATCATTCACATATATTTTTTTTGAATAGACATATATAAGACAACATTATAAGACTTTTTTTCAAAAAAAGTAACATCATAATCTTGTGAATGGTAAAAAAAGATCATGTGAATGGTCATTCACATCATTCACATGGTGTGAAATGACCATTCACATTAATATGCATTGAGCATTCACATAATTTTTGAGGAAACAGAAAGTGTGAATGTATGTGAAATTTATATATCATGTGTATAACATTAAATTAAACATGGTTATGAGAAAAAAATTTTAAAAAAAGTTTTTTAAGGTTGGTACCTTCGGGTGCACTTGATTTCGAGAGTTACCTTTTTGAACCTGAATCTATTTTATTATTGTATATAGATTTTAAATATTTATTTATTAAAAATACCCATGTAATACATGGGTGAATAACGTAGTATATAAAACAAACTAAAAAGCTTTAATCATAAATACTTTCTATGTAAAACAGCATGTGATCCCAATTAATTTAAAGCTTTAAATATGTGTATGTCTTTTAAAAAATTAACCTTTTCTGAAATAAAAGTTTTTAAATATTATTTTAAATGAGATTCTTAAAATAAAACAAAAAAATTGTTATATTATGGTTTCTTTTTAATTTTAGATACATATATACATATTTTTACTTCTTTTAAAAAAACAATAATAACGTGGTGGTGGTGGTGGTGAGAAAGTTATCAAATCAATGAGAGGTGTAAAGTGTCTAATCCCATAAGAATGTGTTAATAGAATTTTACATTTAATAATGTCTTCAAAAATATACTTGATAAGACACAAAAATATATTTCATAAGGTCAAATTGTCAAAACGTAATTTACCCAAAAGTCCAAAACAATGAAAGTGTACGTATATATCTATTCATGATGGCTGATAAACATTAATCCGCAGGCTCGCACCAACAAGGAAAAAGAAACGCTTCTCGTTTCTTTATTCGTTGTCTCCATCTGAGCACAATATCGACATACTACTCTCTCCATATACAAACATTAAGCCTAATTTTGTATTTAGTTTTTGTATCGATATTTTTTAATATGTCTAATTTATGTTTCAATCTACTTTCAGGGTTTAATGTAATTGATTTATACTATTTTTTTTTTGTTGTATGGGGTTTATAAAATTATGATTGTATGAGTTCTGTCATTAGGATAAATGTATACTAACTTTCATGATCATCACAATTAAATTACATAAAAACATTTTTATCCAAGATTTAAGCATTGAGGTTGTGAAATATATTCTTTCTTTTAATGAAACCGATTGTACATCTTGTAAGGTATGATTTTCTTTGCCTTTGTATTTGTCACATTTCAACATTTGATTTCATTACTCAAGTATATTACATTGAGAATAAGTGTAAATTCATGGTACATTTTTAGACAAAAATGAAACAAAGGTAGTCAAATTATACTTACAAGCCATATGTGTGTGTGTGAGTAACACAAAACAACCGGTTTTGATAAAAGAAGGTTTGAACAAATTTTACAACATTAAAAAAATGGATCTTGAGTGGTTAACATATAAGCAAGTATGAGGGAGGAACAATTCTGAAATTTATTACTATTTTATTTTGTTGCTAATAACAGTTATCAAATGTGTTTGTTTTTGTTTTTCTGTCTTTCTGATGCTATTGTTGGTATGAACTGTTTTTTAATGGTTGTGATTACTGCTTAGCTTTTGATTATTTCTTTCATGTGAACGTTGTTATATGTTTACCAATTCATTCTTTTTGGTATCTATAGAACTTATTATGAACTTCACTATGTTTATTAGTTGTGACTTGTGAATTTGTTCCAATCTAACTAATTCTTGATTTTCGCTTCACACGCGACCTTCAATTTTGGACAATTAGAGATATTTGGGTGTGTGTCCAGTATTAACATAAAGAAAATCAGAGTATTGTACTCCTTTCTAAGGATCAACTGCTATATTTGTTTGAAGTAAGTTCAACATCTATTAAGATCAGAAACTTTGTATCCAAACGTCTAGCTAACACTGGTCGCCTAAGATTTAGGAGTGCTTTTAAAAAACTAACACAACATGGTTAAGAATTGTCAGATGATGAAGCTTCTTCCACAATTAGTAGAGAGGATTGATTGGAATGCCAATATGTTGTGAATCCTTCAATATCGTAAAAAAATATAGCTTATGTATGATGGTGTAGTCATTCACCTTGTAAAAACTGTGCCTTAGCTCTTTGCTCGACGATTGTGAAGAACCCTACTTTACCAATCCAGCTACCCCTTATAATATATTGTCTTTGGTGCGATGTCTCATCTCCTAGTCTTGTATTACGAGGAAATCTCAAGTTTTCTTAGAAAGAACCACTTTCCTTTTATGGATGGTCGAGTGATTAAATGATGACAAGGTGAAGTCTCATTGCGATTCTTGTGGTGATTGTCGGCATGTTTGTCACTTGAAAAAATCAGGCCAGCCATTTATTAAATGTCCAAGGTCTAGATCATCAGGGCACAACGCCAATCAAAACCTTGTTGTTAGGACACAAGCTTATGTTTAAAAAACACTGTTTTTCTTGGTTATATTAACATCTAAGGTCCCATTGATCCTAATGTTTGTCCTCATTGTATTATATCTGATTCTTGCCAGTGCTTCAATATTGACCTTTTATGTCATGCTCACCTTTTTATTCTCTCTTCCATCATTACTAATTCTGTAATTTGCTTATCCTAGTTTGGATTGGCTGATGAGGAAAATCATAACTTAGGATTCAATTTGCATCTTTACATGTGAATCTTGTAACCGCAAAAGCTAAATATTTCAAATGCATTTTCATGAAATTCATGCATGAGATAACTTTATTTGGCGGTGGTTGGGTGGGTATGAAGATAGTGGATACAAATATCTCCATGGATGTTGGATGATTTGTTTATATATTACGCAGTTAGCTCAACGAACGATCTCTATCTATTTCCATGGTTTGAATTTGAATTATATGTCCTTTTGTGATGGGCCATGATTGATATTTGATCATTGTTGTTTTTATTTTGAAATTTTAACAATGTTTTAAAGAGTCGTATGGTAACATGAAACATTGTGGACGTGTACAAAGTCTACAGAGTTTGAAATCTCTATTATTAATAATAACAATATACATGTGTGTGTTTTTATATATTTATATATTGTAAAAATAGTTGAAAAAAGATTGATATGATGTGTTGAAATCTCATAACCAAATGAATAAATATGAATGGATGATAAAATTCTGATATTTGAGAAGTAAAATTATAAATATATTTTGTGATGGGACTGAAGTTAAATTATTGTGTGGGTTGGGTTGGGTTGGGCTGGGCTGTTGTGTGTTGTGTTGGCAGGAAGAGAAACAGAAACAGAAACAGAAACAAATGGACAAAATCCTCTGGCGCTCTCTTGAACCATCTATCCTCTTCCTTTCTTCCTTCTTCTTCTACTCATCATCTTCTTTCTATATATTTATATAAATAACTGTTTCAAGTTCAACTCACTTGCTTGCCAAGTTTTTTTTATCAGAAATCCCATCTTTCCTCTATTCTCACGTAATCCCTTTCTGCTTTTTCCATTTATTTATTATTACATATCTTCTATCTATTAACTCACTGGATTCCGCTACTCATGGCGACTACGGCGTCCTTCTCCGCCCTCCGCATCCAAGCTCCATCCACCTCCACCTCCACCTCCCTCGATACAACTGCATTGTTTGCTCAACCCTCTGCCTCTCTCAATTCCTTTTCCAGACCTAGAATACTACACCCTTTGAAATTGAAGACCAGGAATAATAGGAATGATGTTTTCTTTCCCACTCCCACGGTTGATAGGTTTGCTGCCAAGACCTCTCCATCTTTTCTTGTTCGTTGTGATGCTTCCTCCAATGGAAGGGTAAATTCCCCCTCTCTCTTTCTCTTCATTTATTGTTTGTGGTTGTGCTTTTTCCTGGTTTTATGTCTTTTCTGGTTTCTACTTCATCCTGCTTGAGCGTGAATTTCAAGTTACGATTATAATGGTTATGCGATTTTACTGATAATCAATTTGGATATTGGTGGATGCAGAGGGTGTCGTGGAGGTTTACATGATTAGGGTTGTGAATTGGGGAATCACTTCTTAAAATTAGATTCAATTGGATGAAGAAGTAATTCATTTTTTTGGTTGCGTACATGTGATGTACATCGGCATCTCTGTTTGACCGTCTTGTAAATAGCACCCATTACCATTTGATTGTTTTTTCCTTCAAAAGTTGAATAATTTTACATCAACTTAAAAAATTAGAATTTGGTTTCATAATATTGAAATGTATTTCTAGTAATTAATAGTTGGTGAGTTTTTGTGAGGCCATGCAACACTGCCAGTGAGGATGATTACTATAAGTCACAAATCGTTTCCTGTAATTGCATGCTATCTGAGTTACTTTGCTTCATTAAGTTTTTATAACCATGATTAACTCTTTTACACTTCAAAAATCACAGAGAAATATGATATCTTTGTAAACTTAAAAAATGCATAGCTTTGCCATTGGGGCTAACATTGTGCCTCTTTCTTTATATCTTAAATCACATCCGGCTTCTATTAACTACTTGTTTCGTTAGTAGACTAATTTCTGGACAATGCATTGTCAGATTACTCAACAAGAATTCACAGAGATGGCATGGCAAGCAATTGTGTCTTCACCTGAAGTGGCAAAGGAGAACAAACACCAGATTGTGGAGACCGAGCATTTGATGAAAGCCCTCCTGGAACAGAAAAATGGTCTTGCACGACGAATATTCTCCAAGGCTGGTGTGGATAATACCCGGCTTCTTGAAGCCACTGATAAGTTCATTCAGCGCCAACCAAAGGTGGTATTTTATTTTAATCACAATGGATAAATGTGGCTCTGTTAGTTCCTTTTCCTGATATTGTTGGTTGTATGATAAATGTGCTAATAACTTTTTCTTTCCAAACCAGGATTGTTTGAGCCAGTAACCGGGCAGACTATTACGTTGAATTTATATGTACCAGTTCTTGTATTAATATATTAAACTTGGGCTCAATAAGTTTGACTTAGAACAACTGTCAGTGACACTAAAGACCATTGCTGATGGAACACATAAGAAGAATCTTTGTTGAAGGCGTCACTCTATTAATGACAAACAATCCTGTATCTATAGTGAAATAGTAACGTTACACGTGTTGATTGGTTATTTTATATATGTGGTGACTACATGACACACGTTTCATATCTTTGGGAATAATACGGGTTGTGAATTGTCTTACTCAGCCTCACGTTTTTTCCGTCTGCTGGCCAAAAAAATGAATACTGATAAGGAGACCAACCTACGAAAGCTTGAATCAGGAACTTATATTTTTCTGTCATATAATAATCTTTTTGATTTCTTCTCATTGATTTCTTAGCACTTGAAGTTTATGGTAGCTTTGCTAGCAAATGGCTCGCCCTTTGCAACGCAATTATGCAGACTATTTCTAGCGTCTTTCTTTATCTTCTTTAAATGCAAATGTGGTGTTGGCAATCTTTTTCTGCAGGTCATATTGTAAAAGGTCACATGTTTGATTTATGTAGTATTTCTGAATGTTACCTCTTCCAATCTTGGTGCCTCCTGATTGCAACTATGCCATATTTGTTGTACTGTGGCAGGTTATTGGCGAGTCGGCTGGCTCAATGTTAGGAAGGGATTTGGAATCCCTGATGCAGAGAGCCAGGGATTACAAGAAAGAATACGGCGACTCATTTGTGTCTGTGGAGCATTTGGTGCTTGGTTTTGTGCAAGATAACCGATTTGGAAAGCAGTTGTTCAAGGATTACCAAATTTCATTGAAGACATTGAAGAATGCTATAGAATCCATCAGAGGACGTCAAACAGTAATAGATCAAGGTAAGTAAGCATACAATTTGGTTATTTGTATGGTGATTGTTAAGGATTATTTGAAATACACAAATACATGGTACATCTTTTCCTAGGAATGTTCTAGCTTCTGCCTCTAATTAGAGATGTTCTCTTGTTATTGTTTTTAAACGTTATTGTTCTTTGTCACCAGCTTCATCAAAATTCATAGTAGGTCATCAGTGTTTATTGTTGCATGTGATGTGAACTTCTGCCTGCATATATTTCTTTACCTTGGATGGTATCTAACAAATTTTAAACTGAGTTTTCTCATTCGTCATCGTTTCTTTGTTATTTTTACTTGGAGGCATGTTGATTTTGTTTCAACTGATGCTTATCGATCACATTGGGGGCTTCTTGTACTGTCCCACATGTTTCTAATATGATTTTTGTCATATTTGACTTCAGATCCTGAGGGGAAGTATGAATCATTAGAGAAGTATGGTAAAGATTTGACAGCCATGGCGAGGGAAGGGAAGCTTGACCCTGTCATAGGAAGAGATGATGAAATACGCAGATGCATCCAGATTCTCTCCAGGAGAACTAAAAACAATCCTGTGCTCATTGGTGAACCAGGTGTTGGAAAGACTGCAATTTCTGAAGGGTAAGCTACGTACTAAAGTGAAGCCAAGCAATTTACTGTTAAGATTCATCAATGTTGAAAACCAAACAACGATTGATCTGCACACTTTTCTATTTGACAGACTTGCTCAGAGAATAGTGCAAGGTGACGTACCTCAAGCTCTAATGAACCGAAAGGTGTGTTGTATAAAATCTGGATTTCCCATCAATCATCCATCCATCTTTTTCTCATTGTCTTCCCTTATATGGTGTGCATGAACTGACCTCTTATTTACATCCTAGTTGATATCCCTTGACATGGGTGCGCTTATTGCTGGAGCAAAATATCGTGGAGAATTTGAAGATCGACTCAAGGCAGTGCTGAAGGAGGTTACAGAATCAGATGGGCAGATTATTCTTTTCATTGATGAGATCCATACTGTTGTTGGGGCAGGTACTTGCTTGTAAAGCTTAAATAATCTGTATGTTTTATGGAACATACTAGATGTGATTTGAAGTGCATTATGCTTGACTCTGAGTTTATACAGTTTTCATCAGTGTGATCTTAAGCTTAAAAGGTGACTTGTTTTTGTAGGGGCTACCAATGGTGCAATGGATGCTGGCAATCTCTTGAAGCCAATGCTTGGTCGTGGAGAGCTGCGATGCATTGGTGCAACAACGTTGGATGAGTATCGTAAATATATCGAAAAGGATCCTGCATTGGAGCGCCGCTTTCAACAAGTATATGTTGATCAGCCTACAGTAGAAGACACAGTTTCCATACTCCGTGGGCTGCGTGAGAGGTATGAATTACATCATGGAGTGCGAATTTCAGATAGTGCACTTGTTGAAGCTGCAATTCTCTCAGATCGGTACATCAGTGGACGCTTTCTCCCAGATAAAGGTAACGCAATCACGAAAAATCTAAGAATCAGCTGATAACAATCACAAATCTTTCTAGATATTTCAAATGGGCTGATTACCATTTGGCATATATTTAGATGCTGCCTATTATGCATGTTTTAGGAAAGTCTTTTAGCATCAAATCTCATACGGGGTCTGCGTATCTTGTCCAATGCAGCCATTGACTTGGTTGATGAAGCGGCTGCTAAACTGAAAATGGAGATTACATCTAAGCCGACTGCACTTGATGAAATCAATCGTGCCGTACTGAAACTAGAGATGGAGAGGCTATCACTCACTAGTGACACAGATAAGGCTTCAAAGGATAGGTTGAATCGTCTCGAGACAGAGTTGGCTCTCTTGAAGGAGAGGCAAGCCGAGCTAAATGAACAATGGGAGCATGAAAAAAGTGTCATGACTAATATACAGTCTATTAAAGAAGAAGTGAGTCAACTTTTACTTTTACTCTCAACTTTGAAGAATTTGAGGGCTGCTGTAGCCTGTTCTATGATATTGTAACTAACTGCTCTCTATGTGCAGATTGACCGGGTTAATCTGGAGATACAACAGGCAGAGAGAGAGTATGATCTCAACCGTGCAGCTGAGCTGAAGTATGGGAGTTTAAATTCTTTGCTACGTCAACTTGAAACTGCTGAGAAAGAATTGGTCGAGTATATGAGCTCTGGGAAGTCCATGCTTAGGGAAGAAGTAACAGGTGATGACATTGCAGAGATCGTCAGCAAATGGACTGGCATTCCACTTTCAAAGCTCAAACAATCGGAGAGGGAGAAACTCTTACACCTGGAGGGAGAGCTACATAAACGAGTTGTGGGTCAGGATCCTGCTGTGACAGCTGTGGCCGAGGCTATCCAACGCTCCAGAGCTGGCCTATCAGATCCTCACCGTCCAATAGCTAGTTTCATGTTTATGGGACCTACTGGAGTTGGAAAGACTGAGCTAGCAAAAGCACTTGCTTCTTACTTGTTCAACACTGAGGAGTCCCTTGTACGGATTGACATGAGTGAATACATGGAAAAACATGCAGTCTCTAGGTTGATAGGCGCTCCCCCTGGATATGTAGGGTATGAGGAAGGAGGGCAGTTGACAGAGATAGTACGCAGGAGGCCGTATGCTGTTATCCTATTTGATGAAATTGAAAAAGCACATGCGGATGTATTCAATGTGTTCCTCCAGATTTTGGATGATGGCAGGGTCACCGACTCACAGGGTCGTACTGTCAGCTTCACCAACACCGTCATCATCATGACCTCAAATGTGGGTTCCCAGTACATATTAGACACTGATGATGATTCCATGCCAAGAGAGCGAGCTTATGAAACCATAAAGCAGAGAGTTATGGATGCAGCAAGGTCAATCTTTCGCCCTGAGTTCATGAACCGGGTGGACGAGTACATAGTGTTCCAGCCGCTTGACCGCTCACAAATCAACCGGATAGTCCGGTTACAGGTAAGTTTGCTCCACACCGAGTTCTCAAAGTGTTTTGAGTTAGCAACGTGTTACTGATGCAATGTGATTTTATTTTGTGATCATCAGTTGGAGCGGGTACAGAAGAGGATAGCAGATCGGAAGCTAAAGATTGTGGTAAGTGAAGCTGCAGTTGAGCTTCTAGGGAGTCTTGGGTATGACCCAAACTATGGCGCTAGACCGGTGAAGCGGGTGATCCAACAACACGTTGAAAACGAACTTGCCAAGGGTATTTTGAGAGGAGACTTCAAGGACGAGGACACCATATCAGTTGACACAGAAGTCACGGCATTTTCCAACGGCCAACTCCCTCAACAAAAGTTAGTCTTCAAGAGAGTGGACTCTTTACCTGGTGATGATGCATCCAAGGGTCAAGAAGCAGTCTCACAAACTTTCTAGAGGTTAAATGCATTATGTAGATGATAAAATTATATATATATATATACACAACATGCTTGACGACCTCAGTTATTGTTTCGAAATTTGTACCAATAATTCATCTAGTATACATAATAAATGCTTATGCTATGGTGAGTCCTTTTGCTTCTTCTGCAAATCATATCGGCTATTACCATCATCATCGTTACAAATCATTATATCTTCTCATTCCCTACTACAAGAACAAAAATTCAAAAATCAAATCTTTAAGCAGAGGATCAAACAATCCAGTAATTCATGTGATACAGATGCTGTAGTGATCTTGTGCTGCAGCTGATGGAATCATAGTAGCATTCATGGTAGATATTCTAGCTCTTTGGCAACACTTGCAGCATCATTGCTCGAGTCTTGTGATCAGCTGAAAGCCCAAGTTCACGCATTTCCTGGTACAGCTTGGTTGCTGACTCTGTCTTTTCCCTCAGACAAAACCCCTGAACTGCAGCGTTGTAGAGATGAGCATTTGGTGGAACCAACTGCCAGATGAACATGAACAAACTAATTTAGTAAACCCATGATTCATGGCTTCATGCCATAAGACGTCTGTCAATTTCGAAGTGAGTTTTAACTAACTATACATAAGAGTTTCAACTTACTCTCAGGATTTCATGCACTTCATTCCAAAGAGAACCCCAGATGCAAGACCTAATCAGTGACAATAGAGTTAATGTGTCTGGAATTTGCTTTCGATGAACCATGCGTTGGTAAACTTGCAATGCAACTCTTGGTTCATTTCCAACCTCACAAGCTCCAATAACACGACAATATGATGTAACAGGAACCGGCAGTCCTAGATCTTCCATCTCCCATAGGATCTGCAGAGCTCTTCTCCAAGCACCAAGCCTATTGCAGGCCGTTAGCACTGGGTTGTACAAATGCAGCCCGAGCCCAGAAGGGGTCTCTTGTTGAATTTTCTCAAAAAGCCGAAGTGCATCACCATATTGCTCTGCTCTGCATAAAGCAACGAGCAGTGCATTCCAAGTGTATGATGTAGGAGTATGCCCTAAAGATTTCATGCAATCGTAGACTTTAAACGCAAGATTAACTTGACTATTGTTCCCAAGCGAATGAATCAATGCATTGAATATGACAACGTTTGGGATCTCTTTTCTTTTCATCATATCACGAAAAACACTTAATGCGAAATCCCATCTCCCTTCTTTCACAAACGCCATAATGACAGCTTCCATGGTTCGAGCATCTGGCTCCACCTCATTTTGAACCATCTCTAGATAAGCTTCGATAGCCAATCCATACTGACAAAATGCAAGAAACACGGTAACCAACAAGCGATACGTCACTGAATTTCCAACACGACCAATTTCCTTCATTTTCCTCCAAATCCTTTCGCTCTTAAGCCAATCCTTTTCTTCACGACACAATGTTAGCATCATGTTAAACAAAATCTGATCAACTTTCTTCTTGTGATCCTCATCACCTAGAAGCTCTTCAAACATTTGAAATGCTGCTTCATAGCCTCTAGCTCTTGCAACTCCTTGTAAGATCAAATTGTAACTATGTCCACTTGTACGCCCACTCGATTTCATTGATTCAAAGACTTGTACAGCATCGTCAAGCTCTTCATTCCTCAACAAACAAGAGATGAGAGCATTAAAGGCATGTGATTCAGGTCTCAGACCTATGAAATCCATAGATGCATAAAGCTCAAGGGCGCTTCGAACCTTATCTGCCCTGCTAAGCTTCAAAAGGCGCCAAGACAGATTCTTTTCATCCCTTTCCTCTAAAAACTGCAGCCTGTTCTCGGGAACGATTGAAGGCACACTAACATCGTCATCAACTTCCTCATCTCCATTGTCCCGCATGGGAGTTTCCTTAATAACCGACCCGTATGCAATTGAGACCCTGGGTACGGACTTGTCAAGTCCAGTACTTCTAGAATTCACCAGTGAAGGTACTACTCTTTGTTTCGCCCTCCAACTGTTCGATTTAATGTCTGAACTAACATTTTCAAAAAATCTTGAAATATGTAAATGGGTATGACGGTATTCAGAGAGACCAAGAGTGGTTACATGAAAAACAACCGAGGTCGTCAAAGATCCAGCCATAAATCCAAGGCAACTTCCAAGCTTAGTAGCTTCCTTTTATAATTTCACAGAGATCGACAATTGAACCAAGAAAATAAATAGAATAGATATAGAGATGGATATTCATATAATAAACACGCACCGAGTTTCGTGAATCCCTCTGAAGTAAGCAGGGTTTTGTAATCGAGAGAGAGATGACCAGAGTCTCGAACTGGTTTGGAAGCTTCAAGCTTACACGAAAATGCTTTGGTGACGAATGTCTATTTTTATTAACATAAAAAAAAATGTTCCCCGCCTTTATATCATCCCAACGATGTACCAATTTTTATGCATAACGTACTAACAAAAGAAACAATCTATCACGCACTTTTTCCTACATAATATTGGCTTCGCCTGCTTTCCAAAAGCCTCTTTTTCACTGTCAAGTTCCCGCCGCAACAATTTGGTAAATGGAAGAAAAAGACGAGCTTGCAGAAACAGGTAAGTTAAACCTTCAGGTTTTGGGCGGTAATCGGTTTGTTTTTTCTTGGTAATGGTCGGTCAATCAGGTGAAAGTTGATAAGCTAAAGAAAACCCTTGTACGATATCATCTCCGTTTTGTTGTTATATGCAGGAAAAGTTGAAGAAGGCATATGGGAAGCAGAAGAAGTAGCAATAGAGGAAGCGAAAGTGGATCGGTTGAAAATAGAAGGAATGGCATCGATTGCTTTGTTACCGAATGGGTCAATATCGGGTCATTTTGTTCGTCTCCCCCATTCTGTTTGTTACGGCATTCAGGGCACTGGTATTTCCTAATTACCCCCACTATGCCTAAATACTATTGAAAGTGTTTTGTTCGTCTCATTTCCAGTTATCTTTCCATTAAACCTACAAACCAACGGATTTGGTTGTTGATTTCTTCTTTTAATTTTCAAGAAAATTAGTTACTACATCTCAGATGAATGTAAAATCTAGTGACTAGGCTAGACACATAAGAAAGTTCCTTAAGTAGGAAACTTTATCAGGCCCAGAAAGTATAGGAACTTAAATCAGTTTTGAGCTGGCCATTTGCTGATCATTATCTAGGAGGAACTTGAAAGAAGGGCTTATGGACACTTTTTGGATAAGCATAACACATGGTTAGGCAGAGAAGGGAGCAGAGTATAAAAATGGTTTACATAACTGCATATAAGCTACTGAGATTCCTGTTTACACACAACTTTCTTTTGTATAATGTTGTTCACTGGATGGTGTAATTGTGACAATCAATTGATGTTATCCTGTCTGCAGAAGAAATGTGATACAAGGATTATAAATTCTTTGTATGGTCACATTCGTGTGTTAATGGTTCTTAGTTATGCTGAAGATAGAGTCCTTTCTGCAAATTGTGCTGATAGGCGATGAGTCTACTGTGTTCTTGATTGTAATGTAGAGGTAGAACAACTGCATTTCTACAAGTTGAACTTGCATCACTTATTTGTGTTCAAGTGAAGTGAGTAATTGTAATTAATTCATCTTCTAAAGTATATTCAAGAGTTCTTGAAGGGTTCTTTTAACTCATGTGGTCTCTGACTCAATGGATCAAAATTTAACTTCAGGGATGAATTAAGGAATGGGCTTCAAGTTTCGCTGGAGATGTCTTTGCCATTAAATTGTGTATAAAATTACCCTATACATTGCTTCCTGCTAATAAATGGCTTACCATGAAAACAGAGTTAGCATGTGAAAGGGAATGCAGCAGGGGTGAGGACTACCGTTTGGTCAAACTGACTATAATAGACTTTAATGCAAGTCTTCTATGCTCCTTCCTTGTGCTTTTAATGAATTTTAGGTTTATCTTTAAGAGTATTTTTTAATGAGTTATTGCATGTTGCAGAGCAACAAAGAACAGGATGTAGTGGTTGAACGAAGAGGCCATGATGCTGCAAGGTTGCGTAACGTTGATAATGCTCATGGGTAAGCCTTCTCTACCCTAAGTTTCAAATCCAAATGGTGGATCAGCATGCTTCTATCTGTTCTTATCTTATCAATCATAAATTCATAATTCAGTTAGGCATTTCAGCATCATCTAAGATATTGACCTTGAAAATATTCAATCATGGATATGACTTCACAAAATAAGGTTTCGGTAGTTTTTTTATAATGGATCTATTCCAATTCTTTGCTTTCTGTGTACCCTAACATCCTCCCATCATCCATGTCTCCACAGATGGGAAAAGGACATTGTTAGTTTGCTAGACCAGAAGCACCAGAAGAACAATATTGTAATTTCTTTCGACTGTGAAACGCTTAAAGCAGATGAAGCAGCAGAAGAGCATATTAGGAAGTTCATGCCTAAATTAACTGGCATGGATGCTGTTGGTACTCTTCATAAAATTAGCCCCTTTTAGCATCTCTTGAAACAGCTGCCTTCAGTTCTTAGTATGCACCTTAAATATGCAGTTAATATTGGCAAAATGAGCATCACAGGCTTGGACTTCAAAGCTGAAGGGGGGCATACAGAGCCAAGTTCTTAACCCTTTGATCCAACAACATTTTCAAGCCAACTTCTGGTCGCAGCTTCAACTATGTGAGAACTTCGTTATTTACTTTGACCTTGTCAATGATTTCAGGTTTCAAACTAAAATACTACATGTTCATATGAGTTTGCAACAATACTGAATTTTCAGACTAAGTCGGTATATATTAACTGAACGTATATGCTAACATGACCTTTTTCCTCTTTAAGTAGTAACTAGCAGCATTAATCATGGAAGTTATTTCGTAAACAAAAATTAACATACCTGTTAGACACTTGACAATCCTGTATATAACTTGATTCCAATCATTTTATAGGGAATCTGTCATGAGGAAGCCCCACATTAAGATTTTACAACCAAAATCAACGTATGAACAAGAGCATACCATGGGGCCATTGCACACCCCATATGCCACCTAACTTTCTGACATCCCCACCGCACTCTGTGTGCTCCCCGACAGCACACACCCATTGGGACAGAACATCTTTAGGTCGGCTAGGGGTGTAATAGTGAAGTGTTGGAATCTAAATTCCTTAACAAATTCCTTCGACTGTTGATTTTGATGGAAATTAAATAAATTCTATTTCGTTATATCTTTAATCCAAAGTTCCAAACACATTAGGGTAATGGGTGTACCCATCTTCCCATCCCTCCATCTTTCTTGCCACATCATCGCAATATCAGCTTTCCTCTCTATCCCTTCACCCCTATCTTTTTATCCTAATGAAACCACCGTAGCAGCCATCTTTCTATCCAATACCATGCTCACATTTTTTAAATTTTAAAAACGAGAGAGGGAGAGAGAGAGAGTGAGAGAGAGAGAGAGAGAGAGAGAGAGAGAGAAAGGGAAAGAGAGCATCTTTACATCGGTGTGTATAGCCCGATTTAGCATCTTTACATCGGTGCGTATACCCCGATTAACATTTTTTCATCAGGATGGAGCGGTGGGGATAATGATCCTGCCGGCCCCTCTGCACACTTGGCATCTTTTCCATCGGGGTAGAAGACCATACTTAAGTTCCAATTCTTTCAATTTTCATTCCTTAAGCCAGAAGCACCCTTTTCTCACATTGCACATCCAATTCTAAACCCTTTGAACCACACCATAGATTTGGTAAGGATGATTTCAAGCTATATAATTAATAAATTTAAGGCTAATAAAAAGTAGATAAACAGGCCTTCAAAAAGTCTGCTAATCATGCACACATGTTTGGAAATGTGGGGAAATTCAAGGGTTGGTATACCCAAGAGTTGCCATCCAATTCTAACTGAAAATTGCTGCAAAGAGTTGCTCATTACAATCTTTGACCTTGTAATCATTTCATTTCACTGGAGTCTGGACCAAAAGATATTATTTTTTCATGATTTAGACTGCAGTTTCAAAGTGATATCATTTCGTTGTGATCTAAGAGATTCATATGATATACAATTATGAAAATCTTTTTGCATACTTGTTGACTTTATCATCTGGATTGATCGTAACATGTGTGTTTCTGAAAGTGTAGACCCCAAGTTAATTTTACAAAGATCATTATCACCATGATTAACAAGTTTATTCAAATTACAGTGTTAAGAATCATATATTCTTATACGTTGATTATTAGAAACCTATGCCGAGGAATGTCATTTCTCATAGAATGGGAGTGTGTGGCGACAAGCCAAAGAAACATGAAACCTCTCTGTCTCTCTTCCTATATAGGTCTTCCTATATGAGTGAATGATGAGTGAGTGAGTGTGTGTGTGTGTGTGTATAGAGACACACACACGTGTAAGAGAGAGAGAGAGAGAGAGAGAGAGAGAGAGAGAGAGAGAGAGATTGGATCAAATGAGAAGTGTGAGAAATGTGGTATCAAATGGGGCCCACCAAAAATATTATAAAAAGGGTGGGACCCAAAAAATTGTGGTTATAATTGCTTCTTTTATTTCTCACAAATATTTAACTTCTCATAGAAACCATATATACATATACATATGTCTATGTAGATATATATAGATATATACATACATAGGTACATATACATATACATATACATATACATCTACATATGTGTGTGTGTGTGTATATATATATATATATATATATATATATATATATATAGATAGATAGATAGATATATATACATGTACATATACATATACATATGTGTGTGTGTGTGTATATATATCTACATATGTATATGTACATATACATATATACATATGTGTGTGTGTGTATATACATGTGTGTGTGTGTGTCGAGAGAGAGAGAGAGAGAGAGAGAGAGAGAGAGAGAGAGATTGGATCAAATGAGAAATGTTATAAAATGGGGCCCACCAGAAAATATTATAAAAAAGGGTGGGACCCAAAAAATTGTGGTTATAATTGCTTCTTTTATTTCTCACAAATGTTTAACTTCTCATAGGAACCATATATACATATGTGTGTGTATAATTTACTGGTTTTGTTATCAATAACCAAAAAAACCTTAATTATTTTCTAATTAGAGAAACTTATTGATTAAAGTTTGATGATTTTTTTCTAATACATTATATATTGATACTGGATTTTGTATAAAGAGACTGAGCACACAACTGTGTTGGAAAGTTTTTTCCTTTATCAATTTATTCTTTTACTTTTGTTCTCAAGCAGAAAACTCACATACACTTTAAGGAATGGAAATGGAGAAGCACACATGATTCCTCAAATCGTCACACTTTCTTCCCTTATCCAAGACCAACCCCCTAATCCTCATTATTTTATGTCTCCCACGTTACAAATACCACTCCTCCGCCTTCATCTATAACACAACTCAAGTGCTTGTGAAGAATGAAGCTCAGTTGGTTTCTCTTGATTCAGTGGAGGATGGTAATGTATCGTCTTGACGAGAGATGACCGTTTCAAAAGCACCCACCAACGCCTCTACCTTACGTCTCTTCATGTCCTCCAGAAGCTTACTTGCCGTTTCTTCGATTACACTATTAAGCAACTCTTGAACTTCTTTTTCCTGCACTTCTTGATGCTTTAATTTTACATTTTCAGACTGCTTACAATCATCTATTTCTTCAACTTCTTTCCTTTTAAAATTTATTCTGAGCATACTCTCTCCGTCTCCATCATCATCCAGGATTCTCCCTCTCCTGAATTTGAGCCTCCCAGGACCATTATCATCAGACTGTTCCAGGATCCTTCCCCTCCTAAACTTCAGGTTGGACTCATCATCTTCGTCTTCGCAAATCACCACCCTATATCTTCTTGGTATCTTCCCTTCTGAAGTTTCTATCTCATAATCATCTTCCAAGATAATGTTTTCTTCGTCATTAGCATATTCACACTCTTCCACCACAACAACTTCATCCTCAGCGTGCTCAGACTCCGACTTTGAAACTTGTTCGTTAGAAGAAGTTTGAATGTGTCCTGATAGAGGAGCTATAATAGATGACTCTTCCTCCAAAACCTCTTGCTCAAAGGAAGATGGATTGCTCTCAACATTTGGAGGATTGGTTGATTTCATTTCTAGTGTTGGAGGAGACTGAATGATTTCAGGCAAGGCCATTTCCGAAACCTTCTCAGCAATCAACTGCTTGAGCTTGGTCTTTGTCATCTGATTGGTTGACTGGTTAATTCCCTTAAAACCTACAGCTACCCTACCAGAAGGTTTTGGGGAAACCGATTGAATCTGGATTGCCTTAGAAGCCACCCTTTCTATGAAAGTTGATTTAGGTACCACTCCTGTAACTTTTATAGTTTTGGTGTATTTTTCACGTTTTCCACCGTTTAACACTTCCGAAGCATTATGGGTGGATGAAGACTTGTTCACTGTCATTGGCCTTATTTTCACATTAGCAGGGCGGTGTTTAGGCATTTTGAGTTCATTTTGATTTGGTTTGCTGGTTGTGACTTTCACAGGTTCAGCAGTTACATAGATTTTGGGATTTGGAGAATGATTAAGCTTTGTTTTTGTCATCTTCTTCCTCTCCACTATAACGACATCCCTTTTTATTCCTTTATTCTTAATGACTGATTTTTTTCTTGATCCCGACCGTTTTGCAGGTCTTCTTATTTCCAACCATTCATCTTGCATACCATGCTTACACAAGTCATGACAAGAACCAGTCGAAGGTCTGAGATAACGAGAGGTGATTCTTGATCCCCACCTTTTTGCAGGTCTTCTTATTTCCAACCATTCATCTTGCATACCGTGCTTACACTTATCATGACAAGAACCGGTCGAAGGTATGAGGTAACGAGAGGTGACTCTTGATCCCAACCTTTTTGCAGGTCGTCTTATTTCCAACCATTCATCTTGCATACCATGTTTACACTTATCATGACAAGAACCAGTCGAGGGTCTGAGGTAACGAGAGGTGATTCTTGATCCCAACCTATTTGCAGGCCGTCTTATTTCCAGCCATTCATCTTGCATACCATGTTTACACTTGTCATGACAAGAACCAGTCGGAGGTCTGAGATAACTAGTGGTGATTTCTCCAGGTCCTGATATAGATACGGATGTTGTTATTGCATTGCTATCTTCTAGGCTTTCTGTAACTGAGGTAGCCATCAAAAACAACAAGAGCGCTTAAACCTGAGACCAGAATGAAGAGATGGCGTTTATTTGTTGCACGTAAAAAGGTTACAAAATCATATCTAGGTTCACTTTAATAATTAATTAGAAACAAAAGGAGGAGAAATATTTACTGATGCAAGTTATGCTAAGCAAGGGGGGTGTTGCTGCCCAAAATCCTCCTTTTGAACACTAAAGGCCTTGTTTGATTAAGATCGAGGTCATTTTACCTTTGAATGACTTATTTATGATTCCATTAAGAAGTAAACAAACAACACCTAAATCAAAATAGAATAGAAAAACTAGGAATGTAGAGAATTTTTGGAGTTTTGGCAAAGGTGAACAATGTTATTGGATATTGAGAAAGAATGGTGGGTGTTATAAAATGCATATGGTAAATGGGTAATCAATCCTCCTACTAGGAGGAATGGGAAATAGCTCCTCATAACATTATTAGTCATATAATTGAGATGCAGTGTGAGTGTTATTCAACGAATAATGCATCTCGTTTAGGAACGTGAAAAACTTAAAACGATAAATGTTAATTGATGGCAAGTTGTATGTATGATTTCAGGTGCAGTTAAATATGTAAAAATACAAGTTGGATTGGAGGAAGGAAGAAAATGAAAATATGGAAAACATACATACCTTTCTGTTACTTGAGCTTTTTTCTCTTAGGGAGGGTAGGGTAGGGTGGGGTGGGAAGGATGGAAAAGAAAAAAGGGGCGTAACAGAAAGAGATTGAGGATGAGATGAAATGGATGATGGGAATGGGATTAGTGAGGAGGAAATGGTATTACTATTACGTATAAGATAATTGTATGACTGACTATAAATCAATAGTTATGCGGATTCGATGGCGAGAGACATGGCATTGAAATAAAATAAAAATGAACCATTCCCTCCTCCCTTTTTTTCCTCCTCAGATTTATTATTACTTTATATAATTATAATACTACTAAAAAACGTTTTTGGTCGATGTGATTTGTTAGAAGTTACGAATTTGATCTTTATATTACACAGTAGTAATATTTTCTAATTTGTGTATGTTTGTGGCAAAACTAATCCTATAATTTTGCCATTTTAAATTGCATGTTTTTTTGGTCCTCTGAAAATAAGAAGGTGGGTGCAAAAAGGTTTAAAGGTTAGGAAAGGTGAAGAATAAATGAATGAATGTTATTAGTTTAATTTAGTTTCCATATTAAGATTGATGAGTAAAAATATGAAATTGGTTGTTCATAAATAAATTAAATGTTAAAAGTAAACCATTGGATTGCGTATCCTTTCCTTTTTCCAGTGAGCCTTCTTCACCTTTTATAAGGAGGAAACAATGAATGGTCTCAGTCACATTCAAATTCCCAGCACAAAAATAAGCTCTCCGATTGCTTAAATATTTTTCTAAATATATATTCATATGAATTTTTTAATATCTTAGTTAAATATATATTTATTATAACAATAAAGAATATTTATCGACAAGCTTTTGATTTTCTATAAATTTTTATTATTTAGCTTTATTAATTACACAAATTAGTGTAAATAATTTTAAATATTTGTACATTAGCTATCAACAAATGTGGTAATTATAATACTACAATTGAAAAAAAAAAAAAAAGAATACTTCTATTTATTTAAAATATGTTTTCATTCTTAAAATTATACATTATTAATGATATTTTTTATTTTAAACTAAATATTATGTCTTTCAATCTGATGTTAAATATTTTTAAACTTCAAAACATGTTTTTATAAAATCTAGCATTAATAGAGAATGTTTACTTGATCAATCAATCAATTGATTTTTAACATAATTTATTATTTCGATTTCTTAATTATAAAAAGTAACTAATTGACATAAATGAATTAAAAATATTTATAGATTAAATATCTATAATAATTTTAATATTACAATTAATAAAATAAAATTTTTGTCTCTAAATTTATAAGGTGTGTGTTATAATTTGATTTTTAATTTATTAAGTGGTTTATGTTTCAAAAACTGTGAATATTTATTTGTTACAATTACAATATTAATAATTTTAATATTTTATTAAACTATATTTATTGAATACAAATTGTTGACAAACTAAAAAAAATTATTTGTTAATTTTCATAAATCAGTCTTTATAATTTTCATATATGTTTTCTTTTCTGGATTTTTACATAATTAATGATATTTTAAACTAAATATTATGTTTTTTTAATTTTAAATTCTATTTTTATTTTTAAGATCTAGCATTAATATTGATATCCATTATAAATTATGTTACAGATTATAGTCAATTTTAAAATTCATTATTTTATCAATTTAATAGAATTGATAAAAAAATATTTTAACCTGTTTATCATTGAATATACATCTATAATATAGATTAAAATGATCCATAACATACATTTATAGTATAGATTACAATGATCTAATAATCTTTTAATAAATAATAAATCCCAAATTGGTATCTTAATTATAAATAGAAATAATTTTTAAATATAAAAGAATGGATATTATTATGAATTATTTCTTATACAATAACTATTTCATACAATTTTTTATCTTATATATTTATTTGTTCTAATTAGAATATAATGAATTTAATGATATTTTTTCACTAAATCTTATATTTATATTTTAAATTCTATATTTTTTTTTTATTAAAAGTAATTTTTCATTCTAATGGAAAATGTTATTAAATAACAAATATGTTTTCATTCCTAAACTTTATATTATTGTTAATTTCTAAAAATTTAAACAAAATATCATAGTTTCATACAATTACAGTTCTAGAATAATTTATTTTCTTCAAAAGCTAATTATGCTTCATAATAGTGGATTTATATTAAATATATATTAAACATTTAATAATAAAACTATTTCTTAAAAAGTATACATATATAGATTTATCTATGATTCTCTTGTAAACTTATGTAATACAAACTATGTAAAAGTTAAATACCAATTGATATTTTATAAATTTTATATACTTAATACTATTAAATGATTTCCATATGAAAAAACTGATTTTATTATGTTCAAATGAGATGATAACATGACAAAAAATATTGTAAAAGAGATCAAGGTATAAATACGCTTATCAAAATTTCATGTTAACTATGTTTATTCTAATATGATGATTTTTAATTTTAATGTATTAAAAAATTTCTCTATATCATTTTAACATTAAAGTCTTATTATTATTTTCATCAGGTTTGTAATGATAATTTATAATTATATATAGATTTTAAAAATACTTATATCTATTAAAAACACCAATGTAATACACGGGTCAATAATCTAGTTTCAAAATAAACTATAAACAATTTCCGGTTCTTTCAAAATCCGTTCCTTTAGACAAATGCCCCTAAACGTTGAGAGTTTGAACCCCATATTCCCACGCATATTGCAACTCACCAAGAAGGTTCAATCGTGTGGCGGTGGCATGATCCTGACTCAAGCAAACTAGCATGAAGTGATGATGTGCGTTTGTGTACCCGAGTCCATGAGTGTATAATTGCTCCTGATTGACCAAAACCATTCTATTCTGATATATGTGCAATGGCAAGATTCTTTTTTTCTTGCATTGTGATTGAAGAAGAGGGGGAAAACAAGAGAAAAGGAAAAAGATTGTGTATACCATATATAGATAGTAACTACACTATACATGCCAGTATCTTTCTTTATACTTCCCTCTTCTTTATTGCTCCAATTTATGGCCGTTTACGACCTGATACAGTTTTCTTTACTGCTCCAACCGAGACTAGAAACTGGTCAAGTGATGATAAAGTTTTCATATCATCGGGAGGGAAGTAACTTGCAGCCTTACCCATAATAGATGTGAAGAGAAGTTGAAGTGAAGGGCGAGTAACATAACGCTCGCCTAAAAGATCGTCAAGAAATCCAAATGCTGCTAGAAAATCCGATCTGTTGGCGTTTACAGGGGCAGCAAAGTGTGCTGGAATGATTCTCTTGAATTTCCAGTCTCTTGTAATGCTGTCAATCCAATCCCTCACCTGAAAAAGTCAATGTTTCATCTCAAAAGTCAAATTTCGACAAAACTGAAACGAATCTAATAATGGTTAAGTAACATGCCTTTTCAGGGACTTTGCTGAAAACTAATGTTTTGACAATGGGTGAAACGATCAACTTCTGCGACATCTGAGAGAAACTAGCTTTTGGTTCCAAAAGATTTGATGGGCCAAGAAACAAAATTTGAAGAACCATTCTCTCCCACCCTGTCAACAAAAGGATCAGATACATATAGTGCTAGTAAAAGCTACGAGCTTTACTCCGTATAAACCAATAACAGACCTTTTTGCCTGTTTATTGTGTTATCAATAACCGGTTCTTGAGGGACTTCCTTCCCCTTGCTGAGAAGTTTTACAGCCAACCCGTTTTTAGCTGAAGCCAACAATGAATCATTGCTTATACACTCAGGAGGTTGCCTTGGGACAAATATTACAGCATCAGTCACAAGTAGTGTCTTGGAACGCTTATGATAAAACGCCACTTCCACGTACGGCCCAATTCCTGAATTAACAAGAACATAATCTCAATCTTGAAATGGACTAATCAATTCTAAGATGAAAAGGATTGATTTGATATAATGATGTGTACAGTTTCCATTACCAACTTCAGGTGAGCTCAGAAGCTTTTGTTCGATCTCATCAGCCCATGGGGTCGAAAGGTCTTCATGTTCTAATGTTTTGGCACCAAAAATTCCAAAAAATTCAAGTGGTAAATTCAGAGGCCAACTCCATTGTCTTGGTGCCACCCATATTTGAGCTTGTGGGAACTTTCTGGAAAATGGACCAACAAATATTTTATGCTCGTAAGCAAAAGTAGGCAGGACAATGTACTCTACTGGAGCTCCTAACTCCTTCACAAGCTGGAAATTTGCAGAAAAAAGATTACAAGTAAACACAAGATCTTATCTGGGAGGATCAAAATTCAAACAAATATATGATCTTGTTTAATTCAAGCAAAAAACCTGAATGCATTCCTTGGTTGGTGCAATTGGTGCATGGACCCACAATCCTCCTGATTTGAGTTTGATGACAGTCATCCTGATGTTTGTTGAGACACTGCTGAATCCCAATGCCTGTTCTTGCTCGAACAGCCATATGCAGTCTTTTACAGCCTGAATTCATGAGAAACAAATTAATTAGTTTCGATTTTATAATAAATAAACACAACCCAGATGAAATGTTACATGATCTCGAAAACACAGCCCCAAAGAATTTACCTCAGTCCTGATAGTGCGCCTGTTGAGAAAAGGGCCAAGAGGAAAAGGGAAACCAGTGAAATTGACATAAAGTCTGTCACCACCACCACCACCACCGGCGGAAGCGGAAACCACCAAACTGGGAAACTCCCTAGTTTTATTGACAGCACTAAGTGGTTTGAAATTTAAAGAAAACCCCTCTAATGGACAGCCGTTAAGGAACTTAGAATTAGGTTGTTTAAGAAGATCAATGGTTTGAAGGGCAGTAGTTGATTTAGGTGAGAGAACAGAGATGGCTGCCGCCATTTCTAATAAATTGACTGAAACTGATGAAAGGTAAACAAAAACTGGATGGAATGGTAGAATCAAGAAGGAGAGTTGGAAAGGTAAGGTGTGTGTGATTTGAATTCGAGGTTATGCTTCTTACACATGGACATGGAGGAGTAATGGTCCACTTTCCTAGTTGGATTTTCAGTCTTATTTTTGGTATTTGTGGCAAACAATTTATGTCCATTTTTTCTAGAAAAATTACCTGATGCTTGGGTGGTATTAATGGAGATTTTGAGATCATTAAGGTGAGGTTTGTATTTATAAATTATTTTTTATAATATGATTATTAGCTTATTGTGTAAAAACATTTGTTTTTGAAAAAATATAAATTCAGTATGAAAATATGATCCGAAATACAATTAATCTGATAAAGTAGTTAAGTACGGAGAAAAAAAAAAGTCATTGTAACATAAACTGGATTGCGTATGGTTACGGGATCATCAACATAATACATCTATTTATTTATTTTGTTAATAAGAAATATTGTTTTTATCCGTACTCATCTTATTAGTATTAGTTCTATATCTTTATATATTTGTCAATTTGAAATTCCTATTAAACCATTTCAATAATGTATTTACTTTTGTCGAATATGAACACAATTATTTTCGTCAATTATAACTTTTTTTGAAGTTTTGTCAATGCAAATTTTTTCATATCCGGTTTGTTTTCAAAACTTTTGATTGGCAGGTTAGTTAGCTAATTGTTTATTTATTCTTATCGAATTTCAACATAATTATTTTTGTAACTCTAATTTTTAATCAGTATAAGTTAATTGTCAGTTTTTTATAATATATTTATTTATTTTTGCTAATATATGTATTTTCATACCAAATATCTTTTTGTCTTTGATTTTAAAATTGTCAAACCTAAATCATACATGTGATGTGCTAGAAATCATACATCAGGTAAGTGATGATGTTACACCAGACCACTATCATTACATGAAAATCGAATCCCATCTCTTATTTCTTATTAACCTGTTTATCACATATAACTTTAAAAAGTTAAACACGATACATTTCTCATTTAATTTTAAACAATAGAAAAGTAAAATCAAATTAGTTATTATTATTTACTTATTTGATGTTACTTTAATTTATGTATTTTATCAATTCAAGTTTGTTTCCACATTATTTATTATTATGATTCACTCATTTAAAATTTGTTCTTTATTATGATCATTCACTTGTTTATTGTAACAATTTAGTTATATCAACCTTCAAAAACATGTCTTCAAAATATACTAGGTTTAAAACTTTTTCGATATGAGTAAACAAAAAACAGATTCAATAACCTCTAGGATCCATTCAATTGGACGTAATAGACTAACGAAGAACAAGGTAATGAAATGAATCATTAGGGTTCCTTGTCGTGTTTGTTTATATCATTGGAATGAAATGAGGTATTACTATCCGTTGTTTGGTTAGGTAGAAATATTAAAAAGAATAGAATAAATCTAAATAAGAAGAACTAAAAACAAATACAAATCTCTATTCCATATCTTGAAGGAATTAAAAAAAAAAACTCATATCCTCAATAAATGAAAATCAAGAGAGGTGAAAGCATTGATTCCTTAACGTAATGATTCATTCCATTACCACGAGGTAAACAAGCATTTCTTCATTCCGTCGTAACGAGTCATTCCATTCCATCTTCATTTACCGCGTAATAAACACCGTCCTAGTATTAAACAATCGATGTTGATTGATACATACATAAACGGGTTATCATGCGAAACAGTCAATCGGAATCGGTCAACAAACTCAACACGTGCAAGATATGAATTAGTGAGTTACCGCCCTTTTTAGGTCATTTCCAGACTCAATATCATAACAAAACATCAAAATCTGATGATTCATTTTGTCAAATTATATTAAATTAACATCATTCATAATTAAAAACAATTTTAGAGACAAACAGTTATGAAAGTGAAATAAACTTATAATCAAAAACAAGTTTGTGTAAGTTTAATGACCTAATTTGCAGAAAGGAAAGAGAAAAAAATGTTTGATAGTGTTGATTGTATACTACTCAACAAACCATTTTTTGTTTTCCAATCAAGCACATGGCTACAAGATGCATACAATAACTGAATACAGATCAAACAGTATATATCCTTAGTGTTTAGGATCTATTTATGATAACTGAAGGAGAGACATCACAAGTTCAAATCTCATAAGAAAAAGTGGAACACAAACAACCACACAGGCAACACTGTATTTCCAATCAAAAAACTATTGGGCAAAAAACAATAAGTATCGTTGTTTATTCATATATAGTCACAGAATTTCGACCGAAAGAAGAACTCAAAGACCATTCAAAGACCATTAGAGAATCAATCTGAGTGTTTAAGAGTAAAATTCACAAATCCACAATATGCAAAAATACGGACTTGAAAAACCTACTAATCGTATAATTTACCGACCAGTAACTTGTATAATACATACTTTCCTCACCATGTACCTGTTTTCCCTTATTTTTCTGAGATTTTTCTTTTTCTTTATTCAAGATGTTCATCGTCCAGCCATTTATATATCATCTTTAGTTACACGAATCTTTTTCTGCAACAAGTTTGATAAAAATGTGTCCTTTAATAAGAATATTGCAATAAATTTACGTTTTCTCTGATAGAAGAAATAAACACTAGCTAACCTGCAAGCAACGTGACTCAGGGTTGCTTCTCATAAGATAACGCAGGCGCATTTGTTTTGCTTCAGGTTACTTGTCACTTTCTTTTCTGGTAAATCACCAAAAAAAGAGGTTGTGTAATGTTAGAAACTTAGAACAATAAGATATTCAAACTACTGGAATTTGTTTTTTACACTGCTCGTCCTCATGAAAATTGCAAGATTTCTATTATTAGAAAGCAGTTATCAGCGTTAAATAATGCAGATAATATTCATTTAGATCAACAAGATTCACTTATTTATCATCATCTTAAGGGTATTTTATCAATTTAGCAATTAATCATTAACCTTGGGAATTTATGAACTTGATAGGCCTTCTGTAATGAAGCACAAATGGTAATGGACAAATAGGCAACTTCATCTTTAAAAACTTTATAATACAAGATAAAAGAAAGATGTACTAATTTTAATGACACAAGGGAGAGTATTTGTAGTAAAGTTGAAAGTCATTGTCAGAATTTTCTCGAGAATACTACAAATGCATATCAATTTTGGAGTTGGATATAGCGTAGGTCCTACTGTATCTTTACGTAAACAAAACGAGTATGAACAAATCATTATCAAGAATAAATTTAATGACGCCATCACGTATCAACAACATGCATTATTTTTAACAAATTTAGGCATACCTTTATCCGGGTGCGGCTGACTAACAACCACATGCATGGTAGTAATTCCACCAGGGACATCACATAATGCATTCCTGCATTCTCCTACTGTTTTGTTGTTCTCCAATATTTTACCCGCACTAATTATCTTTACATCTTTTACAGTCCTTGGAGCATTTTCTTTCTCTGCCACACAAAGAATAGTACAACCCTCCATTCAGTAATTGTAGAACTTGTAACCAAAACATGATATATACATATAAAGTATGAACTTCAAGAAAATGCTCCATGGACTTTGGTGGTGGTTTGATGATGACATGCTAGGCTGCTAAAGGACGTACACGTATGTTGTGAATGCGTTGGGCAGTGTATGAATAGTTAAACCAGAAAAAAAATATCAAGATTTTTCCAATATGTAAATGTTTCTCATAATACAATAGCAAGTTCTATACTTGTATGCACTATGCATTAACATGAAAAAAATCGAAGAGATGAGCTTAGACAAAAATAGAATAATATGAAGAACGGATCAAAGTTTCTTTCTTTTTCTACTAAAGTTAAAGCCATATCAATCCTAAAAGTACTACTCAGAAAAATGCTCTCATTAACAAAATATTCTCAAAAGGACAACAACAATTACCAATTTAACATAACACTTCAACAAAGATCTATGTTAACTATCAAAGGCAGAAAATCAACTCACCTTTAGGCCATTGAGAAAGGATGCTTTCTTTCAAGGTTGCTACACTAGCGGCTGCTGGAAAGCTTTTCGGACCAATATCCGATCCATCAATCAAACGAAATTTAATCTCTAGTGAATCTTGAACTCCAGACATCTTCCACTTTCTCTAGATTACAAACTCCCGGTATTCCAGCACCCAGGATCTTCAATTTTCTGGGTATACTCCCAGCAAAAACAATCTTTACGAGCTCAATTGGACAACCCTAGAAGCTGTATAGAGATGGTTTTGATTTTGATCAATAACCATCAATCATGATCCAACTGTGCACTCTCAGAACTTCAAATCTTTAAAATCAAATAGTCTCTTAGCTGATTGCAATTTCCTAGCAGTAAAAGAAACACAACTGAAATGAGAAGAATAATTTCTAGAATGAATCAATCAAATCTACTTACTGCAAATTAGATACAAAAATCAAGATCCTCTAGCTGCCAAGAAACCAAATACCCAAAAAAAAATTTTCATAGATGGGTATTTCAGGAAAATAAATATAATAAACACTGAAATCGATCACACAATTTGATCCAAATAGAAGTCAAAGCCACCAACGAACGTGTCATCTACTCAAATCTTCAGGTGGGTATCATTATAAATCAGGATTAAAAATATCTAGTACATGTATGATGATTGAAAGATTGAGGAAAACCCTTACTTTGCTCAAGAACTGATCTAGATTGCGTCTCGGACCGCTAAATTTGGTGAAGAATAAAGACAGTTGGATTCTTAACCCACCAATTAAAGAAATAAAATTTCTTGGTGCGATGGTTAATTAAAGAATAGAAGTCAATCTGAAGAAAGGAAGAAGATAAAGAAGGGAGAGATGCAAGAGGTGGGGATGTGAAAGAATAAAACGAGGGTGTGTTTGGGAGTTATCGAAAGTCTTGGAAATGTGTGGCCAAATGTGCCGAACTTTCTTCACCCTTTCTCCTTCGAATACTCCTCCGAAGTCTGTGGTTTAATCGACGTATTTACTTTCCCCCTTCTCCTATAAATGTATATATATGCTCTTACATACTCCAACAAAGTATTCAAGATTTGTATTCTTTGATTTCATACCTCAGAATGATATGCAATTGACAAGATTTTCATTCATTTTTTAAAGGAGCGAGATTTCTTTATAATTTGGATCTTTATTCTAATGTTTGGAAAGATCATTGTAACTCTTCAAACTTTTTTTAAGACATTTGCACTTTGACATCAATTTTAAAAGGTACTTGTGTTTCTTTATAAACGATGGTTATGTTGTTTTAATAGGCAAGTTAGAACTTGTCTAAAGCAAAAACAAAAGTTTTTATCATAAATCTAAAAAATCAATCGTTTATATATTTTTCTTATATAAGTAACTGGATTTAATAGTTTTGTGAATCAATATAACAGTATTTATCATCACCGTGTAATATTTAAATTAATCTTGGGAAGTGGAAACCAATTGTAGATTTTCATAATAAAGGGATATCATATTTAACTTCGAACTTTTTGATTTTATCACCTTCTATTGAGAAACACTCAAATTTCTCATACGCAACACCCAAACCCATAAAACTTGTTTTAACCAAAAACCATTGAGAAACACTGGAATTTCTCATAAACATGACTTAAGAAAAGTGAGTTCAGATTAGCAGCATACCACATGTTGCAGTCTTATATTCATAATACAAATCTTTTGTATCAAGTAAATGTCATTGTCTGCCATATTTATTAGAAGATAGATAGATGAAGTCAAGTACTATTCATGTGTGTGGATTGCTTAAGAAACACCTCTTTTTTTTTCCAATTATCCTTGTTTGAATACGTGTAAAGAAATTTTGTTTGAACTACACGAGGGCAGATCCATGTTATAGGGTAGTGGATGGTCCTCATCAACCCTTTAGATAGATTTTAGCAATGCACTTAGAAAAATAAAGAAGTGACCACACTTTCACCAAGACAATGCATGTGTATGTCATAGGGGTGTAAATGAGTCGGGCTACTCGAACTCGATTCGTTAAAAGCTCGAAAAAACCTGAATTAAACGAGCCCGAGCCGAGCTCGAGCCCAAATTCAGGCTCTTTTAATAAACGTGCTCGAGCCCGAGCTTCACATATCGAGCTCGCGAGCCAAAACGAGCTTAAACGAGTCTATATATCAATATATTTTTAAATTAATAAATATATAATATATAGATTAAAATAATTATAAATATATTAAATAACAAGTTATATATATTATATAAAAAGATTATTTAAAAATTAATCAAACGATTAAAATATATAATAAACGAGTCGAGCCCGAGCCCTTGGAAAATTATTCACGAGCCGAACTCGAGCTTTACATACAAAGCTCGAAACGAGCCGAGCCCGAGCTCGAGCCTGGTACTTTTAAACGAGCCAAGTTCGCGCTTAAAAGGGCTCGGGTTCGGCTCGGCTCATTTACACCCCTAGTAGTGTATGTGGATTTCACAATCTTTCAAACATGAAAAGAACTGAATATTTCAAGCTAAGGGATTAAATCTTTGAATCAAAAAGAATGTACTGCACAATATAATTGTTTCTCATGAATACAACAAATACTTGGAATGTGTTCTAAGAATGAAATTCCTGTGACAAAGTAATTTCCACCCATCTACTACCTAAATGGGTATAGACACAATTATGTATGATCTTATAAAGAAAGAAAATGGGTAGCTTAAATGACTTATCAAATGCCAAAAAGAAAAAAAAAAACCCTGAAAGGATCATATAGTTCTTAAGCTGATTATAGTAAAGTTGATTCCATCCCTAGCTTCTTTTTCTTTTCCCTCTGGTGCATTTACTCTTGTACAAGCAACAGCTGATGAATCTTTTTGACAATCGTCATCCCACGGATGATTCATATGCTATGAGTACCTCCCCATCATGGGGAAAGCTGAAAATTGTCTGAATAAAGGAATTTTTGTATTACATACCAAAAGAATGAGTTTCCGTACACTATTTTTCTCCAACGGTGGGAAAGCAGTCACAGATCAGCCTACTGAGGAGTCATTGCCATTTTGCCTGATCTCTTGCTTCTATATTGAAATGTACAATTGGTCTCTAATAAACTGAGATTTTCTCATATGAGTATCCTTCGGCTTGTCCCATCCATTCGGTTATGCACTTGTACCTGAGCACTCACTACTCCAAGATGTGGCAACTCTTGACAAATTCATTAGAGTAGTTGACATGTTTAGACCAAAAAGGGCGAAGATGCTCGTAACCTATCTGTAGCCATGGTTTTGACTGCCCGTTGTAATGTATTACAGCAGCCTTTTTTACCCTTTCAATGCTCGTATTCTTTTGGTAGCCCAACCCCAGCATGTGCCATGAAGGATCAATAGGTTGAACATGGCCCCTAAATGCAATCAGGGCTGGTGGTAGAGTTCCAAGCTTCCATAATGTCAAATTCGACCTCAGATTCTGCAAGAATAAAATCCCAAATCTTTAGAATGGCAACCATACTACAACCCATCAGATGCCTCGAGTGACGCAAATGAATAGAAACTGTAAGATATGTTGTGGATTTACCTCTTTTAGCCATGCATGATAAGTTTCTCTTATGTTGGTCTTTCTCCATGCACGTAAGTCAAAGACATTCATCCCATATGCCCAAGCACACTCCTTTGGGTCCAAACTTTTTGCCACCAGTGGGTGAGAAAAGTTGAAGTAGTTTCTGAACCGTTTAGACATTACCCACGAATCTTCTCCTTTACAGGTTTCAACCGCTCCATTAACCTTTCCCCCAAGGTCAAGTTCCCAAAGTGGAGATAGATCCCGTTGAATTACAACATCATCATCTAAAAAAACCACCTTCTCAAGGTTTGGGAAGAGCTGTGTAAAATAAGCATTACAACATCAGCAATGCACCATGAGAAATGACCAAAGAGAAGAAAAGGGACACATACCTCTGGCAGATATATGCGCAGATGATTGAGCAAAGATATGTACTTGGGACTTCTAGCTTGTAATTTGGAGGCAAATGATTTTGGAGTAGTATCAGCAAGATTAGTCCCAGATATATGATTTCCATGGTAGTAATTTCGAATTCCATTATGATTTTCCATAGCTTCAAGAACAGGAACATTGTCTCGTGTCAACCAGTCAAAGTGATGAATGCCTTTCACTTCAACAATTGCAGGGGAGTTGGAATTTAAGGCAAACCATGAGTGCATGCCTGCATAAGTTTTCTTGTCAGTTACGACATGGAAGACAATCCTCTCAGGAGTTAGAGATGACTGGACGGCAGAGGTGACTACAACCGAAGCTGCCAGGACATTGTCAGTTGACAAGATAAAATGATAATAGGAGTTGTCAGAAAGAACTGGGAGTAATTCCGGTGATGGCAACTGCCGCCTTGCATGAGCATTAGACGAGTACTCGTCGGTCAACCTCAAAGAGAGACAATGGATGCCTTTTGGAACCGAACTTGCTGCAAAGTGTTTGTTCATTAGTTCTTGGAGTTTAGATTCTTTAATCTCCCTCTCAGATCTCTCCATCTGTCAATTTCATTTAGAAACCACCATATAAGCCACAAAAGCATGTAAAATTGCAGATTAATAACAGAAATGAACAAAAAGAAATCAAGATTTATATTTTCAGAACATACACTCCTATAACATGCCAGCACATTAAGAGGTGAAATTTTGTGTAAAAATACAATAGTTGTGGCAAAGAAAACCAAAAGAATGTGCAATTGCAAATGTCTACAAACTGTAGTATTCCATTAACACTCTACCCTTCAAATATTATCATGCTGATGGCAATTTGGCACACCAGCACCAGTGACTTATACTAATGTAGTGGTCCTGGTGGAGAATAAGAGATGCAATCATTGATTCCCATGGTAAAACATATACTTAAGGAACAAAGTATCAACAAACTATACATCATTATACTTCTTTAAAAAATATGTCATATTATCTATTTATCTGTTAGCTCTCATAACAGGAAAAGATGCCTTAACAGATACCCTTTAATATATTCTAAAAAGTGGCCTGCCGTACTTTATAATGTCAGAAAGACACCAGTTTAATTTTTCTGAAAGCATATATTCAAGAAATCTAGCTCCCTACAAGCACCACTAATAGGCACAAATCATGATTCAACAATCCTAACCATCCATAGCTTTCAATTGATGATTGCCTGGCCAGTAAATGATTTTGGATATTCACAATAAAAGGGAATCGATTAAAGCACACTCTAAGCTAGTGATTCTAATATACATGGATCAATTAAGGTAGGTAATTTGCTTCTTCTTAGGATCTAGACCATAAGTAGGCTAGCAGAAATGAAAAAGAGAGAAGAACAGAGAAAATATATGATGATACAGATTGTGGAGTCGAAATTTTTATGGAACTTGATGGTGTGTTAAAATAGTGTTTAACAACATAAAAGCATTATATGTGTTAATGAAAGGAGATGGTGATTCATGTAAAGGAAATTTAGAATATACAGATATGGACAAGAAAGCCTCTCATCTTTTAATGCATCACACAGTCCTTTAAGATCTTACATTTAAAGAAATACTCTTGAAAAGAATATCGATAACCAAATCCATATAATCTTCCATCACTAGCACACAACACAAGATTAAGGTTTATTTCCAAAAAAGATGTCAAGTACTCAAGTATCATATCATTCAATAGTCAACATAGAAACTGCAAAGTACAATGCAGAGAGAAGGACAAAGAATCACCCGATCATACCAATCCATTTCCCTTGTTCCAAAGAGGATTAGAGGAATAGATGACACTAGTTGAAACATGTGTGCAAAACAAATATGGTGAGCTGACATACCATTCCTTTCAAGATGATAGCAAAATCTTTGGCATTGTACTTGTTGCTTTTCAGTTCCGAGACAAGCTGCGTAAAGTTTTCAGGAATCTTTAGCCCAACTGGAACTTCTTGGGTGTTCACTTGATTAAGGATCTTGTGGAAATCTTTGACAAGCTTCTGCTTCCAACAAAGGACAACGATTTAAATTACTGGATACAGTGTGCCGATGAATGATGAAGAGTGTATGCATGTAAAACTGAAACTGAATGTAATAATAAAAACTAAATTAAATTATGCAGTAGTATATTTACCCCTGAATCATCACCCCTTCCAAGAAGCTTTGGACCCAAACGCCTGCCTAAACAATCTGAAGCATGAAAATATCAAATAGTAAGCAAGTATCTGCCACATGCAAAATTAACAATCATAACTTGTAAAAGCAGATAACTATTACGGAAAGGTATAATCCAAACCAAGCAACCCAAAAAAGCAACAAAAAACATATAGAAGTATGATGGTACACACAAGGAGTTAACGTTTCATCAGCCAAAAGGGTACACAACGGAAGGTGTGTGTGTGTGTGTGAAAGAGAGAGAGAGAGAGAGAGAGAGAGAGAGAGAGAGAGAATGATATCTGTGATACATCTTATGGAAAGAAAACGGAAGATGCACTGGCACAAAATAACTCCAAGAAAAAACAGATTTTGTAACGGAAGTTTGAAGATGTGTATTGATCATGCAGTAATACACGCAGATGCAGCCAGGTTCTCAAAAAACTAAAAAAGAAAGTATATGAAGTTTATTGATCACCAACCATGCAGACCAAGTTCAACATCCAATTTCTCTGCAACATTTCAAAATCAAATCACTGGCAAAGGAGAGGTCTAAGAAGATGCATCCTGAAGAAATTAGAGTTCTGGGTATTAAAGAAGAGGTGCAGTCAATGGAGATTCAAACTACAAGTCAGTGATCACACCCAATTCTTATTAGATGATGATCTGCTCAGAAACCTCAAGCATCCATTCAATAGATCAAAAAGAAGATATAACTAGGACAAACTTGTGTTGTGTCTGGAAATTACTAATAATGATATAGGATTTGAGATTCAATGAATTAAATTAGGAAGATTAGGAAGCAAATCTGATTACTAGGTAACTAAGCAACCAAAACAAGAAATAACTCCACCCAGAAGTCAACTTTTAACCTGAAAAGAACCCAATTTCTACCCAAAAATAACTCTTGTCAAAGACTTGATAATGCCAAAGAATCAAATCAAGATCTGGAAACACCAGGGTGATGCGTGGTTAATCGTAGTTTTCACATCCTTGTTGATGAAATCAAGAAACAATACTAGAAAGAACAAAACAATATCAGGATCTACAATGCAAACCCAAATTCCCATTAAGCCAGAATATGCATATCAGTAACAATTACATGGGAAAAAAATAGATCAAGAAATGAATTATTAAAGAAAAGTATGGCTGTACCCAATGAGGAGCACTTGTTGACACCTTCAAGGGTAACAAGAGCGGTGAGGATGAAAACAAACGGCAGCAAGAAAGCAAGGATGAGGATGGTATGAAAAAGAGTTCTGTAAGAAATGTGACGAGCTGCGACCTTGATCTTCATCAAGTCAATAAACCCATTGCTGGTCGATATCGTTACACTTCTCATGCTAGGTGAGAAGTGTAGCTGCATAATGATCCCCTAATATCTTGTCAAACATAAAAGAACCCTAGACGAATCCCCTCGTATTGACGGATACAAAAACCTCGAGGGCAACGTTTTCATGATACTTAAGATCCACCAAGATTGTTTATACTCGCAATATTCAACAGTTGATTACCAGCGAACAATTCTACGACTTTGTTCAACACCAATGCATTGAATCGATTCCCATCCAACAAACTCGCAAAATTAGGGTTTAAAAAACCGGAAGAAATATCTAAAACAATATGAAATTGAACACAGAATCAGAGAGCGTATCCTTGTTTGATGATTAACTTGATTTCTCAATAATCCTCTCCCTTTGTATAGTATTGTATTGTATCTTGTGTATCAAATTCAAAGAGTGGATGTGGAGAGAGGGATTTATACTATGCTTGTTTTGTGTCGGTGAAAAATCAAAATGCTTCTGATTCGTTAAACGGTCCGATCCAATATTTTTCCCTTTCCTTTTCCTATAATAACTATAATAATAATAATTTACTATAAATCAAACCAATAATTATACAGTCAAAACCGCGTTCACGAATTTAAAATATTGAGCAAAGGATTTTATTATTATTATTTTTTCCTTCGTGGAAATAGTTTTAGTACCTCAATTTTAATAATTTTAAATTTTATTTTTATTTTATTAATTTTGACGACTTAATCAATCATCCGTTAAATTTTAATCGCACAACCGTTAAATTTGAAATAATGATCATTTTACCCTTTTCACGATAACGCTTTATTCCATATGGTTTTATTATGTACCATTTATAGTCTAAATTTTATTATCTTATTTTTTTATTTATAATTATATTTTTACTTTACTTATAATTACACTTATTTTATTTAAAAATATACTTATGTTTTAATATTTGTATTAACATTTATCATTATCGGTAGTTTATTTTAAATTTAATTTTTTATTTTAATTAACATTTTATATTTTCTTTACTAATTTATTTAAAAGTTCATAGTTCTTATTAACTTTAATTTTTATGATATTATTGTTGACATTTATATATATGATTTTTATTAGTTTTCGTTAGTTGTGTTTATTCAAAGGCGATCCTGTCGATATTATTTTCTCCATGGTTACTATTTCTTCAGGTATCTTCACACCTAATAAACCATCGATATATATATATATATATATATATATATATATATATATATATATGTGTGTGTGTGTGTGTGTGTGTGTGTGTGTGTGTGTGTGTGTGTGGGGGGGGGGGTCAATGGAAAAACAATGTGCATCAGGAAACCACGTGGAAAGGATTATGCATCACACGGGAAGAATTGTGCATCACGATCCATTGATGCATCGTGCGGTCGGTCCAATTGAACCATAATGCATCGCATAAAAAATCATAGTGCATTACGATTATTTGATGCATCGTGTAGCCGGTCCGAGTCGGGTCAGTACAACGGTCCAAACCGGTCTGTTTTTTACTGATCATTCAATTGAAGTCAGTCAATCATTTTATATCGAACCCTGAACCTCTAGTTTCATAACATAAGATTTTAACCATTAAGCTACAAGTCACTTTGTTATTAAATTTATTGACTAACTTCTTTTAATAATAAACTAACTCTTTAATATACTAATTTATTAAATATTGAATCCAAGATCTCTAATTCCATATAGCAACATCGAATTTTATTCTCTAAGCTTTTTTTACGATGCACTAATTAGTTAATATATTAAAGAGTAACATTGTTATTAAAAGAAGTGTGTCAATAAATTTGATACTAAAAGAGCTATTAGCTTAATGTCTAAAACATTGTTTTATGGAACAAAAGGTTTTGGGTTCGATACCCAACTAGGTAATTTAATATATTATTTTTATGGAGAATCATAAAAGTCATGGACTGAATTCAATTGAACGGATTCAGTTGAACCGCTGGATCGACTCGATCCCGGACTGGCCACATGATGCATCAAATGATCATGATGCGGTTGAACCGTTGGACCGACTCGATCCCGGACTGGCCACATGTGTGTGTGTGTGTGAATATGACTTGGATTACATATGTGAATGTATGAGTTTTAGAAGTGAGTATGGTCTGAATTTTATATGTGAATATATTGATTCAGTTCGGATTTTTTGTTTTTCTAAATTATAAAACCGAATAGTTTTTCTATTTCGGTTTTGGTTTTTCGATTTGTTTTTTTTTTTTGTATTTGGTTTGGTTTTGATTTTTTTGCACATCCCAAATGATTTTATATTATAATTTACAGGAAATGATATCGTTGACTCATATACTCTTATTATGGGTATGCAAAAAAAACCACAAAACCAAAAAAAACGATAAAAAAACCACATGTTTGGTTTTTTGTTTTAAAAATCACAATATTCGGGTTTAGTTTACATTTTCCCATAAAATTGCACAAAATTAAACAACATACATTTCATTTTCTTTTAGTTTTATATATTCCCTACACGTGTATTGACTTTTTTGCTCATTCTTTAATTATTTTATTTAACAGTCGAAACAAATTTTATCATTTATGTTTTATTATTGGAACTTACAAATTAGATTACATTAGCTTAGTTATTTAGTTTTCTATGAAATCATTTATTCAACAATCATAGAATTTCATTGTTGAATCATGGAGTTTAAGTATTGAATCATAAAATTGAAGTTTAATATCAATAATATTTATGTTGAATCTAAGAATAATATGATATTTCAAGTATCTGTGAAAAACGTTGAATCAAAATAACATACATGTTAAGTCAACGTGTTATTTTGTGATTCAAGAAAATTTATACAAATTCAAATAAGATGATGAATACGTCGATGCATCTTTGTTCATCTTCATATATCTTTATCCATATTTGACACTGCATATTCGTGTTCATATTTTTAGTCATGTTCATATTCGTGTTCATCGTGCTCATAATAGGTTCGAACATTTTCAATCTTGCATCTCGTTCAACTTCATGTTCATCCGGGTTTAAAACTAAACGTTATCATGTCCATTCGAATTCAAAGATTCCTGACCATGCATCATATTTAATTCTGAACATGAATCTTTATCCAGATTCACATCACCATGTTCATCATCGGTCTTGGTCATGCATGGTGGTGGTTGGCAACGGCGACCGAGAGAGGAAGAGAGGGGAGAGGCCGATAAGAGAGAGAATAGGGGTGGACAGCCGTGGCGGTGACGGTGCACAACCGTAGTGGTGGTGGTGGTGCACACCCGTCGTGGTGATAGTGGTGGGCAATTCAAGAGAGAGTGTGTGTCTGGAAAGTAAGGCTGAGAGAGAGCGTGGAGGGATAGAAAGGGGAGAAATATATGGAAGGTGCTATATTGTTTTGATTTAGTTTTCCAAATTTAATCCTAACCTATATTTTATATATATTTAAAAAATAAATAAATTATTTTGTAAATACCCTTTATTAGATTCTAACTAGTTGAATACCCGTGCGTTGCCCGGGTGATGTGCGACGAAATTATTATTTTTAAATAAGTAATGACATAAAAATGGATTTTATTTAAGAAGATTATACATGAATACATGTGAGTTAATCGAAAGACTAATTATGCGTTAAAAGATTGTTCTGTCAGAATTAAACATACAGAAAAATAAAATAGTTATTGTAAAATGAAAACCCATCATTTTCCCATATAATTATACACAAACATATAGTTTTAAAGTATAACTACGAATATAGTCTAACATAATTTTATAATACAATTTTATTCAGACTAATAAAAATAAAATATTATAGTAGTAATAGTTTTTTGATCGTATTTGAACTCACTAATTATTCATAAAAATTGGAAAACTTGGACAAAAATGTTTCAGACCAACTCAACATAAACCATTTAAAAATTACTCATAAACCAACTTGCCCATGCGTTGCTCGAGTGATGCGTGACGAAATTAATATTTTTAAATAAATAATACCACAATTTTTTTTCAAAGAGAACTATACATTGTTCATGAAGAAAAAATTACTTATTTAAATCCTGAATATTAATTAGGACCAATTGCTAAAAATAGAAACAACTTTATGTATTTTTAGCATTTACAGCAACTATATTTTTTTTTATCATTAATAACATCAACTTTTATATTTTTTTATCATTCATAGCAAAACTTAAAAAAATTGCTGCTAGTTGAATACCCGTGCGTAAAAATTACCCATAAACCATCTTGCCAGTGTGTTGCTCGAGTGATGTGTGACGAAATTAATATTTTTAATTAAATGATAACACAAAAAAATATTTTTAAGAGAATTATACATTGTTCATGAATAAAAAAATTACTTATTTTAATCGTGAATATTAATTAGGACCAATTGCTAAAAGCATAAACAACTTTATGTATTTTCAGCATTTATAACAACATTATTTATTCTTTATCATTAATAACATCAACTTTTTTTTTTATCATTCATAGAAAAACTTAAAAAATTGTTGCTAGACCAATTTTTCTCATAATAAACCCTAAATATAATTATATAAATATGCTCATCATAATTATAAGAATAAATCCAAGCGAGACGAAGGTGTTAACATAATTCCAGATCATTTTTGAAATTTTAAATAAACCATGTAGACCATTTTTGTAAATTATTCTTATATTAATTATCTAATTAAATAATAAATAAATATAATATATAATATATTATAATTCTTTTAAAACCATGAAAGTTTATTACACAAAAATACACATAGCTATCCCATTACATGAGATCAGTGTTGCCCTTGGTTTCCTTCTTCACGCACTCCCCTTTTAGAAACCCTAGCTCCATCGTTTTCCTTTTCTCCCCCTGCTCCGCCATTCTCCCCCCGCTTCTTCGTTCTCCCCTTGTTTGGCCGTCGGTTGGTGGACGCATTTTATTTCATCTCGTAGTTTGTATTAGTATTTTTACTAACCTTTTTTCTTTTTGCAGACACTTCATCTGGTTGGACCTGACATTCATCTTCATAATGGTACAATTTTTGTTCAATATTGTGATGCAGTTTTCATTAATATTTTGAATATAGCTTCTGTTAAAAATGAATAGTCCATGTATATATAGTTGAAAATATTAACCAAATGGGATTCAATATTCCTTATTTTCCTGATTTTTTGTTATATAAGCAGCCACAATTTATTTCATATATTATCTCACATTTAGTTATTTGATGATATATATCCTTTTTCCAGGTCTGATACGTTTTTTCTGCTTTGATATTATCCAGAATTCCAGCTGCAAATGTTAATAAAATGGGATGTGTTGGTACACCCTGTGTGACGATAGCAGTCTAATCGATCTGCATTATGGTTTAAGTAATATTCTGAGTATTAACAAGTGTTTTGATATATATGTTTATATGTGTTTGTCTGTTATTGATTGTGTGTTTGAACTTGATGTAACATATTACAAGAAGTTCAAACATAAAGGTCAAAGATTAACTCAAGCATAAGTAAAACATAAGTTTCATCACTTAAGAGTTTAAGTGTTTTGGCTAGATTCGAATTGCTTAAGGGAACACATTCGAATCTGTGATAGATTCGAATGAGACCTTAGATTCGAATGAGCTAGATTCGAGGATGTCAATATGGACAGACTCGAATGGGCCTTGGGCCAGATTCGAGTTTGGCCCACATCAGACTCGAATCAGGGTCTATAATTAGGGATAGACTCGAATCATTAAGAGACTTTTAGCAGAATTCGTGAGGGATTAAGCAAGAGGCGATCTCGAGTTTATCAGCTAGGTGAGTGCCGTTTCGGAGAGAATTAGTTCGTAGGATCGTTCGAGTGTCGTTCGTTCAGCGTCTAATAGTCTCCGTGTTCCGTTGGTTGAGAGTTGTCCGTCTAACCGTCAACGAGGATTCCGCACTCGTTCACGGATCCGCGTCTAGATAGATCTTGCAGTCGTAGACCTTACAGGATGTAATATCCCATATTTCTGATTATTTGTTATATCCAACAGCCCCTATTTTGAATATATCAAGATACAGTTTTTCAACACATATTATCTGGATTTTTTTTTTGATTTTTTGCGGTTCTAATGTCTATATTCATTGTTGTCACCTTTATTGCCTAAATTTTTTTATCTCCTATTATTCTGCAATTTGTTATGCAGTATTTTTGCAACTTCTTTAATAGATGTTATCCTTTGTCAAATGCAGTTTGAATTTCTGTTGTGATCCAGCCTTATTTATAGCAGTGATCTAGGCATTAAAATCTGAATTATAGCCAATGATATGTTGCCAAATCAACATTAAAAATAGGAATTTCTACCAATTATTGAATGCCACGTGAGCAGATTTCTCTCTGCTCCGTCGGCAATATATATATATAATGAGAAGCTTTAAATGTAAAAAAAAAGTATATCAATGTGACGTTTTTTCTGAGGTTTGATTGTTTGACTTAGGGATGACACAATTTTGATTCAACGGATGTGACGATAAAAATGGCTCGTAGTAAAAAAAGTAAGCTAGTATATAACGTTTTCTAAATAATAAATGTCATATGTTTACCTATTTTTATAATATATGCTGATTAAAAAAAAAATATTTTTATATGTTTATCTGTCGTATTTTATATGTTTATTAAACTGAATCATCAAAAAAAATTTAATTTAAATATAAATGTTATCCCATCAATACTTATCTATATATTTAATAATTTTTTTCATTTGTTTATAAATATATTAAAAATAAATAAACATTATATAAAATTATTAAATTTTAAAAAAGTAAACAAACTATATATGAAGATATATTTCATAATATTTTGTTTATTATAAAAAAAACATAAAATATTGTTTAATTTATAAACTAAAATTTTAATCTATATTAATTAAAACATATATATTTATAAATGAAAATTTTAGAATAATCAACTATTCATATCTATTTTATAAAACTATCAAAATAATAATTTTGAATAATTAATGTTTAATTGTAATTTGTATACGTAAATAAATATTCCATTATTTTATCCAGGTTTGTTAGCATTGATAGGATTGCTGATGTTATCCCATTATTTTCTAAATTTTAACAAATTATATCGCGCCAAGTCAGCGTCCTTAATTATTTGAATTTTAACCAATCATATTGTGCCAAATCATCCTTAATTTTCTGAATTATAACCACTAATATTGCGCCACGTGAGATTTTTTCTCTCTGCTCCGTCGGCAATATATATATATAATTACTTGGTTTGGTACTATATATCTTAATATTTGGATGAGGATTAAATGGGCATATGTTGGGACTATTTACGTTTATGTATGTATTACTTGGTAAAAGAAATAAATACCATGACATGCGGAAAATTTCCCTTTCCTTTTCAGAATCTGAAAAGAAGAAAATGAAGTTGTGGACAGAGGGAAAATATGTGGGACAAAGGAGCATACAACTCATGGCTAAATAAAGCAAGCAAGGGGCAGGCACATGGTATGAATAGTTTGATTCCAATCCTGTATGCTTTTTATTGTATGATTTAGAAATCTTGAGGTTGAGGATCCTCACACAACTCAAATAATATGATTCAAATGTCAAACCTCAACTAGCAAAGGTCCCACTCCCACTCCCACCTTTTTGTTACATGCTAATTAATTATACAAGTCTTGTTTGGTCCTCTTGTTTCTGACACACTCTCCTAACTCTTTGAGAATTTTGATGGATAGACATGGGCTCATTCAAGATGCCCAAAATCCCATGCTTCATTGATCATACAAATATCTTTCATTTTAACAACAGAACCTCTAATAAGAAGCAAAACACATGGCTCTTGTAAATATTTTATCGTATCATTCCACTGAAAGAGTCTAAGACGGAAAAGAATTTAAGAGTATGCTCACACCATACCAGCCATGCTGCCTGCACCTTGCTGTACTTTTTTCACCATGGAAGAATGTTTTTGCCCCGCAAGATGGAATCTGAAAACTGTATCACTATTGCAAACTACATTGCAAATTCCACAAGTTCTCACAGCATTCGCAGCTGCCCCGCCTTCCAGTACCTTCCTTCTCTTCATCTCCAAGTCTGCTGGAGTCTCTGCCTTCTTCTTCTTCAGCCCAGAATTCATTGGGTTTTCTGCCGGACCTATGACTGGGTTGCTTGCCACTGCCCGATTCATGTGGGTAGTGCCAACAGAAGCAACTGTCTTTAGTTTCTCGAGATTTTTCAAATGTTTCTTACCCAACTTATGTTGATACAGAACATCCTTCGTGTTGCACTCAATTTTACAGATTTCACACCATGCAGACTGAGCAATTTTTGTTTTCTTTGGGAGTTTTTTCCAAGGCGCACGTGGTTGGACTGTTTGATTCATCCATCCGCTGTGGGTGGGAATTGCATGTACTAGCTGTTGGGAACCATCTTGAAGTACTGTTCCACCCTGAAAGACATTAGAGGATTAGTAATGAATCATATGCACAATGTTTTCCTGGAAGATAAAAGTTCTTTCCTCCAAGAAGAAATGAAAATAATAGATAGTGAGGCAACCAAACTATGCATCTTGTGTGCATATATCATCCTCCATTCCTCCCAAAAGAAGTCTCAAAGGGGCCACAAAACTGATTTCAACTTGTAAATCCTCAGAAGTCTCTGTTGGGATCACTCAAAGCAATATAGCACCTGATATATCCGCTATGCTCCCTACTTCAAAATCAACAGTTTTGCTTATTGAGTTCAAAATTATATTTTAGTATTTTTTTGGTGTAAGTTCCCATCCTCAAAGGCTCCAAGAAACTCATCATGTTTAACAGTGTGCCCAAGTGGCATCATTCACTCCTTTCATTCAATATCCCTCCCTCGACCTTCTTCCCCCTTTCTCCTCCATCCACCAACATGCCTAACCAAACCATCTCCTCCATACAACCAAACACCCACAAAATTAATTAGAATATTCTTGTGATGTGATGTGAGTGATAAAGGAAGTCTCTGCTATGCAAGATTGGGGACATCTACATGCTCTCTTGAGATACACATACAAGACAGATAATAGTGTCAAGTGAACATTATCTAGGGAAAATCATCTTTCTTATATGGTTGATGACTCCGAGGTCCGAATCATTGTGAATTACTGAACTTTGTAGTACAATTGTTATTAATATTTGTAATAGCATTGTGAAGTAACCTCATTCAACTTTGTGCTCATGATGGACAAGTGGGCAGAAGGGACAGGATGCAGAAGCAGACTTCTTAGAAGAAGTGAACTAGGTGTAATTCAAATGCCTTTCTTGAGTAAGGTGTTTCTTTGGAACTTGTTTGGAGAAGGTGATCTACAACAACAAAGTGTCCTGGAAGGTGGGCTCCAAATCCATGTCCCAATACTACATAATATTGAGATGTTTCTTTCCCACATCAAAGGTATATTAAATAATATTAACACAGGACCTATAGGTGCTTCAAGTGAGTTTTAGCTATTATAAAAAGGCCAAGCAGGCAGGATTAGCAAATTGTAGGGCCTCCTTGAAATTTCTCCTCAAATGGTGACCTTTACAAACCCAATGGCATACTAATCCTAAAATTCATCATAAATTTCCTCCTTTACTCAAGCAGGCAGGATTAGCAAACTGTATGCAGGGAAATCATAGGCTACTATGATAAATTGATAATTTGGCTCATCCAAATAGCAAACAGATGATGATTACTTAGGCAAGCGGTTAAAACAGATCTCACATATGAACCACTTGTTGGAAAAAACATCACAGAAAAGTAAAACATGAAAAAAAGAAAATATCTCACCGCATTCACAGCTTTCTATTCTATTGATTTATAACTAAGGTTTACAATAACATGTGAGATGTATTTATAAGAGAAACCTGGCTGAAAAACCCCTTATGAGCATGGGCCTAAAAGCAAATTTTCCTTCCAGGGGTACAGCCCCTAGGAAACCCAGCTAGTGGCAAGTCTTCTAGACATTTTATTCATTTGAAGTGAACCCCTGATGACTGTAGGCAAATCGGTTTTCATTTAGGAGATGGCAAGATGGAGGCCCAAACATTTTAAACAAGCTTCAATCCAAGTTTTAGTCAAATGAGCAAATGCCGATATATGTAAATATCCCTCATACTTTGTCTCAAACTTAGAATTGTATACAATAACAAGCATCCCATTACAGAAAGTTAGAAACCAACAATCCCAGATTTGGGGCTGAGTTAATGATTTTTTTAACCACCATATTTGTAGTTTCTTAGCAAACTAATTATTGTATTGCACAAATGCAGAAAACAAACGTAAAATATGTCCAAGTTACTTTTGGCAATCTCCAATTATTATTTTTCTAGTAAACTAAAATTAGGATGGTTAGAATGGCAAGCTCTGGCTGGCATACTTCACTGTTCTTTTGCTTCTTTACATTTAGACAAGTGCGAGGATTAGTTTGTGACCAAATACATGTAAGTTGGTTCAGAAACTCATTCACTCTATTGTGTAATATCAATATCGACCACCAATCAGTTAGCTAAAAAATTGTCTTCAACTACTTAAAATATGAACAATAGGATGCGGTTTAATTTTGGCATGAATTTTGTTAATTATTTAAAGCCAACATTTTTCAATATGAAATAGTTGATGTGCTATTGATTGTTTCACACACGTGAATTTGGGTTCTACAAAGAAGAGTGAATCTAGAAAATCGAGACGTAAAAACTTACAGCTGCATATAGAGTGTTTGCATATGGCTGAAGAGACTCCTCTGTCGCCCAATTCTGCACCAACATCTCCGAAGCATAAGTCGGCGGTGGCGCCGCAGCAATCGTGTGAGGGTATGTTAGGGCACTGTCATGGTGAGCATTGTAGGCAACACCGGCGGGGTTAATGGCATATGACGAAAAATACGTGTCAGTTCCAGGCGGGTCAGGATTGATCGATGCAGTGCTATATTGCGGATCAATTTGTAAGTGGCGGTGCTGATGAAGGGGAAGGGGATACGGGTTAGGGTTTTGAGTAGGGAAATGAGAGTAGTACTGAGCGGCTTCGTGATGGCGACGATGAGCATACAGATCAGAGAAGGTAGGGTTTGTTGGTTGCATTTTCTCAATTTCCGTGGTGCCGTCGTGGTGGTCGCAGGAGGAGACCTCTCTCAACGGAATGCACAAAGCCGGAGAAGGTAACGAATTTAGGACTTTTTTTCGACAGTAAGTTACAAAAATAGTCCCTTCCCTATCACATTATCTACACTTCTAACCCTTCGACATCTGATTCTACTATTCATGACTCATCATGAGTTACAAAAACAAATCCGTCAATTCCGTCAGTTTGCTCGTTTCCTGCCGACGGGCGACGGTAAATTCATACATAATGTATAAATGAAGATTAAAAAGATCGTGAGCAACCAAAGGGATGTCTATGTCCGGCGAAGTCACCATCACCGGAGCTGAACACCAAACAATAGATTAAACAAGGATTCATCCTCAAATTGCAATCGTTTTAGGAAAAGTAAAACAAAAAACAAAAAGTTTGGAAAAATGATGTCAGGAAATTACACAAGCATTGATAACCAGACTGCATCTGGATCTGTTCCGGTACATCTCTTCATCTTCTTTGATTGCATTTTTATCACTTTCTACGTCATTCGAACCTTGATTTTGATCGACGTTTCAGCCTGTAGCAGATCCGCCTGGACAAGTGTCCGTCAAATTTAATGGTAACGTTTCTGCGATTTTATCTTATAGAAAACTGGCTGCATCATTTCATAAGAAATCGGTTAAACTTTTTATATATTATTGCAGAATCAACACTCCAAACATTTCCACCTTCTGCACCACAAGGGAAGATCGCCGGCGGTTCTGGACCACCTCGCGATGCTGATGGTATGTGTACGTACGTCATAGAAATCTCAATGCATCATCAACCTTCATTTAATTGCACTTCTTCTTTTTCCCTTTCAATTTGGCAACCATACTGATTTAGCTTTCAGACCATGTTCATCTCGATTGCATATTAATTAATGCATCTAGTTCTTAACAGCCACCTTAGTATTCGTCTTCGAAATTCGAATCAAAAGATGAAACTAATCAGTAAATATGTACCATCCCCACTCTTCTTTTCATTTTACAAGTTCAATAAGTGGTATTTTCAACTACTAAGATTGTTTGAATGCTTTTTTTGTTATCTTAGTATTTCTTTTTTCTAATTCAAACTAATGTGAATGTTTTTATATATATACCATGAAGTTTGTCATAACAAACTTTTTCATGATTGTTATTTTGCGTTTTATGTATCCTTCTTAAAGTTATACCATTGCCTAAATTTAAACCGTTGCAATGTAAGGTAGAATGATGCATTCCTGAAAATGATTTGAATTTTAATTATTGGACGTCAAGCAAGACTATGATGCTTTCTGTTTCCCTCATGTGTAATCAATCTATTATTTGTGATTTGCATGTCTTTTTTATTCTAACTTAAAGCATTTGTGATAGTTAAACTAATACACAATTCATAATAATGCCATCGAGTAAAGCATTATGCCACATCATTAATTCATAAACCAAACAAAGCATACAAACGAGAGCTAGCAAGGAACTAGCAAGAGTACAAAAAAGATCAAAAGAAAGAACAATGACAAACAACCCATAAAAACCACAATAAAGATTTGTAATCCGCCCTAAACTTTAACCAATGAAATACACTTATAAGAGAACTCATCCTTTATCAATGAGACAATGAAGCAGTAACTTTCCCATTCTTGAAAACCACAACATTTCTAGCTTTTCATACCGACCAAATTAATCCACCTACTATTGACAACACTGATGGCAGTTTAAGGAACTCATCCCTAGATTTTTTTTTGAGGAATACTTAAATTTTTTTTTTTTTTATCCCTGAAGTAAATATGGCATCACTTTTACATATGCATTCCTCAAGAGTGGGATGGTGGACCCCATGATTTTGAAAAAGTTGTCATAAAGTACAAAAAGAATAATAAACAAAAGAAACATAAACAGTTTAAGAATATAAATCAATAATTTATAAATTCAGGGGTGTTTGATTCTTGGGATGTGTTTAGTTGATTATAAATTTATATTTGTTTTCACTTTCACTTTTTCAGAATTTGTTTTCATTATTACATTTCTAGAAAATTTTAAAAACGTGTTCACCACGTCCCTTGTTTTCACTTTTGAAAATTAGAAAAATGGTTGAAAACTCCTTTAATGCATTTTCCAATTTCTATTATAAATTTAGAAAATGAAAACACTTAGAAAATGACAAAAAAATTAGAATAATGTCAAACTAAACATGTTTTCAATTAAGCCCTGTTTTCGTTGAAAACAAAAACAAAAAAACCGGCTTGTTTTCGTCAACTAAACGCAGCTTTCAATTTTCTAAAAAATCATTTTTTTGTTTTGCAGATTTTAGTAAGAATTTAAATACTTAGGATTTGATAAATCTCTTTCTTTTTTGTTATAAAACTCAGTATCTCCTAGGATTTTAAATCTCAATTACCTTACGTTTTTCATATTAGTAAATTTTTCTTAAAATATAATGTGGAATCTTTGACAAAATCCTGACAAATGAAAAATGTTACATAATGCAAATTTTTTAACAGAATACAAATCTCAATGAAGAAAAAATCTACAAACCAAACGTCCTCTTAAACTCACACAACGTAATAGTGGTTTATCTTTTAAACTTGATGATGTGGGAAGTTTAAAATTTAAACTACTATTTCATTTGCTCTTTGTTTTGGGAAGATGACAGTTAACCTGTTGTGCAGTTACATTCTCAAAGCCAATACCTGGTTTGTCAGAACAACAGCCAAGTGCTGGTTGGCTTAAAGCATTCACAGTCTCTGCTTACCAGCCCTACTTCGATGTTGACACATGTGATATTTTGGAAAGAATTAAAGATTCTCTTTTTCCCTTCAAAGGGTCCTTCAATGAGAAGACTGCTACCAGCCCGGACTTGTATGCTGACTTTTACTCTTTGTTTTATTTGTTACTACTTGCATGATCAATCATCAATATCCCCTGTCCAAAGGCTCAATCCGAAACCAAAAAAATTGAGTTGTTTTTTGTTTATATTTTGTAGAAAACCACGATACAAATATATCAAAGTAACTAATATCCTTGATTACTCTTTCATGCATTCCATTTTTAACTTTTAATATGAAAATCCAAATGGCTGAAGATTTTTAGTAATCTACACAGCATGCTTAAAGAATTGTACCAAAATGGAAACACATGTTGTCGAAACACGCAAGTTATATTTTAACGAGCATGAAACATTTTTCAACTTGTATCTTCTTGCAGGTATGGACCTTTTTGGATATGCACTACGTTGATCTTTGTCTCGGCTGTAATTGGTACATTTGTTGCTTATCTGGCTCAAAGGCTACATCATAAGGAGTGGGACTATGATATTCATCTGTTGACTTGGTCTGCTAGTGTGTTGTATGGCTATGTCATTATTGTCCCAATCAGTTTGTATATGCTTCTTAAGTACTTATCTGCACCTTTGGGCCTTGTTCAACTACTTTGCCTCTATGGCTACTCCTTGTTTATCTTCATTCCGGCAGTGGTAAGCTTATGTTTCTGGGCTGCATTCATCCCCTTTCTGTTTTATTTCTAGTACAAGCTTTATATAATTACCTTTCTCATCCAAACACTGTCTAAAACTTTTGAGATAAGAAAGATATTTATATTGGAAGTTGGTTTCGAACCAAAAACATGTTTTTTTCTTCCTCGTTGAAAACACATTCTGCCGTGGAAACTGTCCATTTGTGGTTGATGGGGAATTGTTTGTTTGTGTTCGATTGCAGTTGATGTCTATTATTCCAGTGGAATTGGTCAGGTGGGGGGTTGCGGTTTTCGCTGGATTCATGTCAGCAATGTTTGTGGCATCAAATCTGCGAAGCCACATGGTTTCGGCAGGGGAAAGCTGGTTTTGGATTGTTGCAGGGATTTTCCTGTTGCAGCTGGCTCTCTCCATTGTACTTAAGATTTATTTGTTCAGTGTAAGTGTGTAGGTTTTTTTTTTACCTAATAAACATAAACTGGTGTCAATAATTTAGGTGAGGGTGGAAAGAGCTTTTCTGCCACATGAAAACTTGTTAGGTTCAGGCTGTTTAGCATACCCCAACATACCAGAGAACATACTCTTACAGAAGATTCAATTTTGACAACACAAGATTAATATGCCATTATATTGATGCTATTAAAAATCATTTATACACAAATTTGTGTACGTGATCGAGTATCCGATTTTCAACAAGAAAGTAATTTGGAAACTGGAGTATATGCTCACAGTCTACAGTCTACACAAGTGCGTTGCGATAAAAGAAATACTTTATCGCTCATGAGGGTTCCATGGAGCAGGTACACCAAAGGAAACCTCTGTGGTTAGATCTGTACAACTGCATTGCAAGAGAAAATACAATTTCCACAACAGATTTTCAGGCTAAGCCAATGCAAAACAGGAATAATGGGATATAGGTATTCATCACATGACGTTTTTCAGAACAAGTTCCATGCCATGGCACATTTTCAAGACAGCCCTGGCTAAATTACATATCCTGTAACTATTTCGACAGCTATTCAAATGAAAGGTGTCATATTAATGTTCAACGAAATTGAGAAATGTAACAATATCATCGGATACAAAGTAAGAGGAACACTTAGTAAACATATATAGCAACTCGCTTAAATTTTTTTTTCACTACATGCAACAAATTTAAGAATTAAAGAACTGACCAGCCAAAAATAGTGAGAATTGAACTAACTAGTGGTCTCAGGTTCCACTGCAAGCCAAGTGATGAATGCAAATTGTTTTTGCTTTTATACCAAGGCAGGCATGTCCTTGAGCCAGGCATCCAGTGGCTTCCCGATCGAGTAAACAATGAAACCAATTTGTCTTAATTTCTCCGTGTCAACAACGTTCCTGCCATCAAAGACAAACGCAGGTTTCTGCATGTTGTCATATATCCTCTGGAAATCCAGAGTCTTGAACTCATCCCACTCCGTCAAGATACACACACCATGGGCATCCTTGGTGGCTTCATAAGCATCCCACACAACACCTACTTGCTTCACGGTGGTGGGGCTCATTGGCTGGAGGTGAAGAGGATGGTCCCAGTCAAACTTCTTCATTGAAAGGTCTCTCTGGATCTGATCCTCTGTCACTTGTGGGTCATAGATGCTCAACAGAGCCTTGTCACCTAGCAAACCCTTGCAAACATCGATTGCGGGGGTTTCTCGGGTGTCACCCGTGTCCTTCTTGAAGGCAAATCCAAGGATGGCAATCTTCTTGTTTGACACCGTGTTGAACATTGAGGCTACAACACGGTTTACAAAACGGTTCTTTTGGTAATCGTTGATCTTTATGACCTGCTTCCAGTATTCAGCCACTTCGGGGAGGCCATTGCACTCACAAATGTAAACCAGGTTCAAGATGTCCTTCTGGAAGCAGGAACCACCAAAGCCCACACTGGCATTCAAGAACTTTGAACCAATTCTAGTATCCTTCCCAACTGCATACGAAACCTGGCTAACATTCGCACCTGTTGCCTCACAGAGAGCCGACATGGCATTAACCGAAGAGATTCTCTGTGCCAAGAAGGCATTGGCAGCAAGTTTTGATAGCTCTGCAGACCATAAATTGGTCGTGATGATATTTTCTTCAGGGACCCAGTGAGCATAAACATCCTTCAATGCTTTGATTGCTTTCTGGCCACCAGGGGTTTCTCGGCCACCGATGAGGACCCTGTCAGGTTTAAAAAGATCTTGAATGGCTGTTCCCTCGGCAAGGAATTCTGGGTTTGAAAGAATTTGGAAGTTAATTCCCTTGCTGTTATGTGTCAGAATTTTTTCAATCGCCTCCGCTGTTTTGACAGGGACAGTCGATTTCTCGACTACAATTTTGTCTGATTTTGAAACATCAGCAATCATGCGAGCAGCACTTTCCCAGTAAGTGAGATCAGCAGCTTTACCGGCACCAAGACCACGGGTCTTTGTTGGGGTATTGACCGAAACAAATACTATGTCGGCCTCACAAACATGCTTCTCCACATCAGTGCTGAAGAAGAGGTTCTTGCCTCGACACTGCTTCACAACATCTTCAAGGCCTGGCTCATAAATGGGGAGCTGGTCACTGTTCCAGGCCGTGATGCGAGGTACAGAAATATCAACAACTGCCACTTCAATATTGGGGCACTTGAGTGCTATGACAGCCATGGTGGGGCCCCCAACATACCCAGCTCCGATGCAACAGATCTTCACCATCTTCTTGAGCCCTGTAGATCAGGATTCTGAATAAGCATCGAGTCACATAGTAGGAATAAATCAACACTGAGAAAAGGTCAAGTTGATGATGTAACTTTTGACTTAACTACACATCGCATGTAATAGAAGACATTCTATTTCAGTCACATAGTAGCCTCATATAAGTTCATAAAAAAAAACCACCTCAAACACGGAACAGTCCATCAGACAGCACTTGTATTCTTGTAAATTGTAAAGAATTAAAATATGCTGAAAGATCCATAGAGGTTTGATTTCTTGATGATCAGTTGTCACTTGTCACAAAAGCTAGTTAAGGCCCTTCCCTTCTCTTCCCCTTAATCACCCTACTCTTTATCCTACCATATTACTGTATATCCTAGACACCTACCAGATACGAAATCTTATGGTGGACGCAACTTACATGAAATAAAAGCTTCAAAGCTGCGGATGACAATTTATATGCTTAGGGGAAACTTTTAGAGTATATGGAATATAGTTGAGCACTATAGGACTGTAAAAGCTTGTTATGCTAGTCTAAAAGTTGAGCAGCTTAGCTTGATTTTAGGTAAACATTCAGATCTGATTCAGATACAAGCAAATATAAGAACAAGTAATTCAATCTAGTTTGAATTCGGAGGCTCCCGCATTCTAATTGAATTACAATGAAAAATCCCTGATCACGTCGATTAAACAATACAAATAACACGGATCTAGAGGGAATACTTTCGATTCATAACCTACGACCTAAAATTTTACACCGAACACTTAATTAACCAGATATTGATGGATCTGATGGTACACACACTGCAATTCGCCACGCATCTAAGTAACAAACAACTAGATCTGTTCATCACTTCATCTAGATTACGAACACATCAATTCGTAACAAAAAAAAACACTAAAAATCGCATGAATCCATACTATCTAATCAAGTAAAAACACAATCATGAATCGTAAATGTCACCTGTTAGATCCGCGATCGGAAATGTCACCTGTTATGTGTAAATTGTAAAATTAATACGAAACATTGAAAGCGGGGACGTGCTTATATAATCGTTGAAAGTACAAGATCTACCCCCTTACATTTCGATATATGACTCTTCACTACCCTCTCTGGTAACCTTTTTGTTTTTAAACTAGTTTGCCATGATGTGGACAGCTCAACGCGTCCACCAACACGCATTTGGCAGAAGAGGAGAGGAAGGGGGTGAAAGCGTACAAATGTATTCCAACTGTTCAAAATTCTCCTCCAAATTTGTTTTTGAACTTTTTGTACCCATCAAGTTTTGTTTATGTCTTTCAGACCCCACCAATCTCATCAAAAGCATTTGGACAGGAGCTAAGTGGACAGGATTTAAGTTGTGATTGTTTTATAAGATGTTAATGTTTTTTGTCTGTAAATTTATTTGCTTAAGTCTGTAATCAAAAAAGATGGACTAAAAATCTGTCGAAAGACCATTTGTCTTTTTAGTAGGCAAAGATGCAGGCACAAGAGCGAAGACATGGACAAAGCTTCGAAGATGCGGACAGAGCTTCGAGTTGAAAAAGAAAACGATGCAGCCAGAGGTTAGAAGTGTTCATCTTCCGTTTTCGAAAAATCAGATGCGGGCAGAGATTTTCACATCTTTCGTCTTCTAAAATCAAACGCTCTTCAAGTACTTCACATCTTCCTGTGTCTACGAAGTCGCAGACGTAAAAGTTTCGAAAGTCTTCTACTAAAAAATAAACAAGGCCCCGGTCAAAACGCTCACCCTTTGTAAGCTAAATTAGAAATCAAAACCAAATTAAAAAAATTCTGGTTTTATATTATCTCAAAATTGTTTGTCAGTTTTTTCTTTTGGTAAAGATTTTAGTAATAATGATGGATCATTGTAAAATCAATTTTTGGGGTATCCTATAAAACCAATATAGATCATTTGATCATCTAAGTCAATGACGAGTGATAAATGACATTCTTGTAATAAAATATTATCTTTTATCAAAAGTTTAAAAAAATAAAAAAAAACAAATGTAAAATGATATTTTTATGTTTTTCTCTCCTTCGTCCATTTTTAAACCATTAACTTATTTTCATTTATCTATTTCTCTCTTTTTCATTTTCATCTTCATCTTCCAGATTTCATATATCTCTCCTTCACACATGTTTTTCTCCATCTTCATCTTTATCTCTCTTTCTTCTTCGTTTCCAGACTATTGTTTCCTTCATCTTATTCCTTCTTCTTCTTCTATTTTTTTAAAGGCTTTTTCTTTCAAATTCTTTTAAAAGGTTCCTCACGATTAATAGTTTGATATCAAAGGTTCAACATCACGAGAATAAAGGTTCGTATATCACAAAGATGAATCATATTTTTTCTCTCTTTCTTCAATAACTCGTTTATACAAATCAAAGGCATGAAATCAAAGTTTTATGAACTGGTAGTAGTTTAGACTTCTTTTTCAATTGATGTTTTTGTTTTACAAATGTTCTTGAATGGTTCAAACCGATCCTTAGATTTTATGATTTGGGTTTTTTCGTATTCTGTTATTGACTTCAGTATTCTATATGGAATATATGATATTCAATATAAAATATTTAATTATTAACGTGACATATAACTAATGAACATGTGTTTTTAATATAAAATAAATAATTATTCGTATTTTAAGTGGAGTGATATGGGAAACAAAAAGAGAGCAGATGAACAAGAGAGAAACTAGTTAGTATTATGGATTCGTCTTCGATAATATATATGGTATATATGACATTTTATGTATAATACATGATTTTCCAACATAGAATATTTATATATTTATGTGGCATATGACTATTGATGGAACAAATATTTTAATTTCATGATTTTGAAAACTTTTTATGTTGAATTTTCTAATTTAGATCGATGTTTGATACATGGTTCTTGATTTTTTCATATTTTGGGATCGACTTGAATAATCTATCTAGAATATATGATATTTCATTTGAAATATGTGTTATTCAATATGAAATATTAATTATTCATATAGCATATTTATACTAAACATGATATTTTATATGAAATATGTGATATTTTACACTGAATGTATTATATTCTATACGAATTATATGACTAATGTACATGAATTTCAATATTAATATCTAATCACTTTTCTTCATGTGAAATGATACTTTGTTCTAACTGCAAACATGAAAAAGACTTCAGAGTTCAAAGAAAGTTGAAGAAATTCTATGACGGCTCACGAGCTCAAAGAGATAAAGCATATCAGAGCTCAAAGAAAGTTGAAAGGATAAAGCCTATCAGAAGTCAAGTGTTGAAAACTTCAAGTGTTTCAAGTTCAAAGCTTAAAGAAGATTCAAGTTCGTCATGTTTTTCAAAGTGGCAAAGTTCATTGCCAAGTCAACTGAAGATTCGTATCGAAGTTGAAGATCAATTACATTTCAGTTGAATGTATTCACTATTGAGAAATCCCTGGAAGCTGGTTAAGGTAAAGTTCATCAAAAGGGTGATTGTTCAGAAAATGATAAAGTATATCCTGAAGGCTCCAGACTTGATCACAAAGGGGGAGGTTGTTGGACTTTATTTATTGTAATCAAGTTTGGGGGTTTGTTTGTAATTATTTAATGGTTAATAGGTTATTATGTACGGACTTTAATTGTTGAGTACATGGGCTTTGCCCTATTAGGTTTCCTAAGTTTTCCTATAAATAGGGTTGTCTAGGTTTATAGTGTGTGAAATTTAAGGTGAACTAGAGGATATCAAGGTGAAAGACATTTGACCGTTCATGATTAGATAGAATAACTTTCGTGTTATTCATTCAAGGTTTAATTTGTTCATATTGTTCTTATCGTTCATCTTGATTTTTATTGTTATTATCATTGTTGGTTGATTATTTGGGACTAACAATTGCAATTTATTTTTTTATACATGTTATTGGAAAACGGTATATACTACTAGGCCAACAACTATTTAACAAGTATTACTGGTAATAGATTGTATTTTTATGTATAACACGATACAACTTTGTATTATCTTTATTTAATTAGATAATAATATCAATGTTTTATGCATTGAACTTGGATAACCTTTATTTATCATGTGTATGGTTTAAATGACTATAATAATTATCAGCTAAAAGTTCATAAAAAACACTGCATGTTTGTAATAAAAATGACATTTATGTTAACTCATCATCAAAAGTTGTTTTAGTACAATGTACAAACCTATTAAATATTAAATAACAGCTTAATAATCTCAAAAGAGCGTATTCAACAATACAAACCTTAAAGGGTTTTAATTTGAATTTCGGATTGTGAATTATTCTTTGATCGAGAAGATGTGATAGCAACCTAGAGTCTCGAGACATAAACGCATACATAGGATGTGTGAGCTTTAGGTCACATTGGTCGGTCCTAAGAATAAGTTCCTAGTATTTCAAGCAAAAGAGACGTATGAAAAAAAGGAAAGAGGGAGCCGTAGAGGTGTACAAAAAAATCCTATCTGGTTTCGATCCAAAACCGGTTTTTTATAAGCGGACCGGATTTTATCCGAACCGGTTTTTTATCGGATTTGATTTCTTTCGGTAGACCGGATTTTTTACCGGATAATTATCCGGTTATAAAAAAACTGAATTAAAACCGGTAAAAAAACCGCTTTTTTATACATTAATTGTATACGTTTAAATTTTCTATGTATTTATAATCAAATATAATATAAAACATATTTGATTGGAGTAAAACTATATTTGTTTGGAGTTTTATTATCTTGATTATAGTTATAAGTTTATACTTATAAGTTGTAAATGTATAAATTATACATTATAATTTATAAAATAATTTAAAAAGCCCAATTTTATCAAAAATAAAAGCCTAAATGAAAGATTTATCAAATAGATGAAACAAAAACTGTCAAACCCAAAGTGAAAGCCTAAAATTTATTTTAAATAGTTAAAAAAAATCGGATTTTTTTATATTCGGTTTTTGAAAAAACCGATTTTTTTATTCCGAAACCGGTTACATAGGTTAAATTTCATTGGGTCCAAAACCGGTTATTTAAAAAACTGTTTTTTTTTTGGCAAAAAAAACCGGATCGGATTTTGGTTTGTGACCGGCTAATGTGCACCTCTAGAGGGAGGCATGGAAACCACACCCATGCAACCATGATGATATTCATATTTATAAATGAAGTTTAGTTTTTATCTCAACCAGTGGTGGATCCAGAAAATTTTTTCGTTGGGGGCACGAGATTTTACAAGGTATTCGTCGTATTAATTTTCCGAAACACATATGCTAAAATTCGTCAAATTTACGCACGTCGTTAGGGCCCTTCCCCCCGCTTCAATATATGTAGATCCACCCATGATCTCAACACATTATAAAATTACCTGAATTCCAATAACCATCTTTATTTGGATCTGTTTCCATGTTCATCTATATATGATTAAATTGTTTTGATCCAAATTCACAAATCATTCATAATTTTTATTTCTATTTCAAATCTATTATTAATCCAAGTTACATGAAATAGAATGAATGTGAATGTATTTGGCTCTTGGATACATTCCCTGGAAGATGGTGAATAGATAAAATTTAGTATGTAAACTTGAGTGTCCAGTAATGTTAAATGCAAGTTTGTTGGATATTTTCCTTGTATTTATATGCCAATCTTAAGTGTTAGGTTTTAGTCATTCCACCCCACAAAAATAGCATTCCACCCCACAAAAATAGGTCTGTTCACTTGTACTTGAAAAGAGTAATAGTCATTCCACCCCACAAAATAGCATTTCTTTACACCGACAAAAATTTCTGTTTATTGTTGATGACAAAGATCTGTTTTAAGAAATTTAAGAACCAAAGAATACACAAAGTTATGTATGTGATCGAGTATCTCATCTTCAACTTGAAGAAAGTAAATTGGAAATTAGAGTATCTGCACATATTCTACACGACTGTATTGCGATATAATGTGACCTTGCGAAGGTCATCACTGTTGCTAGATTAGCACGACTGCATTGCAAGAGAATACCACTTGCACAATAGATTTTTAAACCATGGCATTGCACAACAGGAAAATTTGGATTTAGGATATAAAGCATTAAAGACACATACTCATGTGTTCCAAAATGAGTTCCACACTGTGGCCCATTAACTAGATTTCCTGGTCAAATTACATATTCCTGAAAATATTTTGACAAGTATTCGAACAAACGGGGTCATATTAAGGTTTAATGAAGTTCAAAATTGTAACAATATCATCGGATACAATGTAAGAGAAACATAAAGCTTAGTAAACATATATGGCAACCACATACTTCTTTCACTAGATGGAACAAATGTAAGAATAAAAGAACTGACCAGCGAAAAATAGTGAGAACTGAACTGACTAGTGCTCTCAGGTTCCACTGCAAGCCAACTGATGAATGAAAATGTCCTTTCTATACCAAGGCAGGCATGTCCTTGAGCCAGGCATCCAGTGGCTTCCCAATCGAGTAAACAATGAAACCAATTTGTCTTAATTTCTCCGTGTCAACAACGTTCCTGCCATCAAAGACAAAAGCAGGTTTCTGCATGTTGTCATATATCCTCTGGAAATCTAGAGTCTTGAACTCATCCCACTCCGTCAAGATACACACACCATGGGCATCCTTGGTGGCTTCATAAGCATCCCACACAACACCTACTTGCTTCACGGCGGTGGGGCTCATTGGCTGGAGGTGAAGAGGATGGTCCCAGTCAAACTTCTTCATTGAAAGGTCTCTCTGGATCTGATCCTCTGTCACTTGTGGGTCATAGATGCTCAACAGAGCCTTGTCACCTAGCAAACCCTTGCAAACATCGATTGCGGGGGTTTCTCGGGTGTCACCTGTGTCCTTCTTGAAGGCAAATCCAAGGATGGCAATCTTCTTGTTTGACACCGTGTTGAACATTGAGGCTACAACACGGTTTACAAAACGGTTCTTTTGGTAATCGTTGATCTTTATGACCTGCTTCCAGTATTCAGCCACTTCGGGGAGGCCATTGCACTCACAAATGTAAACCAGGTTCAAGATGTCCTTCTGGAAGCAGGAACCACCAAAGCCCACACTGGCATTCAAGAACTTTGAACCAATTCTAGTATCCTTTCCAACTGCATACGAAACCTGGCTAACATTCGCACCTGTTGCCTCACAGAGAGCCGACATGGCATTAACTGAAGAGATTCTCTGTGCCAAGAAGGCATTGGCAGCGAGTTTTGATAGCTCTGCAGACCATAAATTGGTCGTGATGATATTTTCTTCAGGAACCCAGTGAGCATAAACATCCTTCAATGCTTTGATTGCTTTCTGGCCTCCTGGGGTTTCCCGGCCACCAATGAGGACCCTGTCAGGTTTGAAAAGATCTTGAATGGCTGTTCCCTCCGCAAGGAATTCTGGGTTTGAAAGAATTTGGAAGTTAATTCCCTTGCTGTTATGTGTCAGAATTTTTTCAATTGCCTCAGCTGTTTTTACAGGGACAGTTGATTTCTCGACAACGATTTTGTCAGATTTCGAAACATCAGCAATCATGCGAGCAGCACTTTCCCAGTAAGTGAGATCAGCAGCTTTGCCAGCACCAAGACCACGGGTCTTTGTTGGGGTATTGACCGAAACAAATACTATGTCGGCCTCGTAAACGTGCTTCTCCACATCAGTGCTAAAGAAGAGGTTCTTGCCACGACACTGCTTCACAACATCTTCAAGGCCTGGCTCGTAGATGGGGAGCTGGTCGCTGTTCCAGGCCGTGATGCGAGGTACAGAAATATCAACTACTGCCACTTCAATATTGGGGCACTTTAGTGCTATGACAGCCATGGTGGGGCCCCCAACATACCCAGCTCCGATGCAGCAAATCTTCACCATCTTTTGGTGTCCCTGTAGACGAGGATTCTGAATAAGCATCAAACCATCAACTCACATAGTAAAAATCAACGAATTGATAAAAGGTCCACAGATAGTTCTTTAAAGTTGATGATGTAACTTTTATCCTAAAGTTGATGATGTAACTTTTATGATTTTATCTACGTGGCCATGTCAAAAAAGTTTTAGTCCTGTTGCCCAGAAAAAGCCATTGAGAAAATTTTCCCACCACAGCATTGTATAACTTCTAGCCTCATATAAGCTTATCAGACAACACTCAAACACGTAACAGTCCATCAGAAAGAACTTGTATTCTTGTCTATTGAAAAAATTAAATCCAAAATATCCATCCAGGTTTGCGTTCATGATGATCAATTGTCAGCAAAGCTAGTCAAAGCCCTCCCCTTCTCTTCCCCCTACCCACCCCCTACTCTTTATCTAACCATATTACCATATATCCTAGACAACCATCGAAGATGAAATCTTCTGGTGGACGCAACATACATTAAATCAAAGCTTTAAAGCTGCGAATGACAATTTATACGCTTAGGGGGGGAATTTTTGAGTATGTAATAAAGTCAAATACTATGAACTATAAGAGCTTGTTATGCTTGTATACAAATTGAACAGCTTATATTCAGATCTGCTTCAGATACAAGCGGTATAAAAGAGCGGATAATTCAATCAAGTTTGAATTCAGGAGGCTCGAGCATTCTAATTAAATTACAATGAAAAATCCTTGATCACGTCAATTAAACAATACAAACAACACGGATCTAACAGGAACACTTTCGATTCATAACCGAAGAGCTAAAACTCTACACCGAACACTTAATTAACCAAATGTAAACGGATCTGATCATATAAACACAGCAATTGGCCACACATCTAAGTAACAAACCACTAGACCTGTTCATGTAGAATACGAACACAATAACTCGTATGAAAAACACTAAAAATCTCATGAATACATACAATCTAATCAAGTTAAAACATAATCATGAATCGGAAACATCACCTGTTAGTGGCGATTGCCGATTGGAAATGTCACCCGTTAGATCCGCGATCGAAAATGTCACCTGTTATGTGTAAATTGTAATGCGAAACATTGAAAGCGGGGGATGTGTTTATATAATCTTTGAAAGTATAAAATCTAGCCCCTAATATTTCAAAATATGATATTTCACTACCCTCTTGTAATCTTTTTTTTTTTAAACCTGTTTGCCATGATGTGGACAGCTCAACCTCAACGCTTCCACCAACATGCATTATGGCAGAAGTGGAAAGGAAATGGGTGAAAGTGTAAAAATGTATTCCAATTTTACAAGTTTTTCCCCCAAATTTGTTTCTGAACGTTTTGTGCCCATCAAGTTTTGTTTATGTCTTCAAACCCAACCAATCTCATCGAAAGCCTTTAAACAAGAGGAATCAATCCCGTGGTTTTTTCCTTTTCACCCATGTGTGACCCACGGGTACGGATAAACCCATGTGTTTTTTAAGTTACGAAAATTTATTAGTATTTTTACAAAATAATTAAATACTTTATGCCAAAACATTCAACGTTTTGTTTATTTACCAAATAATGAAATACTTCAAGAGTCTAATACGTAAATGGGTAGAAAGGTTGGTGGTGGGGTAAGGTGGGTGGATGGATGGATGAGGTGTGATAGGATAGGATGAGTGTAATATAATGGTTGAAAAGACGTGGTAAGTGTGGTGGGGTGGGTAGATTGGTGATACGGGTCGGTGAAGGAGGCAGGGTATAGTATGGTGGATAAGGTATAGATAGTTTAGATGGGATTGGGTTAGGTCGATATGGTAAGTATAAATTAATAGAATAGACATGTCATGAGAATGAAATGTTCGTTCATTGATAATCCCCTTGAAGAACACTTTTCTTTAGTGGATAGAATGTTTTGTTTGAAATAGAATTGGCATTCCATGTAATTTGACAACAAACATGTCATGTGAATGAAATGTTTATTACATTTCTATCAGATTCTTTCAGATTCTGTAAACCAAAAGCCCTCTAAGGGTTGTTATATGCACCCATTTTACTTACCATATACTTGTATAGCTATCACGGTGAAGATCTTAACCAATCAAAATTTAGAGAAACAAGTAAGATATTGATAAAAACATATGTTTAGAAATAACCATAAAGTGTTAATTCGTAAAGTGGAGATTCGAAATTTTAAAGTGACAGTGTCTCTGATCCCAAGTATAATAATAGAATGCTTATAATTGTTCACGGGATGAATTTATAATTTTAAAGTATTTTATAATTACTAGTATCATTTTATAAGTTATTTTCAATATAAGACACTATGCATTCATTCATAAAATAGTAACCTATTCTGATTTTCACGTCCTTCTTTTAACATTATTGCTGAAACCGCACAATCTACAATAAACAAGCAAACTTGATGTCAAATTCAAGAAAGGACAGGCGCATCATTGGTTAATTCAATCTTGTGTTTGATTGTTTCGACCATCTTCTTTAGATGCATGGTTATACTCCTAGTTTCTTGTTGAAAAACGATACGTTACATTTTAACGGAAAACAAATTATAAACCCTTATTGAATTTGTAATTTTTCATCATACATATAATTTCTTACGATTCTAATATTTCTATTACCAAATTAACATAATATAATATATATGTATATCTTAGGTTAACTATGCAAAAAGTAAAACAAAGCTGTAAATTGTCATTTTAATATCAGGGACAAAATAAACCTATTCATACATAACGACAAAACATATACATATTAACTACTAATAAATAGAACTGTAACTATATCATGCACAATATAATTCTTTTCTTTTTATTTTCTTGTTTTCGTTTCTTGACATTCACGACTACACACATGATACAATTTACTAGTTGAACCATCTCTAAACCTATTACACTTTCTTGTATTGTCCCTGGTTTTAAACACACAAGATACATGATATGACAACTTGTTAAAAGTAACACATATTTTATGTCATATGTTTTTAATATGATGAAGAAAAGAAAATACAAGTATAATATATTAGTTAGGTAAGTCAATGATTAAAAATGAAAATTTTAAAGAAAAAGCAAATCATGACACCGATTGTAATTTCAGTGTACCTAAAGAGTCAAGTAGTCAACAAACCTCTTTATAAAAAGAAGAAAAAAACCCCAATTTACAAACAATTTCAATAACAGACCCATTTACGAAAGGAAAAAAAAAAAACTTATCATGTGACGTGTATATATAAAAAATTGAATTTTCTTTTTAAAAAAAACGATATACTTTCAACACTTTTAAAAAAATCATTGCACCAAAAACGTACCATAAGGGCGAGAGGTATACTGAAGCCGGAGGCCAGCGGCCTTACCACATGGCAAGGAAGCCGGCGGCTACACCGCCCCTCCACGGCGGCCCCGCGCAAAAGCCACCCTGCCCGGCCTCCCTTCCCCGCGTGACCCCGCGCTTCTTCCCCTTCTTTTCCTTTTTTTTTTTGGTAGAACCCTTCCTTTCTTTATTTTTTTGTATACTGTGTGTCTATATGTGTGTGTATGTATATGTGTATATATATATATAATTTTTTATTTTTGTTTTCTTATTATAGTTTCATAAATGTTTGTATTTTTTTATTTTAGTTTCGTAATTGTTGTTTCGTTCGTACAGTTTCGTATTTTACTTTCGTAATCAGGAAACACACGATAACCTTCGATCAGATCTCGTGGAACATATTGTACTTGCCCAAATACCAAATTTAGACGGTTAGTTTGTATTTTTTCAATGTTCATTCGTAATTTTAGTTTTTATTTATTGTTATGTATTTTTTTATTTTAATTCGTTAATTTTTAATTTTTAGTTATGTAATAGTTTTTAAATATTTATGGAATTAATTGTTTTAGTTTTTTTGTTAGTTAAAATGAATTTATTTTAAAAAAAATTAAGAAAGATAGAAAGGTTTAGAAAGATTGGTATATCCAAGTTAGAAAGGTGGAGAGAGAAAAACTGATGTAGCGCTGAGGTGTACAAAAAGGTGGGTTTAGAAAAGGTGAGTACACCCTCCACTCTAAAAGTACCTCAACTAAAAACTGTTTTTTTTTTTTGTAAAACATCTGTACAATATGTTTATCCATAAGAGTCTCTTAACGTAACAAAATCTTATGAAAAACTTCTTAAAAAACCTCATAAGAAAACACAGTTCGTAAGAAAGTTTCAAGTTGATGGACTTTAATGAAAATGTTTTTGGTATAAGGACTTAATTAAAAATTATCAAAAATACGTTTCTACACAATTTTTCCTAAAAAAATTTAACTAAACTATTTACATTTTCAGGTGCTGTTTGATTGCATAAGAGGTTAATTGTTTGATGTCTGATTCCACTTCTGATTGATGAGAGGTGGTCCTCATAAGATACCAAGATCTGATAAGAGAATTCAATAAGTCTGTTTGTTTTATAAATTATCTGATTCTGTTATTTTTATTGATTTTACATATTAATTCCCAAAACCAAACAGATATCATTGATTAAAGTCAAATATCAAGTAAGAATAATATCATTGAATCAAAGTGATCTATGTCAGCATTTAATATCATTCAAATAACATTAACAAGATTTAAGTAAGAAACCAATTCAAGTTTATAAGTTATAATCAAGTAACATAAATGCATTCAATAAACATATAACCAACATGCTTTCAAGAATCAAATAACAATTAAAGTTTATAAGTTATAATCAAGTTTATAAGGTTACGTTTATTGACTTCCAAATAACCTAAGTTTGTAAGTTATATAGATATGTTATTGAAAAATAATAATTTTTATCAAAAAGTGTTGGAATATTTCTCGTTATAATAAATATGGTAAGAGGTAGAGTAGGGGTGGGGTAGGTTGAGGGTGGGGTGGGGTAAATAGGGTAGGGTAATGGTGTAGGGGTAGGGTGGGTAGGTTGAGGGGTAAGGTGGGTGGGGATGGGTAGATTTGAGGGGTAGGGTAGGGGTGAGGTGGGTAGGTTTGAGGGGTAGGGGTGGGAAGAGATAAGGGTAGGGTGGGTGGGATAAGGAGGGGTGAGGTGGGGTGGGTAGGTTTGATGGGTTAGTGTAGGGGTGGGGTAGAGTGGGATAGGGTAAGTATGGAAGTGGGGTGGGTTAGGGTTAAGGGTGGAGATAGGGATGGGGTGGTATAAGTAAGTTAATGGTAGTTAGGGTAGTGTGAGATTAGGTGGTTGAGGGTAGTGTATGTTGAGTGTGGGGTGGGGTGGGGTGAGGTAGGGTAGGGTAGGGGGTTTAGGATAGGGTAGGGTAGGGGTAGGGTGGGTGAGGTAAGGTATGGGGTAAAGGTAAAGGTAAGGGGTGGGGTGGGGTGGGAGAGACGTGTATTTTTTTTTTTTTTTTTGTGTGATAAGTAGTGATAAGAAGCATATCAAAGTCTTATCCTGATAAGACATGATAAGAGAATTTTGACTCTTATGTCTTCTGCATATCAAACGCACTTATCAGTATTTCCTCTTACCGAATAAGAGGTTACCTCTGATAAGAGCCTGATAAGTGCTATCAAACACCCCCTCAATGTATCAAGTGGGTTTAATTTTTTTTGTCTAAGGTTTGTTTAAGAACAAAAGCATTTTAAACAAACTCATATATTAAATATGTGTTGTTATTTAATATTTGATTCAAGTGATATTAGTCCTTTAACCTTCAAAAGAGTCCGTTAATAATTTTATAAAAAAGTAGACGACTTCTTACTTTAATATGAAACTAGATTAATATCCACATACTAATTAAGTTGATTTAAAAAATAAATATTTATAAATTTATAAAATAATATTAAAATTTTAGTTTAATGAAATTTTAGTTAGTTAGTATTTAAAATAGATTTAAATGAATTGAATTTGATTTGATATTATTAATAGTTCTAATAAATGGTATGATAATTTGTGAAAATCACAAGTGATAAACTAAATATGAAAATGAAAAGTGTTAAAATTAAAGGAGAAAATGACAAGTGATAATTTTATTACTATTTTGATAATTTTTATTATATGGATAGAATAAATTATAGATTTTTAAGTGATGACTCTAAATAAAACAACTTGATGTTGTAAACTTACAAATTACCAAACTTAAGGGACTTGAATTAATATGAAAATAGTTGTGTTTGACTTGACGTAGAATAATATACGTACGCCAGAACGCGTTTAGACGGCAACGTTTCACCACTGTCAACCACAACCGGTTTGCTTGCTGGCACTTGCAGCATCTTCCTTGATGGTGCTAAGTCTAACGTGGTTTCTCAAAAGGTCAAAAAACCAATCAATGGACTTTTATCAATTTTAAACTCAACTTTTGTAGAAGGGGGTTACATGAAACAAATGAAATACTCCAGGGTCCATATACTAAAATTGGAAATCATGCCACTAGGTGTACCAAATTTATCGGCTTTGTTATAAAAATCTGTACATGTATTTGTATTTATAAATCATGATCATAGATTCATAGTTTTGAATGTGAATTGCGATGGACTTTGGGACCGACCGGTAGGTCCTTTTCTTTTTTGATAATCTAATAAATAAACGTGCTTTTAAAAGAAATTATTATTATCCTAATAATAATGTATAGGTCTCTTTGTGTTATTGGGCTTTATCAGCCTTTTAGGATTTTGTGTTTAGCTCTATATGTCGGAATAACATAATGTTTTCAGTCGTTGTATTGTATCCTTCTTTTGTTTTGCATATTAAATTTTTTAATCATTTAGTAATATGTTTGTCATCAATTATATTTTGTAACAATTTAATAACACACTTGAATGTTCGTCAACTTTTTACATAAAAATGGCTACTTCATTATACTAATGATGATATATATTGAAAATATTATACTACTTGTTTGCTATTTAGTAATCATTTTGGTTACCGAGATATATCTTGATAATTATGGTGTTGAAATGTCTAAAGCTTTAAAGTTTTTTCTTAAAGAAAAATTGTCTCTATGCGTCTTCTGATCTCTCTACCTTAAAAGTTTTTTGCTAATTACCAAAAGCTTTTATTTGTTTTTTTCCTTCAATACAAACTTTTAAATGATTTATTAGTTAAGACGCTCTTAGTTTTGTTTCAATAACATTAATTTACTGTAACGCTCAATTAAGATTGAATCAAACTATTAACTGTCTTAAAATGCGAAGTTTGTTTAGAATATTACAAATCCGAACTACCCATGGATTGTTTGAATTTTGAGATTAACTAGACTGTTTTTATATATAAGTTTTTATTTTAATATTTCTTTTTAAGTTTATCAATATTAACATCTAACACAACAATAATATGTATTCATTACTCCACATTAACTTTTTTAACTCAAAATAATTAAACTCATTTCGTACATTATGAGTTGTAAAATATACAAACATAGTATCTATGATTATAAATGTCGTTAATATTTTGCAACTTAATTTGTAACTTTCTGGGGTTTTAAAGTTATTTAAATTAATAATTATAGTAGTTTTAGCTTTAAAAATAGTTTAATCAGTTAAGAAAGTCATTATTCAACTGGATACCAAACTAAACCAACATCCTTTGTTATTTTTTAAAAACATTTTCGATTTAATTAACCATCGCATTAACACACTTACATGTTATTTACAAACATAAATTTGACGAAATTTCATTCCAAAATATATTATAATAGATAGATAAAAAAGGTTTGTTCTGTTTGTTAGTTGTATGCCTAGATTAGTAAACGCACATTTGCTCTTTGTCGTGTTACAATTATGAAATAATAGATTTACAATATAATTATTTGATTAATAAATGAGAAGTATTTAAAATTTAATATATAATCAAGCATTTATTTTAAATTGTGTAGTTATTTAAATGCTATATTTATTTTAATTTTAAGTCTTATAAAAACAATAAAATAGAAGTTAACTTCAAAACTAAGATTGAAAAGTTGTCTTGGGGTCCAATAGCTAGCACCATCGTGGAGTTGAGTGAAATCTAAGTTTCAATTATACAACCAATTTAATATTTATATTATGAATTCATAAAAAGAACAAAAAGAATATAAAATCATTTACTTTAATTTTATTTTTCTCTCTAAATTCAATAAAATTAAACAATCATAAATTAATGTAGTTTGTTGTTAATGGATGTTTTTTTCCTGAAACACGACCTTCAAACATGTTTGAGTTGGAACCATAATCAAAACTTGTTGTTTGGCTTAAGCTAGACATTTAGCAAGAGTTTTAGACGAAGGAGAAGACCAGGGCAGGTTCTGAGTAAGGTTAACACGGACAACTGCTCAGAGCCCATTAATCATAGGGGCCCATTTCAAAAAATCTATTATATATAGTTAGGTCGATTAATGGTTAAACGATGTTGTTGACTTGCTAAAGTTTTTAGTTTATATTATACAATTATAAGTTTTTTGTTTTTAATTTTTCAAATTTACTTGAATTTTGCTTATTTTAAAAATACATATATATATATATATTTATAAGGCCATTTTAAAATTTTGTCTGGGGCCCCGAAAATGATTAGAGCGACCCTGGAGAAGACCTTCGAGGATTGAAAATGATCATTACCCTTAATCGTTATAAAAATGATTTTTGTTTCTATGCTAGTTTGGTAACGAGCCATCCATTGTCGTTTTCATACAATGGAATAAATGAATTTTGTTGTTTGCAATTTACCGTGACGTGCGTTTTCTCTAACCATTTATTGATATGCTGGTATGTGATACAATTGATTCTATTCTAGTATAATACAACTTAACTCATTTTTTTAAATTACTAATTTGATCTTTAGAGTTATTTTTTAGGATCACAAAAGGCGATGATTGTGCATGTGAATTGGTTCACAATTGGAACTCATGATGAGTAACAACTAACAAGTCTCCTTTAATCTTGATTATGTTTCATCAAGTGTGAAATTAATGTTATATATTTTCTTATTGTTACGGTAAATCCACCAACTATATTTACTAGTTACATTGTTATGTTACATTAAATGTTAAAATGATAAACGAATAAAGGTCAAAATAACCATGATCAAAGTTAGAATATATGAAAAATGTGAAACAGGGTAAAAAGTGTTGTCTTTAGTTGCGTAAGGGTTTAAAGAGAAACTTTTAACAATCGTGGAGGGTGGTTTGGTTTCTTTATAAACTTGTCAGGGTGGCAAAGTAAATCTTTTGCATTCCTCCTATGTGATTGTCGGTGATGAATGAATAACGAATTCTGTGCTTTCCTACCGGTAGCCGGTAGGTGTAATAGTAGAATATTCCACGTCCTAAAATAAGTTGGGAAATAACTGAAAATGCTAATATACACATATATTCTCACGTGACAAAATAAAATTGATTAAAATTTTTTTAAGAAAAAAGTAATTGATGTATCAAATATTATATATTTATATGGACTACATATATGTTAGATATATGAGCAGTGACATATTTAGAATTTTTTTTCTTTCAGAATTTATAATGAATGTTTTTTGGTTTGGTTTTTTCAGTGAATACCTGATTTATGAAATTTGTCCGATTAATGAATTAAATTTATCAAGTAATAATTTACATTAATTTCACCTATTAATTTATTGATTTATGGTTTATTATTATATTTTTTATTAATAAATAATATTTGGTGTGTCTAACAATTTAAGACTAAATTATTTAAAAGTTAAAACTCAAAAATATCAGTTCTCCATTATTCACCACCTTCTCTGTGGCATATATTATATGTACATACAATTATATCTCTCTTTAACTCGTCAACTATTATCCTACAATCATTTGCATCAAAGGTTTTTCTCTCGAGTTCTTTAATGAAGTGGAATGGGATCTTCAGGGGAGTTGTTTATGTTAGGGGTGAGCTCGGTACCGGACCGGACCGAACCGAACCGGTACCGATCCCGAAAATACCGAAACCGAATTATTAGTTTTGAAAAAACCGAATACCGAACCGTATAATTTTATATGGTGCCGGTTCGGTCCCGAATACCGAATTTTAGCTAATTTAAAAACCGAATACCGAACCGAGAGTACCGAATACCGAATTTTAGCTAATTTAAAAACCGAATACCGAACCGAATATATTAATTCGGTACCGGTCGGTACCGGTTCGGGTTCGGAAAATGGTACCCGTCGCTCACCCCTAGTTTATGTGGCTTTTTGGGTTATTTGGCATTGGAGAAACAAGTTGTTGCATGTCAATATTGAAGACTATGAGAAGGTTAAGACTAATGATCTCTTTCCTGTCGTTCAACGTCTTTCTGGGCTATGGATTGGACATAGAAAAAGCAATGTTCAGTTGGATGGGCGAAATAGTGTTCTAATCCTTACGAGGCTTTGGCTGTGGGTTAATTTTTCTTCGTGTCACGGTGGTTTTGTTGGGTATGGTTTTAGTTTAAAATGCTCTTGTTTTGTTGACAATTTGTCTTTTTTTCGTTTCCTTAATAAATTTGCCTTTCAAAAAAAAGTATATCATAATTATTAGTTTCATGAAACTTTCAAAGATTGTATTGTTCTCATTTTACTATATTTCAAATATTTATTATCAAATTATTTTAAAAAGAAATGATGTACAGACGTTGGCATTCTCTCTTTTTTTCTATAATTTCTTTTGGGGTAAAGAATGTACAAACTAATCAAATCGTTGTTGTAAGATATCCTCTATTTTTTTGAACGGCAAACTATCTTACTCCTACTTCTAAACTACTCTTTTACCCACCTCAAGATTTACTTTCTCCATCTAAATTTTCAACTTGTCTCTGACGGGAGTCGAACCCGACCTTTCATTTACATAACACCTTCTTACCAAATATGCTAAACCACATTTGTTAAGATATCTTCTATTGTAAATAATATTACGGGAGAAAATGACAAAAAAAAAACCCCAAAATGACAAACATCGCTTTCTGTTAATAAATAATTACAGTTTTTAAAATTATTATAGATAAATATAAAACCTTTATATTTTGAAATTTTATACAACTAACTTAAAACCTTAATTGACGTGGTTTTTAATTCTTAATGAAAATACGAAAATAATATTCATGTAAAAGACTAAGTACATAATATTGATATTAAATATTATATTTTTTATATGATATAATCAATTAAGAGTTGGATAATCATCATATAACCCTTAACCATCAGATTATTTTTCTACACATTTAAAATCGTCAATAAATGAAAATTTTAACAATTAATATAAATTGAAATAAACTAAAATTTACATAATAGTTAGGGTTAATCAAACATTATATTAAATTAAATGTTTATTAACTAAAACATTAAATATATAAAAAAGAGATAAAAATTATATATAAATGTGAGGAAATAATACAATGTACTATAACTTTTAACGGTGAAAAAAGTATGATAAACTCAAATCTATAATCTCTAAAGGGAACTGCATAAAATAGCAACCAACCAGGTACAATTGTTTTATTAAAACATTATATTTGATTTTTTATCCAAAATAGCATTCCACTTACAAAAACTTTTCTTAATAGAGCATCCAACACAAATTAATTGATTCATTATAGCATTGTGTGATAACTAGATGCTTATCGGATGTCCACGTAAGCTGCCACGTCAACACCGGATGTTTGTTTTGAGGACCATACATTCATACTTATTAAAAAAAATACATTTAAAGATTCATGTTGAATCCAAAAGTTACAAAAATGAATTACCAAGTGTATGAACATTCTTGGTATTTGAGATATCTTGATCACAGGTGCAAACTGGTACCATATTGGAACCGATGAACCGGTATCAAATTAGTATTCTCAAATATGAAGGAACTGACAATACTTCAAAAATTTTCTCCAAATACAAAGCATGGTTGAAATGTTATTTTCATCTTAATACTCCAAATATGGAGCAAAGGACAAAAATGGAGTATGGGTTGAAGATGGCCTTAGACTTGCGGCGGCGATTAGGATTTTAACAGGCGGCGGCTGTTAGGGTTTGCACAGCGGCGGCAAGCGACGGGCAGTAGGGTTTGCACAGTGGCGATTAGGGTTGCAGTGCAGGAGTCGTGTGGAACATAGAGGGGTTTTTTTGGTGCAGGAGACGGGAGGAACAGAGAGGGAGACGCAGCGGTGGCAGCAGGTCGACGGTGATAGGCGGCGGCGGCAGGTTGCCGGTCGGGAGAAGATGAGAAGAGGATTACGGTTGCTCTGATACCATGTAATTAAGCTAATGACTCTCTTGCCCTTCCATTTCACAAACATAACATATAAATAGAAAAAGGTAACAATGGGCATTAACCCAAAAGACTAAACAAAAAATAATTATATAAATTGTCCGTTAATACATGGTTCCAGTGATCAAATATGTAAAGAAGTGTAACCCATCATCTAGATGTCATCGCCATTAGATTCTAGGCAAATGGGAATGTTTGGTTGGATGTATTATAAGCTAAGGAATTACAATGATAGTCAATTAACAATGATTATAGTAATATAATATGATTAATAATTACTTAATCAATGTTAATAAACCATTACCCCATAAATTGGGATGAATGAATTTATCTTTATGATTCCCCTCCATCCTCATTCCCCCTTGTTTTCATCCTCATTCCCGTTTTTATTCCCTAATTTCAACGAAACATTCTTTAACAACCAGTCAACTAGTCAATGGCATATGCCAAAGGTTTGGTCTTGAACCTTCTGGTCCTGGACTCATTAATTATCAGTAGACCTGACAATTCGTGTATTCGTGTCGTGTAACAGGTCAGACACGAATTTTACACGGCACGAATTTGCCAAACCTGTACACGACACGAAATAAAAAACGTGGCTGGTTATGAAACCTGTACACGACACGGAAAAAATTCGTGTTACCTGTGACACGACACGCAATTTAGCCGTGTCACACGAATACACGAATACACAACCTGTAAACGAATTAGACACGAATTTTAACAAGAATATGAACTTAAAATCCAAAATTCCATCTTCCAAAACATCCAATTCCAAGTTTTCAACATCCAAAACATATAAATCCAAGTTCTCACAACATATATAATTCCAAATCCCAAAACATATAAATCCAAGTATCAAACAACACTTCAAAAGTATCGAATTCCGTGTCTTAGACGTGTCAGACGTGTCTTAGATATGTCATCTGTGTCACACGTATTTTACACGTGTCTTATACGTGTTTATACAGATAAATTCGTGTTTGACACGTGTAAGACACGAAACACGAATTTCAAAAACAGGTCAACCTGTTTTGACACGAAACACGAATTTACCAAACCTGTACACGAAAGTTCCGTGTCGTATACGTGTCATGTCTGTCGTGTCCCATATTGTCAGGTCTAATTACCAGGCTATCATCAATAAGAATTGTTGGTGTAATACTAGCATAGTTGCATGCTAAAACACACGTAAATAAGAACGCATATTTAAGAAAAGCTCTTATATAAGAATGGCAATTCATACTTTGGGATTTAAAATCAATTGAGTGGTCATGCAGAGTTGCAGGCCCCAACCCATCAACACCTTGCAAGCAATTAGATCCATAAACATCTTGTGATAACATATTTAAGAAAAACTAGGCAGTAATCATTCATGCAGTTCAAAAAACAGAACATTAAACATTTTTCACTTTCTTTCCGACAACATGTGACAATGACACGCCAAAATCAGACCTATGCATTTGCTGGAACTGAGGCTAAAATTTTGCCAACCTACCACCATTTCTGATCTTATTGCTTGAGTTTTAAAAGGGCAGCTTTTCCATTGTGTTGAAAACCAAAAACATATATGTGCTATGGCGTCGTTAGGATTGAATGAATATAAAATAATAGATTCTAAAGTGATAGAATTTTAAAATATGTAGAGGAGTATGGATGGATTATGAAATGTGAAGTGAGAAATATGAAATCCTAAAAGAAGCTAAATCCCCTATTTTTATTGTTTATCTAAACATGACACATAAGTATTTCTAAATCCAAATCCTGAGTTGTTTAAATCCTACAAACCAAACAGATCACACATGAACCAGATGAATCTTCTGCTTATTAAGAATCGTCAAATTTCACCTGGTCAAGCTCATGCAGTTATGAGGAGAAATTTTCATGATTTGAAAGAGAATTCTTTTTTACTGCAGCAGATTGCAATTGCACTCCCACAAACAACAGATCACACATGAACCAGAGGTTACTTTGGTAGCATCATTGGTTTTTGTTACAGAATTACTTAAATGTTCCGAGTTACTCTAGTAATCAGTCACGCCAAGTTATATAAAAAAAAAAAAAAAAAAAAAAGAATCATGTATGCCTTGAAACAAATTTGCTGCATCAGGAAACTACATAGACATCAAAACTGTAGGGATGCAGATGCATTATAAGACATGCTCAAGTTCAACAAAAATCCTTATGACATATAAAAAGACACAGCAATTAAGCAAAACAACATGCAAATATCTAAATTCAACTCTAATAGACAAAAGAACCAAGAGGTTGCTACCAGAAAGTGGTCATCTGGGATATGTTTGACAATGCATACCATTGGAGCAATGAATTCAATGTGTCAAAGTTCCACTCCAGGTTCTTGCAATCATCTTATATCTACTCTTCTTCAGCATCTTTCTTCTTCTTTTTCTTCTTCTCTTTTTTCTTCTCACTTTTGCTTGCTTCATCATCACTCCCAGCAGTTGAAGGAGTAACATGGGTATCACCATTTTCAGCATCTTTATCCTTCTTCTTTTTCTTCTTCTTTTCAGACTTATCCTCATCTCCCTTCTCAGATGCAACAGCTTCATCGCTCTCTTTCTTCTTCTTTTTCTTCTTCTTTTCCGTGGTGTCACCTTCCGCCCCATCCGCAACCTTGTCCTTTGGTTTAGGAGTTTCTTCTGTTTCAACCTTCTTTTTCTTGGAAGCTACTGGTGTATCCGTAACATCTGCATCTTCCAATTTCCTTTTACGCACTTCATCATCACCATTTTCTTTATCCTTGTGCTTCTTCTTCTTTTTCTTCTCACTGTCAACTTTCACAGCTTCGGTAACTTCATCGGTTTGTTCTGGTGCAGGAGCAGGAGCAGCAGCAAGACTGGCAACCATCGAATCCCCACCGGTTGGAAGAACGACATTCCTCATCCACTCAGACGGGGTCTTCTCATTCGGTTTTCCATGCTTGCTCAACTTCCCCTCAGAAATCAATTTCTTTTTCATTGAAGCTGTAGGACCCAACCCCCATTTCCTTGGGTAAGTATCTCTATCCATCACCACCCTCTTGATCTTGGCCACAACCCCATGGTCACAAGTAGCCATCACAGCAGTAGTCATCTCCGCTATACCTAAAGCTATTGCCTCCCCCTTGGTAGTCATCAACACCACTTCCTCTCCATTCTCAATATCATTTTCGAACCTCAATAAACCTGGAATCATAAGCTTAGCACCATAACAGATAGCATTTACTGCAGAATCCTTCACCACCAACCTCTTATAACTAGTCAACAACACCTCCAAAGGCATAATCACACGTCTCAAGTAAGTCTCGTCCCTGTAATTATCATACACCCACTGCGCATCCATAACATCATGCATAGTTACCATGTTATCTTTCTCACCCATGATACCAGACCTAACCCTCCTTAACTCCTGCATATGCCCACCAACACCCAAAATCAATCCCAAATGTACACACAGAGTCCTCACATAGGTACCAGCCTCGCAAGAAATCCAAAACACAACCAAATGCTTCTCAGCATCATACTCCAACAGCTTACTCTCATAGATGGTCCTAATTCGAAGCTGCCTCTTAACAGCAGAAATCAACGGCGGCCTCTGAAACACCGCACCAGTCAAGGTCTCCAGTGCCCGAGCCACTTTGGCAACATCAGGAACCGCAGAATGAAGCCGAGCAACACAAACGTACTCCTTTCCAGCACCCTGTTGGGACTTAACTAAACGAGTGGCTCTATCAATACAGACGATTAAATTTCCAGTAACTTTGGGGTCGAGAGTACCACTGTGACCTGTTTTCTCAACCCGGAGGATCCGTTTGATCCAAGCAACAACCTCATGGGAACTGGGGTTAGCAGGTTTATCGAGATTAAGAACACCATACCTGATGTATTCAGCGAGAGGGCGCTTGAGAGGCGAGTAACCGGATGGAAGAGGAGTGTAGTGACCGGTTCGTACATTGAGTCGGTCGTAGTTTTTAAGAAGAATGGGCCATTGAGAAGTGTCAATAGCTGGTGTGAAGCTCTGTGGTTTGATCAGGTAATCGGCGGCTGCGGTGGCATCATCTGATATTTCATTGGTTGCTTCAACATCTTTCGACTTGCTCTTCTTTTTCTTCTTGTCGGAACGATGGAGATCGACCTCGGACATGGCGGCTCTTTTTGACGTCGGTGGAGGGAGGAGGGAGGGAGTTAGCCGGAATGAAGTGTGGCTAGGGTTTTGGAAGGAGAGAAATGGGTTTAGGGTTTTGAGGTCTTTTAACAAGGTGGGTGTAGACGTGTAGTTTGGCGATTTAATTTCAAAATTATTTAATTTTTTATTTGCTATAATATATTCCTAGTTTTCGTAAAACTATAAAACCCTAGGAAAAAGGAAGAAAAAAAAATGCAAGATACGTATTTGCTATTGAGAGTATATCATTCATATGCTACTAACATATCATGGACCCGTACATACAGACATAATATGATTATGCTTATGTTTTACGATTACATTTATAATAATAAATAAAAATCTGGTGTTCATCTATAACTTAATGTTTTATTAACTTAATATAACAAATAATAACTTTTGTTATTAAAATAATTAAGTTAATAAATATGATATTAATGTGATTTGTAGCTCAATGGATAAGACATTGTAGATGTTTTTGGTTCAATGCTCAGCTAACTAAATTAATCTTTAATTTTTTTTGAGAAACATAAAAACGATGGACTAATTACGATCGATCAAACCGGTCAAAAACTGGACTGATTTAGACCGACTACTCGGACTGACCGTGTTATGCAGCTAGTGATTGTGATACACAATCTCTTCCGTGTGTTGCACAATCTCCTCGGGCAATGCACTTTCTCCCTTGCGATGTGAGTTGTCATTCAACTCAGACCAACCATGTTATATCACTTGATGCACAGTGCTCTTGCCCATTAGATTAAACTAAAAGTTAACGTGTGGGTTAAAAATGCACGTTAATATGTTCGTAATTTAATTGTCATTTGATGGTTAAAAAACGCTATGACATTCTTGTAATAAGATGGTCATGCCATCCTCGAATCTTAACAACTTTATGAATTTTAACATCAGCAATTGTCATTTAATGGTTAAAAAAATGCAATGACATTTTTATAATTAAATCATCATTTGATGGCATCCTCGAATCATAACAACTTTCTGAACTTTATTATTGAACCTTAACATCATTTACATCTCATAGTAGGATTTTACGTTTGTTGTGAACATTTATTCTATTGTTGTTAATGTTTGTTATGCTTGTTTTAAGATTTTGACTATCGCTCCTAAGCTTTATATTGTTGGTGTTAAGGAATATGTTATTACTATTATGGTTTTTGTTGTTACTATTAAGTTTCAGCAACGATCAAATGCTAAGATTTCTATTACAATTAAGGTTTATTATGTTGTAAAGCTTTAGTTGCCCATGTTAAAGATAAGCCACAAGTCCACAACTAATGTTAAGCTTCAGCAATAATCTTAGCATCAGTTTTTGCTAAGCTTAACATCATTGTAATGCGAAATATAAATTCATCGTTAATGTTTATTTTAAAGGCATCTCATCAAACATTTTGCATGCATAAATTTTATAAAGGGTTTATTATGAAAAAACCAAAATGTATTCATGTTTTTTTTTGCGTTTTCGTCCCTCTATGTTATTTTTTTCAATAAAATTCCTCAAATTAAATTTTATTGTATTTGGTTTAGTGAAGTTTGGATATTAGAACCCGGTTAAATAATGATAACCAGACTTTAATAGTCAAACTTAACAAAACTGAAAAAAATTAAGTTAAGAATTGTTCTGGAAAAAAAAAGTAACCTTAAGCGGCAAAAACGCAAAAACAATGAAAACATGCTTGTTTTTTTTTTCATAATAAACCATTTTATAAACAATTGAAGATATTCATGAAAGTTTTATTCCAATCTATAAAGTATTATTGTCCACAATCTTTAAGTAATTTCAAGGTATGATCTAGTAAAAAATTCGTCGAATTACTAAAAATAAAGACAACAATCGAGAAAAAAAATCATAGAAGCGTTGATTTTAAATCGAAATATTGAAGAAAACAATTATAGATGTTTGAAATCGATCGGAGAAAACGTTTTATGGAAACATTGATATTAATCGAGATTAAAATCGAATGAAGAATCATTCATTGGATCGATTTTAAAAAACAGAGTTGAGGAAAAAGTTACAGCACGTGATAAAGGAAAATAAGAAGTCTAGAAAAAGTTACAACACGTGATAGAGGAAAATAGCCTCCGGGCGTGTAGCTTAGTTGGAAAGGACACTGGTAAATTTGACATTATCTAACAAAGGTCAGACGTTCAACGTGGAGGAGTGGCAAAACTGCTCCCTTGAAGCTCATTGGACTCCTGAGTGTTGCCTTACCGCTATGTAAGCTTGATTTACCTCTCATGTGATAGGCTTGGGGCAATCTGGCGTGGGCCGGTTGGGATTGTCGGTACATCAATATTTTGACCCACCTAAGAAGTCTGGAATAGATGAGAAAGAACTTAATTGACTTGATATAATGACTTTACTTAATTGACGAAAATGTCATTCCTCCTATAAAGTGTATAAAGTGTATGTTAGATTATTCATTAGAATAAAATATCAAGGGATGCCTTATACATTCTTACAATTATCACTTGATCCTCCCCCCTCCCACCAACACACACACATCGAGAATTATTTGTGAAACAATTAGTAAATGTGGAAATTGTGAAATTGAATTAAAACATGAATTCGATGATTTTATGTCATGAATTTGATGATTTTGTATTTTGTATTCATTGTTCATTAAGGATCCATGTTTTGAACTATTGGGTGATGGTCTAGACATATGGGATTGGTTCTGAAACTCAGTTTCACAATTGATACTATACGTGTGTGTATCTATGTATGCATGTATATATTATAAGTATTTTTCAATTTATGGTTAAACATTTAGAACATAAAAATGATGTTATCTGAATTTAAATTCAGTTTTCAGTCAACTTCGTCATTAGAATCCACTTGAAAATCCAAAACCAAAAACAATCAATCCCAACATTGAAATCATATCGCATTCAAATACACAATTCAATTCAAACTACATATCAAAAACTACAAGTAGATTTCAAAATCAATTTTGTTCCATCTACAAATAGAAAAACAAATTTCAAATTAAATCAACATAAAAAACTACATATCTAACTACTACCGAAACTTGAAATATCATGTTATACCGTATATAACATAGTTTGCACGTAAACGGTGTCACACACATTTTGACAATGTATACAAAGCCTAGACGACCTGACTTTTATAATGGTTTTTGAGAGTGTCTATCCCCATTTGTGTCTAAACCAAATCATCATAAATTTTAATTGTACATGGCTTTTGTATGTTGTTTAAAATTAAATAATCGATCTTGTATGTATGGAGCTTAATGAATTAAATATTGTAGTTATAGGCAACAGTTGAAAACTGGCATTTTAAAATTAATAAGTGGTATTTATATTTGTTCGATAACCACTTATATTGAAAAGATAAACATGATAGAATGAGTAAATGTTTTGATAGGTACAAAATTCAACTTCTTCTACAAGAGCATTGATGGTATATACTACTCATCAATTTGAACTTTGGAAGTTGTTACATGGAACAATTTGGAAGCTTAAACAATTCTGATACACAAGTTGAAACAACAATAGATATTTAGAACAATTTAGAAATTGATATCTAAACGATTTATGGGTGTACAATTATGACGTGTATTTGGTTGGTTAAACTTTGAACAATTATTATGTGTACTAGGTTAATACTCATGTATTACATGGGTTAATTTTAGAAAATAGATATTTATAAATATGTATAATATAATAATTATATGAATAATAAATTTTGCTTAGATTCGATTTGCTTTAAAATTTTAAAATAAAATCAGTAAATGACGTGGCAAAAGGAGGGAGCGACATGTGTCAAATTCAATGAGAGCATGTCATGTGGCATTTTAGTTACTCTTTTAATAGTATAGATAGAAGATTTGGTTTTGATATTGTCATTTTGTAGTTTTGTTTATAATAAAAATTAGAATTGTGTATTGTTAAGTAATTAGAATTTAAAGATCTAAATATTCAAATTTAATACTCAATCCATTTAACTCGGTTTATCCGAATTATCAAACTCATTTAACCTGTTTAACCCGCATTGTAGATGATTTCATTTTTTTATACGCAAACCGAATAACTCGTTTAATCGATACCCGTTTAACCTGATACCCGTTTAACCTACTGCCTTATATGGTTCAGGTTCAACCATATAATTCACACAGCCAACACGTCGAAACCGGATAATTTCACACCAGTTTAACCATTCTAATAACATCCCTAGCCTACATGTTTTTTGAGCAAATGTTGAAAATTAAAGTACATAAAAACAACAATGTACGTCTTTATCCCTGCCTTTATATACTTTAATAAAACTTCTCATTTTATTACTCTGCTGGGGTTTTCTCTATAGCTATACAAACAAGCTCTCTCCACCTAAACAACAATGTACATTTTATCACTATACTTGTTAGTTTCTAAAACTCAAAAGCTGTTTATAAACGGAAGAATTTCATATATATCATTGTAAACGTTCAATATTACGCATATATATTTGCAAACTTTCTTATACATATATATCATTCTAAATCTTTAAATCTCACACACACACACACACACACACACATATATATATATATATATATATATATATATATATATATATATATATAAATGACTATTTTAAATTTTATTACATCATCTAAAAAAATATTAAATATCATTTTTTAATTAATATATTATTGAATTAAATTAGAAAATGGCATTTCTTATTTTTCTAGTTTATTTTTGTTGGGATTTAAGATGATAGTTCAGGTATTCAAAATTTTTTTTAAGTGATAAAATGAATTTAAAATAATCATTTGAATATATTCGTGAGCTTTAGAGATTTAGAAGAATATGTAATAAGAAATTTTATTAAGATGTATGCGTAATATTGAAAGTTTACAAGGATATATATGAAATTCTCACTTTATGAAAAACAATAGCAAACACCCCTAAATCAGAAGGCAAATATTGGAGGAAGAAAAATTCTAATAAAATAAGAGGTTTGTTATAAAAAATCATTTTATTTGTATGTTTTTAACGGTTTCACCTATCATTGCTATCTTCTTAAACTATTATTTATTTTTGGTTTTTGAAAAAGTTTTAGTTTTTTCCATAATCAATCATTTCTCTTTCAAAAACAAACCAATAATTTTTAAAATTTTAGAATAGTCCTTGATATTTTTTTTTTGGGAAAAAGAAATATATTCTGAAAAGAACTTATTATTATTTTTTTTATAATAAAAGAAAAAAGTTAAACGCAAATATTACAGCAAGCAAGAAATAAAAAAAAGGGAAAACTGCTTAAAATAGCAACCAACCAGATACAAATGTTTTATTATAGCATTATACTTGATTTTTTTCCCAAAATAGCATTCCACTACAAAAACTTTTCTTAATACAACATCCAACACAAATTAATTGATCAATTATAGCATCGTGTGCTGACTGGATGCTTACCGGATGTCCACGTAGGCAACCACATCAGCACCAAATGCTTACTGGACCTTTATAAAATAGCAACTTACTCATATTAACAATGTACTTTGCATATATCAATTTTTTTAATTTACATTTTATTTTCATTTTCATTATTATTATTATTATTATTATTATTATTATTATTATTATTATTATTATTATTATTATTATTATTATTATTATTAATACAAACTAAAAGACTCAAAGTGTTCAAATCTTAAATTTAGTGTTTGTTAAATAAATGATTTCTTTGACTTCAACCATTCTTCAAAACTGAAAAGCAAAATTCACAGCAACTTATTTCATGACTTTTGTTACCGTCATTTCCACCACCGCCATGACCGCCATGGGAGTCGCAGCTCACCACCATGACAAGATTTGGCTCCATCAATCATCCTTCATGGTCTTCACCTCCTAATCTTCTGCCTTCGCCTCCTCACCACCACAACGACATCACTCGCCACATTGTCACCTCTACCTCCACCCCCCGTTCGCCTGTGTTCCACCACACAACTCCCGGCCACCATTCCTACTGCCTTATCACATCTTCATATTGTTCGTGATTAAAGGTTTCGCAGGAAAAAAGCTCATCGATCAAAGGTTTCAAGTTCCGTTTTGGGTTGGAAATTTAACTTCGATTTAGGGTTTTGCTTTGAAAGTCCAACCCATCATACACCGCCTCCTGATGCCACCACCACCACCGTCGACATCCTGCACCAGTGCTCCACCGTAGCCACCGCAACTTCGTCATCTTTTTCAACGTCGTCACTGCAGTTTGCCGCTTCTTCATCCATCCCACTCAACCATCACAACGTTGCTATTGTCGCTGATCTAGGTTTTTTCAGATCTGATTTTCATTTGTTGTGTTTTTTATGTTTTAGGGTCTCTTGGAATCAGTATGGATCTTCAGATCTGGATCTATATATGGTTTCGAATGGGTTTGGATTGGATATTCAGCCTCCTTCTGATATAGATTTCTTCAAGGTTTCTAGATTTTAATTTGTTGTTTAGATCTTCAAATCTATCTGATGTAGGTTTTCAGATTGTTGATTATAATTTTGAATCTGATACATTGTTCTTGAATTTAAGGTTCTTGTTCTTGGATTATTATAATAGGTTCAAGGAAGTTTAATATTTTTAATAATAATAATAATAATAATAATAATAATAATAATAATAATAATAATGAAAATGAAAATAAAATGTAAGATCAAAAAATTGATATATGCAAGAGTAAGCTGCTATTTTATAAAGGTCCAGTAAGCATCTGGTGCTGATGTGGTTGCCTACGTGGACATCCGGTAAGCATCTAGTCAGCACACAATGCTATAATTGATCAATTAATTTGGGTTGGATGTTGCATTAAGAAAAGTTTTTGTAGTGGAATGCTATTTTGGAAAAAAAATCAAGTATAATGCTATAATAAAACATTTATATCTGGTTGGTTGCTATTTTAAGTAGTTTTTTAGGGAGAAAAATAATAGAGAAGGGTACGGAAACAAGAACCCTAACCATAGGCATCCATCCCTATTCAACGCTCAAGACTTCACTCGTGTGATAGATATTCCGTTCCAGGCTTCTTTCTTCTTCCGGCGAAGGAGTCTACTTTCTCTGCAGCGGTAAGGTTACCCAAACGTACAGCTTTCTTTGAGCCATATAGCAGTCGTCTTTGAGGATTAATAGAGCATTTTCAGGTAATCAACCGGAGGACGATGCTTCTGATAATGATTTTTAAATTTGTCTTTTTGCGTTTTTGTTTCGATAGTTTGTCCTGATTTTTACTTGGGGAAAATAATGTTTTTGCTTGATTCTGTAATCTGAAAACTTGAAAGAAGTTTACTAGACTAAATTTGTCATTGATTGCAGATGAGCCACTCATTGGATCACAATTCAACTGATTATCGTAAGTTTTGCCTTTTCTAATCCTCCAGTGGCTAGTTACTCCTTCCTCGGTCTTACACTCTGTTCTTTAGTTTTAGAAGAAAGGAAAAGAATGAGAAAGAAGACGAAGGAAAGAAAGAGAAAGTAAAAAAATAGGTTTTTAAAAGAACACAAATTTTTTGATTTCTTTGTTTCTTTTCCTTCCTCCTCACTTGGAGTGAAAGTTTTTCATCATTCTTTTCTTCTAATTCTTTCTCTTTCCTTCGTTTAAAAGTTTAAAGTTCACCACAACTTTTTAGTTTCTTTCCATTTTCTCTTCATTTCCTTAACTTTGTCTTGCTAAGTTGTGTTAAAGAACACAAAACTCTTAATTAGAAGCTTAAATTTACTGCACTGATCATCTAAAACGACTAGGTCATGCATTTTGGTGGAAAGAAACATATTGACATATACATATGTAAGAATTATGGTGAAACCTTAGTGGACGAATTATCAACGAATGACATTTGTAAGAAAGATGAAAGCCGAGCACGAATTATCCTCCTCTTTTTGCGGAATTGAAAATTTACCAACGTACTTGGCTTATGTCAGGAACGGTTAATATCAGAAAATACTCAATTTTTTGAATATAAAACGTGACCGACATTTAAAAGGAAAATGCAGCTCCTTTAGGATAGAGGGAGCATTATTGATTGTCACAAGAGCGAATGTATCTCCCATATACTTCTTTCGATTACTTTATGTTCTCTATTTAATGTGGTGTGATATTTCTTTCTGGCTTACAAGAGCATGGAAGCAAAGGCGTGGAGGTATTTGTTGGGGGTTTGTCTCGTTCTCTTACCGAAGACAAGGTTCACAAGGTCAGCAATCTGCTAATATTCATCGTCTTGATAAGTTTTGTAATAGATTCATCGTCTTGATAAGTTTTGTAATAGAATTACTTTCTGTTGTGTTCTTGGCTATTTTAGTTAATGTTGCACTAGTTGCATCATGTCCATTCGATTTGCAGTCAGAATTTGTGTTTCTCAATTTTATGCTTTTTTTGGTTATCTATTCAGTATCGACTATCCATTTTAGGACACCAAGAATAGGGAAACGAAATTATATAGGGAAGGCTTAAAAAATGTCTCAGAAGTGTTAGCAAGAAAAAACATGTTGATACTTGACGGCACAATGAAGCGTGAATAACTATTGAGGATGTTTATGGTTGATGTTGCCGAGAGCAAGCATGAATATTAGTCCTTGATATTGGCCTTGCAATTTCTTGCTCAAATGGATCGCTAATTGATTGGGTTACTTGTTACCTGCGTTAAACGGACGTTTGAGAGATTAGATTCAAGTTTATTGGTTCCCACTTCTCAGGCTTGTTTTATTTTTAAGTTGAGGGAGACTTGTCATATTAATTTTGCTAACCAGCTAAACTGCTTATCTCTACACATTTATATATTTGTTAAAGTTATGCGTTAGTTTCAGTGAATAGACGAATATAGTTCTAAAGCTTTATTCTCTTGTTAATCTGATAAGTATCATACCATCCATCTCTAGTCATTTGAGCATGACCGGCTTGCCTACAAAATAATGGCTTATCCATTCTTGTCGGAGTGGATTATGGTGTCTTGAGTTCCTGCTGTTATACACTTAACACCATTTAAAAGCTTGCTGTCATTCTCTTCTAGGGCTTTTTTTACTAGGTGAATTCTGATCAAAATCATTCTTTTACATGTTGATTGTTTGTGTCGTGTACCTTTATCTATTCCACAGTATATTTATATATGTGTATAAGGATTACAGAGTTGTATATGCAAATCTATTTCTGTTCACATAACTCATCTCACCACAATGTTTGCACTATACAAAGAATATCACTATATGGTATAGTGTTCATTCCAAACTTGGTTTCATACGGGCAAGGCGCTAAGGGTTGCCGAGGCAAAGGCTCACACATCATGAACACGAGGCACATTATTTTAAAGGCATACACATCACTTATACATCATGTTTCTACCTGGTAATCACATGAACACAAGAGTATTTAAATTTTATACCAAAAGTAGTAGTCTAAAAACAAACTAAGCGTCATTGTTTGCTATTCACATACGACACATCACAAGACCTTAGTGAAGTGTATGATACTAAGTAGGAACCAAAAGTAATTAAAAAAAAATAAGATAAACAAATAATTTCCCAACTTATTTATTTTGGACCCAGACCTACCAAATGCATTGATGCTAGTGCCTCAATGCGCCTTGTGAACATTGTTGCGCCTTGACCTACTTGATGCGCATTGGCTAGCACCTTGCGCTTCATGCTCACATTTTAAACCAAGATTCCAAATGGTACTTCTTATGGAGGCTTGTGTGGACAAGATTCATCTTTTGTTCATTATCTTTTTTTATCTTTCTTTGGTTGAAAAATGCCACTGGTCCATGTCACTTGGTTTGGATACACCTTTTGAATGCATTACTGCATTAGTTAGAAGAGTGTACTTGTAACAAGAAGTTGTCAAGGGAGGTGGAAGTCACCCAAGATTCATACAAGGGAAACTTGAGAAGAGTGATAAGTGTTCAATGAATCAAAGGATATGACCCTATGTGGAATGGAAGGACGCTATTCATGTATTGGAACTCTTGGAGTTTCATCTTTTTGTAATTTCTAATGGGGTTCATCTTTACTTGTACTAAAAAGCTTGTTGGTAACCCTAAGGGGTGGCCAAACGGTAGAATGAGTGATGATTTGAACTTAAGGCATTGCAAGGAGAATTTAAGGAGTTGCCATGTGTTTGCTTCTTGCTAGCTTCAACTCGTGAGGGCCACCTGCCTCCAACCCAAAATGAATCAAGGGGGGATGGCTTGCCTGCTACATGTGGTTTGTGATGTATTGCTTGGGTCTGTGAGATTTATCTTTTTTTTTTTCTTTTCAAAAGTCACCTGTGAGATTTATCTGATAGCTCAGTCTAGGTTAGAAAAAAGCTTTTTGGTGTTGTGAACCTGTGTATGACTGCATGGTCTATGTGGGGTAAGTCTTGACCTGAAAACACCAAGTTGCATAGCATTTATGTATATATGTTTCTAGTGATAGGAGAAATTTGCCTGGTTGCATGTTCATATGCTCTACACATGTCTTCCAATAATGATATTGGAGGGACTTGGACAACGTAAGCACAGTCTGTTACATCTGATATTTCAGCCATGCCAATATATTAGCACTTTGTTTCTGACATCCTCTTTTAGGTATTCGCTACTTGTGGAGAAATTATGGATATGCGCTTGATAAAGGATCAAAAGGGCAACCTAAAGGTGTTCTATTTGTATCCTTTTTACCGCATAGCTTCGGGTGATTAATATTATATTCTTCAACACCCATAAATATTATTTCTCATAATTTGTTTCTCTTTTCCTAAAACTTGCATATTTGTTTATGTGCAAAAATGCATAGGGATTTGGCTTTGTGCGCTTTACAACAAAAGAGGCGGCCGACAAAGCTCTCAAGGAGTTATCTGGATCTATGGTAAATTATAATCAATGAATATTTTATATAGCCTGCTAAGCTCACATAATTGGTTAGATGCTTTGAGACTGTTACCAAAAATGGTCTGTAATGTCATAGCCAGCTAGACTCAGGAGCACTGCAAAAGAGCCTTGGTTGTACTTTTCTTTGTTTCTCATGTTAACATTAGGGCAAAGATGAGGTTTGTTTGTGGGCAGTGCCTTGTAAATCAACATCATAAGCATTGCATTGTTGGTTATATGTATGGCTCTTGTAAGTAGCATGAAAGCCGATGCCCGATGATGCTTCTTTATCTATTGCTTTTTAAAGAAATTCTTGTAGTCTTGTAGTTGGTTTATCTACTACTCAACTGAGAGGACTCACTTGCCTAAAGAATTAGTTTTTTTCATCAGAAGAGATCTGTAATTCATCTAGTTGGAATTCACCATAAATCATTTTACTGTGTTTTCTAGAATACATTGAATTCATTTTGTCATCAGGTATCCGATGAACTGTCACATTAGATCATATATAAAATACAGATGTATCTCCTGTGAAATGTTATGAGAAGATTTTTATATGGATCCCATTTAGCGAAATCAATGTTTATGAAGCAAATAGTTCAATGTTGTAGTTGGGTTCGTACGAACCAGAACCAGAACTTCAAATAGAAGATGTGACGTGGCATGATGTTGAACAAGCCTATTCGAGTATTAGTGTTATTTGGTACTAATACACCTACAATATTTTTTTTGGTACTTGTGCACCTACAAATCCGGGCAAGTGGTTTAATTTTTCCAAGTATAGTGTTATTTGGTACTAATACACCTACAGTTTTTTATAAGCCAAAGTTGAGTACAAAGGTGAGTTGGTGACAAAGGATAATAGCTTTCTAAATGAAAAGGACAAGATCAACCACCTCATATATATATATATATATATATATATATATATATATATATATATATATACACACTATATATATATATATATATATATATATATATATATATATTCAATATAACAGAATATTAGTGCCAGGAAGGTTGAAGTATCAAAACAATCTCCACCAGATCATATTACAGATTGAGGAAATGACAACGAATCGGGTAATTAAGGTTCAAGAATAACTTTAGTTGGAAAACTTCTAGCGTAAGCTTGTTTCAAATGTCGAGCAGCAACTATCTGCTAATGATTTCGGCTAAAGAATTATTCTAGAAGTAGTTCTGATATACAACTTACACCTTGATCCTGCCCTTTAAGTTTTAGTATAATTAAGTTTAATCATTTAATGATCGAATTTAACCTGCTTTACCTATCAGGTCTCTTTTTTCTTCTCATCTCTCGTAGCCTTACCTTCTCATCTCTTTTTTCTTGGCCAAGCTTGAATGTCTTATATTGCTAGTTATTGAATGAGTTGGTGTGTAATTCAGTTCTATGCTTATCATATATATTCATTTTTCTTTTTCCTTGTGTTCATACTCTTTGAGTTGGACAGATCAAATCAATTTAGTAAAGGCATGAGGTTAACCTTCTTGGCATTGTTTCAGCTAGAAGGGAAAAAGATCGGTGTTCTCCCATCAGCTGCACAGGATACACTATTTTTGGGGAACCTTAACAAAGGTTTGTCTTAATATCTTCATTGCAAATTCTAGCATGTTGGTGTTTTAAGGCTGGGGCACTTCATTGTTTTTCTGCTTGTACCAGGCGACAACCAAGCAATATATCTTGTATTCTTAAACAACCACGCTTCATGCTATCCTTGTCGATGCTATTCTTTCTAAAAGTTAGGCTAGGTTTATCAACCTCTTCAGTGATTTTGGCTTTCAGATACTTGAACCACAAAGCAGAGTACGGCTGAACTTTCAGTGAAATCTATAGGAAAAAGGAAGTTTTAGACAAACTTCTGGTTAAGGTTTACAGAGCTAATGGCTTCACAACTCAAGATCACAATTTATTCTTTTCTTTACTTCATTGAGCTGTTTTTGTATTATGTGTTAAGATAGTTCTTTACTAATTACTACTAGTCATCTTGAAATGATTTTCTTTTACCAAATTACTTTGGTCTGGTGCTCCCTCTCCGTTTTCCTTTTGCTATGATACATAAAGCATAATAATGTAAATGGCATGCTTAAAGGCTAAAACTGCACTGGTCTTTCAGTTCCATTTGTCTTCATTATTTACCTATCTTCTTCGTTTAGGGTGGAGTGCTGATGATTTTAATAAGGTTGTTCGGCAGGTAAAACCTTTATTTGTTGACAGCAAGCCTTGATTATATTTGTTTATTTTTCTAAATTATGTATTCAACTGTATATGTCTTGTGATTATAATATTATGTATACAATTGTTTCTTCATGGAGTAGGTTTTTCCAGATGTTGTTTCGATTGATCTTGCATTGCCTCAAGGTGGTAGTGAGACTGCTGGCAAAAAAATTAAGAATCGTGGTTTTGCTTTCGTGAAGTTCTCGTCTCATGCTGTAAGTCCGGTGTTTATCTTGTTGACAACTCCAAATTCAAATTAAATAATTTCTAAGTCATGTGACATTGATTGAGATATCTGTGCATACTCTTGAATCCCTACGGGTGAAAGCCAAGGTTTGTGTTTCCTTTCATTCTTATTTTAGCATGTTTTTTGTATGTTATGTTCAATTATTCATAATTATTGATAACAATTCACACTTTTATCATTTTAATTGACAATCTAAAGTTCTATGAATAGTCGATATTTGTCAAGCAATGGTTCCTTTGTTTTTGTAGAAAGGTTGTCAAGACTTGTATCAATGTTCAGTTGCAGATAGCCTTAATAGTTAATAGTTTTAGTATCAGCGTCTAACAATAAGTTCAGAAACTTCATGTTGTTACTCATGATATATAGACTTGAAAGTTTTTATCAGATGAAAGTATGCTTGTTAATCATGACTCTGATTAATACGATACTTATAATTATCCATCAACGGGGTGAGTTTTTTTTGTGCCTGTTTTAGTCCCGAGTCATAGAAGAGACTATATAATAATAATAATAATAATTACTAGTTCGAACTGAACCTCTTTGTTATTCCATGCTGTTTTCACAAGTTTTCATTGTTAGAGTTTTTTCTCTTCTTAATTTCACTTTCTATCTTCCATATATGATTAATTTATTCCTTCAATTTTCTGACAAGCTAACATTTCCTTGCGTACATTGACCTTACTGTTAGTCTGCAATTTGTTTGTTCCCCCTCCCAAGTCCCAAAGAAAAACAGGGTGCTCTAATTATTGCAGAACCACAATAAATTGTGTTTGTCAATCATTTGTTTGAGTTCTATAATTCTCTTCTTGTGCATAAATTCAAATCCTTAAAAAAGTAATGCAAGTGTCTAATAAATATTTATATTTAAAACTGGATGCGTACATAAAAACCATTTGGTTGTGGGATGTTCATATATGGAGGTCTAGCATAACAAAGACATTTCCTCTGAATATCAAGGCACTGTAGAAAAGAATAAAATCAGTGTTCCCATGATGAGACGTCTTTTAAAAGATTGTACTATTGTATGGATAGATTGAAGTTCCGCTGGATTCCTGGTTCTATGCATTTAAATTGACTTTCACATCTATCTTGGCAATGACCATACCTTGTGGTGACTGGTGGATGCTTATTTCATCTCATATAGCTTTGGTCACCAGTATTGGGGATCATGCCCAAATGCTAGTTTGTCTGGTTATGGTATTAGATCTTAGGGGGCGTTTGGTTCGCGGATTTCCTAGGATTCATTGGGATTTGCATTTAAAATCCAGTGTTTGGTTCGCAGATTTCAGTAAGGACTTAAAATCTCAGGATTTATTAAATCTCTTCCTTCTTTGTTATTTAAAAACCCAGCCTCCCCCTAGGATTTTAAATCCCAGTTACCTTGCATTCTTCAGATTAGCAAATTTTTTCATTGACATAATGCAGATTCTTTGACTAAATCCTGACAAATGCAAATGCTGCACAATGCAAATCCTTTGACAAAATGCAAATCCCAGAGAAAAAAATCTGCGCCCTTAGCTTCAAATTTGGCATTTGTATGAAGCTTGGATTCTCAATAGAAGTTATCTGAAGGTTTAACCATGTCCATAAACAAATCCACCAAACTCAATCATACTGGCTCATCTGATCTGAGTAAACCTAAGTATTGCCAAAAAGAATTATACGTGTGTGTGTTGAATCATAAAATTTGCATCTTTACCTACCAAACATAATCCTCTAACATACACAACATATTGATCAAGTTTATCTGTTTATGGACTTGAGTGACTGACCGCAAAACTGAATATCCCTACTTCAATTTCTCTATTTCAGTCTGCAGCACGTGCATTTAGGGCCGGTTCTAAGCCAGATTTCATTCTTGGTGGTACTTTGCATCCATCTGTTCAGTGGGCTGAGGAGGATCCCGAAGTTGATCCAGATGAACTTGCCAAGGTGTTCACTCTGTGATTTAACATATATGAATATTCTAAATACTTGTACGTTTATGCAATATTTTTTTTTAATTTCCAGGTAAAAATAGCATTTATTAGAAACCTACCCTCCAGTGCTGATGAAACGTACATAAAGAGGCTATTTGTGCCCTTTGGGAAGGTCAGAGATGCTGTGAATTATAGGTTAAAACTTTCATTGATGTGAATATACTGTATATCTTAATGGCTTGCATGCTCAACTTTCAGGTAGACAAAGTGGTGGTGTCCAGCAAAGGGGATTCTTCAGTTGGATTTGTTCATTTTACTCAACGATCAGTAAGTTGTACAATATTGTTTCTACTCAATAGACAATCATTTCTCCCACAAAACAAAGTCCACTTCTGCACACAGTGTTTTTAAGGAGGACAGAATATTTGATGACTTTGCTATAGTTGGTATTTGATTTAAAATGCAGGACATATGCTATTCTAATAGCGCTCCTCTAGGATGAGTTACATATCGTTAGTTGGTGATTGCTTTAATGTATTGCGCCCTCAGAAATGATAAATTGTGTCAGTTGTATGTATGTTCATCCATATCAGCATGCCATCTTCTTCTGTCTCGTTTATTTATTTATTTTACAGTTGTTTATTTGATGGATAATGCTTTTTTATTAATCAAGTGAACTAGTAATAGTGCTTACCAGGCAAGAAAAATCTGGCAAATCATAAGAAGCCTTCTTCACTGTGTGTCCTATGGCTATCACTCACCCACCATTGTTGGCTAGTATGTTTATTTGTTGAACTTGTGACTCAATAGTTTTCTTAATCACAAATGTATTTAAGATACAGTTAAACATTGTATTTCTTTGAATTATCATTCTTCACTCATGGACATACATAATGTGTTACTGTTATTTTTCTCTTTCTATTATTATTCTAATTGCTAACTTTACTTCCATATGTAGCACCTTGATGATGCCATAAGCGGATTGAATGAAAAAGTTGTCCAAGGGCCAAAGGGTGGTCCATCAATTAAGCTACAGGTACCATAAATTACTGTAGGTTTTTAATTTGCTGTCTAGAATAGAAACAAATAGACCTGAGAGGCTGAGATGGAACCATCCAAACTTGTGTGTATGACAGGTTGAAGTTGCAAGGCCCATGGACAAGAAAAGGAAAAGGGTTCATGAAGATCCTCAGAGCACTCAGTCCCGTGAAATTTTAAGTAAAGCAAAACCTCGAATTCAAGAGTCAGTCCTGAATTCCTTTGACAGCCATGAGGAGATACTTCAAAAGGTTTATTTAGTTTGTATTTATGCTTTGTGTTTGTAAACTCTCCGGTCATACCAGTTTTTTTTTCCCTACAAGTCATCGTGTTTCAACTTTCAACTTGGTACAGTAACAGGATTTCTGAAAGATATTCAGAACATTTTTATTAATGCTATCTTGAGTGTAATTCTATTTTATTATAGCTGTTTAGAGCTATTTCATGTAAATGCCCATGCGATTTTTTTAACCATCCACTTTGGACCTAGAAAGCAATTGATATTTTATCACTATCCCATAGATGGTGGGATTCATAAAAGGGTTAATACAATTAATAACTATTCGCCCATTGTAATCTCAGAGAGATGAAATGTGCTACTATTAATCTTGATATTTTTTTAATCATTAGGAACCTGTAGTTGCTGATCCATACGAAGCTGCTGTTCTACTGTTACCAGTGGCTGTCAGAGAGCGGCTGCTTCGAATTTTGAGGCTTGGTATTGCTACTCGATATGATGTATGTTTTCACTTTCCAAATCGTACTTGGTGGTCCATGATGATCCCCCTGATTAAAATTATTTTCTCACATGTTCTTTTTTAAGTTTTCTATTGGTGTGGCAAGGTGAGGAGCTTGTTTCTCCACCAAGTAGATTAGTGAGATATCCCTAAGAAGGCATGCAATACTCATCCACAAGGAGACAAATAAATGCCTACCAATTTCATTTTAAATTTTTACAAGCATATGTTTAGGTCTTTTTTTGAACTTATTGTTGCATAGTGTCTTCTAATAGCACCTACCAATCTAAAGACTGGAAATCATTATTAACAGGTCTTGCTTTTTATTACATCTATTACACTGATTTGTGCTTGAATGCCATTGCAAAGAAACTAATCTGTCCTTTCTAACACGATATAACTTATCTCTTATACTTGGACATTATGGATACAAGGATATATCTCTGGTCATGAAGTTAACATTTTGATTTCTATATTGAATTACGTTCTTTACCAGATCGAAGTTGAATCCCTAGCTAATCTAGCAGAACTACCTGAATCTACGGCCATAACAGTCCTTGATCAGGTTAACTATTTGTATGATTGAATCTCTGTTATACAATAAAGTATTATTTCAGTAGTCCATAAATGGATAATGCTACGCCGTTCTCTGCAGTTTATGATATCAGGAGCAGATAAGCTTGACAAGGGAGCATATCTTGCGGGTCTAATTTCTAGAGTATGTATTCTTTGTCTGCGGTTAATATACATTAGATTCAGTTTATGGCTCTATATTGTAGTACTCATTCAGATAAATTTAATGTTGTGAACACTGAACAGCATCAGGGGGACAAACTTGGAGTGAGTCAACTACCCCCGAGTTTGTCAAGATTAAGAGACACTAATATTAGGGAATCTGTGGGCCTCTCTGGTAGGGTCCATCTTTCAGCCGTTGATTCTCTTGCCTTGCATGTTGACCCAAATGTGCCTAGGTTTGTTTCTTCTATTCAAAGCAACTCGAGTTATAGTTTATTGCATACATAATGAGCATATTGATAAAATGTAGTAATATACATTAGTTTTCTGGAGTAAGAACTTGCCAAGGAAAATCATAATTGAAAACTCAAAACATTTGTCTGATTCTCGGCTAATTGTAGCTTATAAATACTAAAAAGGTATCAGAATGGGTGGGTCGATTGGGTAACACCGTAACAGTAACAGCCTAACAGGTCAAGATGGGTAAGTATTTTAGTATGGGCCAGACTGGCCCAGTCAACAAATTCTTTTTTTTTTTTTGTCCATTTTGCTGGAATTTATAAATATCAATATGTTAGATATGATTACAAAACTAATATTATGATAATAAAATGATAGGAGGTTGGATGCATTAGAATACACATTGGGTGACTTTCTATCTGTTCGACTGTTTAACCCATTTAAACGATTTCCCTTTTCAGCTAAGTTTTTTTAGTTCAACAGTTTTGCTTGTTTCTCAGTAGAGATAACATGCAACCAATTAAATTGCCACCTATACGAATGCAGAAGGGTAATGCACTAATGCCTCCGTCTCAAAGTAAATATGAAGTTTGACTACACATAGGTCAACCAGAGTTATTAGCTGTTGACCTGTTGTTCAAATATCTTAAACGCACCGCATAAGGATAGGCGAGGAATTTGCCAACCAAATCCAGTGTTATTCACTATGTATTGATTAAGAACTTGGACAAGAAAATTAATTTTGGAATGATGTCTTACCCTAAAAGGGAAATTCACCATTTATTACCAAAACATCATATAATTCTCATCATCTGAACATGCTACAATACATTTGGAATCTGAGGGATGTGAAATAAAACTTGAATCTCGTTTGAAGAGATTATATTAAGCCGACTTACATTGTTCTTTCCGCTTACTCAAGCAGGTCCGACAGTTATGCATCTCGCTATCCTCCGTTATATTCAGATTATCATCTATCAAGACCTGCAGGAGTTCCAAGAACAGAGGAAAGAAGTCCTTTACACTTGCATGAACTGCCTGGTTCTTCTACTGCTGCTCCTTACAGCCGGTATTTAGTAAATTCACATCTTCCCGTAGTGTATGCAAACATGGAAGAGATGAGTCCCATCCCCTCGCACCAAATCCCAGGTCCGTCTTCAACACTTTATGCAAAAGCTGCACAAGATCCGTACCAAATACCAGCATCTTCTTTAGGTTATGCAAAAGGTGGCATGGATCCTCATCTTGCATCCTCTGGTGATCGCCCGGCTAGCCGGCCACAAATGAGATTCGACCCTTTTACAGGTCAACCATACAAGTTTGACCCATTTACTGGTGAACCGATTGTCCCGGAGAGTTTGCCTCACCATTATGGGAGCCCGTACTAACTAAAAAACGAAAATAATTCTTTCTAGAGTTTTGTGGCCGAACCAAGTGCTGATTTCAGTTGATGTTTTTATCACAAGAGATGTCGGCAGTGTTAAAACACTGCAAGCTTTATCCAGAATTCAGGTATGTACATTAATGGAGTCCTTTTTAATCCTTGCAATTTGACTTTTATGTAATGAGAAGCATCAGTTTTCAGTTCACGAAAAGCTTCAAGTACCGTTTCCATTCTTTCATACACTTGATCTATTAATTTTATAAACAGACAGTAGTCCTTGCAGAAAACCATACATTGTGGACGGACAGGACAGACTGTAGGACTTTTCTTTTTAAGGGTTAATTTAATTGCAAATAGATTTGAGGGTCCATCGTAGTACCAAAAAAATGTTTGTTTTTATATAAACCAATGCTTTCAGGTTTGGTTTTCGGTTTCAACACATGGCTTTTTGGTCTTTGGTTTGGGTCGGTTTTTGGCTTTAAAATCAAGAAGTGTGGGCCACTACATTTGGGGTTTTAATGCTAATTACATTCTAAATAAAATGCATAAACAGAAGATATTTGATTTAATTAAAAGAAAATATTTATAAACAACAAAAGTAGATTACGATATCGTTTGTTATATCATCTAACATTGATGATTTAATCAAGAATTTGACTAAAATAATCATAGGCTTGATTGAATTTAAAGAAACCAATCAAGGTGATATGAAATGTCAATCGAACTAGTGGTACAAAATTGATGTAAATTGTAAGCTATGGAACGATTATGGTTTGTAAATTGCAAGTTAAACCTTAAAATAATCTTTATAATAAGCATCATCGTTTATATATATGTGGAATGTCTTAAACGGCCCTACGTTTGTTGTTGTTCTTGCTTTTGTCTCCTCGGCTCCTTCCCTTTAAAATAGTTGTTTATCATATTCATTCAAGGCTCATAGTAGATTAATAATAATGTTATAAAAAAGATGAAAAATCATTAAAAAAAAAAAAATTATTTGAGTGGCAAACTATAGTCTATTTCTACTCCTAATCTATCCATCTGTCCCAACTTACATTCACCACGTAAATTCCAACTTGCTTCCGACAGGAGTCGAACCCGTGACCTCATACTTATATTTCACACCTCATACCGAATAGGCTAAATTCCACGTAGAATAGAGATGGTTTCTGTGCATTTAGGTAGAGAGAGAGTGTGTGTGTTTTATTATTAGTTATTAAGGGGTATTTATTGATAGTATGCATAGAAGTAATTTAGGTGTGGTTATTAATTAATACAGATTTGAAAATGGTAATAAAGGATTAGAAGGAAGGAAAGAAAGCGGGCGGGCGGGCCTTGTGGTAGTGGGCTCGACCGACCGGGAAACAAAGGGAATAAAGTGAAACATCCTGGCACGTGACGTGGTCATGGAGTGGACTTAACCCATAAAGTGACCCGATTTGTCAATGTCACTTCCCTCTTTCTTTTCATCACTTTTCATTTCTCATCCTTCATACTTTTCATACTTATACCAATCGAGTTCCGCCTCTTTTAGTTGACCAAAAATTTTCACTGGTTTTCGATTTCAAATTTTCAAAATAAATGTTACTTCTTCATAAAACAAGTGAAAAATTTGTAAACATGTTCAGGTATTAATTTGTTTGTTCAGTCTTGAAATTTAATAAAAATCAGAAAACATGTTTAGGTACGATATCGGATTACTTTACAATGAATAGTGATTTCACAATGGTGATGAAGGAGAGGAGAGGGAGAGTTTCATGTAGCCTATTCATGTCTGGAAGGAGGAGATGAATGAGAGGTGGAATGAATATCTAAACAAGCCATTTAAACTTGATTTTGGAATTTTGAAAATTTTGTTTTCATTTAAATTTAAAAATTGTTGAAAATAAGCTAAAGTTGTTTTCAACATTTCAGTTATAAATTCTGAAAATGATTTTTTTTAAAAAAATATGCAAATGAACATGTTTTCATAAAATTGTTGTTTTTATTAAAAAACGAAACCGAAAACACTTCTGTTTCTATTCTATTCTTGATGCATTTAGGAGAGAAATAAAAAGGGAAACTGAAACAAAGCGCGCACACGTCTTTTCCATGTAATAGAAAACAAGAGTAACTTATTCCCACCATAATTTATCATTTAAATTAAAGTTCAAACATTTCATTACAAAAGTATATATTTGGGTTTAATATTGAAAAAACCCAATCAACTTTCTTCATTTTTTTTAATTAAGTCCTTAATTTTTTTTCCAATTGTTCAAATCCCTAAAATATGTTTGTGTTATTCAAAAGTATATATCTTTGATTAACTACCAGATTTGTCGGTAAATACAACCGATAAAACAAAAAAAGTTTGAGGACTTAATCGTTATAATATGGAAAGAAGGTGAATTTTTCCAACATTAATCAAATGAAAAAACTAATGTTACTAGTTTGTAACCGGTCAAACAGTCAAACATACACTTTTAAAGAAGACAAAAATAGTTTAAAGATTTAAACAATAAAAAAAGAAGTTTAGGAACTTAAATCGCAAAAATAAAAGAAATTGCTTAGATTTAAATATTAACCTTTAAAAAAGGTAAAAAAGAAAAAGACTTTTTTTAGACATGTCTATGGGTGGATAGATAATATATGATATTTTTTAAAAAAATAAAAAAAAAACTAACAAGACCTTAATCACTTAAAAAATGAAAACTGATGAGATTTATTTTTTATTAATATTTTCTCCTTAAATTAAAATATAATGGATGTGATTATAAGATTACACATTGTCTATACTTTCGGCCACTTGTTATTGGGCTTTCGCTTTCAATGCGTGCTTCACATATGTACGTACATACTTGACAACCCACCCTGACCCTGTTACTAATATCTACTACAAACATTTTTGTTTTATTTGTTTATCTCCTCTTTTATTTATAAGGGAGTATGTGATCTCTAGGTTTCTTTACAAATTTATAAAAGGATAGTATTTAAATATTTAATTCTATAAAATAACAAATTGTTTTCATTTTTGATATTATTATAACCTAAAAGTTTTATGTCATTTAGCTTTACTGATATGTTAATGTTAGTTGATCCGTTTATACAATCATTTACATGAAGTCGGTTTCTTGATGAAATGTAATAGGTTTCTTTCTTTTCCTTTTTGCAATGCCGATGTTGATGCCGAATATATGTTGGTATTTAAAATCGATAAACAAAATGAAGTTTGGTTCACTGAATTGAATTCGAATGAACTGAAATTTTAGTTATTATTGTGTTTGGGGTGAGTCAGTGGCGGATCCAGAAAACTATAACATTGGGGGCAAAAAAAACTTGCCTTAAACATAAAAATGGTTGAACGATACAATAAAGCAAAATGATAGCCAACGTTATACAATATCTAACTAAACAAACAACTGCAAATATAAAGAACAAAACAATTATATTCTCTATGACTTTTCATTTTTTGAAAACGATTAAGCCAATAATGTCGTCTTACCTCATCTCTTTGATTAAGATTATATTCCAAAATTTTTGGCCTTTTAGAGGGAATCCGTTACATAAATAGGCGTTGAAGTAGAATTAGTCCATGAAATTTTATTAATAGCACTTTCTGTAAAAATAATAAAAAAATTATTCAATTCAACAACTAGTAAATTTAAATTTAGATCATTTAACAATCCTACAAAAAATTTATAAAATCCAATTCAAGAAATTCACAACATAATCATAAACCAACAAATCACTTCATAACATATTAACACTAGTTACTACTCACAGAATTATAAACTAATAAAACTTAAATCTAACCGTTGATTTTTGGCTAAAGACAAAACTTCAAGCAATTAATGCACAAATGGCTATTGAAATTCAAGAAAGGCATGCTGTAATACAAATCATACCACTCGTCCAAACCAATATATATCCTTTTGTGTTTTGGGCTTCTAAAATTGTTGGGGGCTTAATAATAAATATATTGAGGGCCTGGATTTCTCTTACATGGACTACAAAAGGTTGTTTGGCAATTCGTTGAGGGCCCAGCCCCCTCCTTTGGAATACGTGCATCCGCCCCTGGGGTGAGTGATAAAAAAAATGGATTTTAATATTGATTAAAGATATATGTAAGTTAGAATCTAATTAATGTATGACTTGATACAATGTCAAATTTCTATAAACAAAACATCCGATGGTAACTATATAAAATTTAACCTTTTATCATTGTGATCAAAAGTTTCAACAAGCTAAATTGGAATCTCAATTTCTTCAAATTTCATTCCGTGAACCAAATATCACCTTAATTTATTTACAACATTATGCACAATTCTTGGAGTTTTCTCTATCTTATCCCATGTCGACCCACTACGGCCACCACATCTACACCCTTTTACCACTACAAAACGTCCCTCACACCAGGTTAGATCCTGAATATTTTCATGCCCATGACAAGTTAGAATAATAATGCCTTTAAAAAAAAAGTAAATGTACAATATATTATTTTTTAAGGGGTTTAGTTGCTTCTTATCTTGTTTGATTTGAAACTAAACAAAAATTATCTGACTGAAAAGTAAATTAAATTTTTCGTTATTTCTTCTACTACACATTATGTCTTCTTATCTTGTTTGATTTGAAACTAAACAAAAATTATCTGACTGAAAAGTAAAGTAAATTAGTAAAGTAAATTTTTTGTAATTTCTTCTAGTACACAATATGTATTTTGATGCTAATATAATTCTGACGCTTGTTACATTTTTTGATTTCATTGTTCTTCTCGTCTAAGATTATAATTTTTATAATTAACAATAAAAATTTGAACATTGAAAAAAAACAAATTAGCAGGAACAAATTAATTATTAATTTTTCTTGTAGGTAAATATTATTAATTAACGAATATCTTAAAGAATGAAACAAATCCATAAGCAAAATGCACGGAAAAGAAAAGAAAAAGTTAAAACAAACGTTGCTGTTATCCAAGTTTATTTAATTTTTCCGAATATAATCACGTGCCTTAGCTGCCACGTGGCATTTGAGCATGCCACCTCCAAATTGAAAGTGGAAAACTTTAGTCAACTTGTTAATTTATTTGATCACGGTTCAAAGCTAATCAATCAAAGTATTATCATAAAGTATTCAAGTTCAAGCAAAAAAATCTACTGTCATCTGTTGTCATAGATTAACTTTTACAAAAAAACAAAATTTATAAGTTATTTGACTTATTTCTAGTAATTAATATTTTTTTAGAACAAAGAAATCTTGATCTTACTTATCTTTTATAATTTAACTACTTTATGAACTCATGTATTATGTGAATAACTTTTAATAAGTTATTAGTTAGATAAAATCTTTAAAAACTTAAAACTAAACCATATAATGTTAATTCTTATAAAATATAACGTTAATATTAAAAAAAACCCCATCAAGTTTTTTTATTTTCACGATTAAGTCAGTGTATATTTGACATGTTTGACCAGTTTCCAAACAATAACCTTAGCTTTTCACTTGATTAATGTTGGAAAATACTCATCATCTTTCAATATTATAACGATAAATCCCTAAACATTTTTGTTTTATTAGTTGTATTTTACCGGCAAATCTGGTAGCATGTCAAAAATATATATTTTTGAATAAAACAGATAATCGTACAAGTATTTGTAAGAAAGCTCGTAATGATCTCGTAAAGAAACTCACTAAAAGATCATACAAGTATAAACAGATAATCGTACAAGTATCTCGGGAAAATATGCAAACTCATCTGACCCTGAAAAGCTCACTCCTTAGGTCTCGGTTCCTTGCCCGTATCCTTACCCTATCAACTCGAGACCCTAGAATCACAACATAGTAACCTAACATTACAAAATACAGCTCAATAACTCTATACACGATTCCCAAGTAAACACACACAAACCCAAATACCCAACACACGTATCCTGTGTAGCCCAAAACCCTAACCCTAAACCCTAGCCGGATCGCGGCCGCGCTCAACTGATCTTGGTCGAGATCCTCATCACGGCGCGGCGCGAGCTCGACCCGTAACCGCCTGCGTCCCATTGTGGCCCGAGGTCATCTCAGGAACATCGATCACAGCCGCACTCACAGACAAACAGTAGAAGTTCGACTCTGTTTCTCACAGACCAGGGGATTTATCGCCAACCCGATCTCAGCTCGGTTTTACCCAACCAAAATATCCCGAATTTGTTCAATGATGTATGTAAGGTCAATTCACAAATCCAGTAACTACTAACAACATAAAACTCATAAAGTCAAACCCTATATTAGTTGAACTTGGTGAAGGAGATGATAATAAATTCCAAGAGAGAATTCTTCACTTCTTAGTTGTTGCTGCTGGAATCAGATACACCCACACACATGCTTATGTTTTGGAAAGGGAGGAATGAGTTAAGCAAGCACATACGTGAAGTTTATATATGTTTCGTTTATAATTTGCCTTGATACCCAATATTCGATCCCGTTATCATAAGACACAAGTTTATCTCATCGGGCTCCAAATTAATCAACGATAACCAAGATTGTAATATTTTATTAAAAACTTAATCTCATAACCCGGTTAACTCAAAACCTCGTCACGTGACGGTTCAACGTATAACTCAATAATTGGAATTGGATGATTAGAATAAAAAGATGGGTTAATATTAATATTAAGGGAAAATTAGAGTGGATAAGGATTAAGGAGCTGGAGGAATGAGAAAGGAAAGGAAATAGGAGAAGGTGGGTGGGGTGGGGTGCAAATGTGCAATGGTGCATAGGATAGGAAAGGATAGGAAGTTGTAGCAGAAGGTGCAGGGAATGTGCAGAACATGCGGTACAAGTGATGCCTCACTGTCTCTCACATGTATGCTCCTCCCCTCTAACTCTATAACCTACAACTCCCTCCCTCTTTCTTCTATGGGTGTTACTTCATGCACCACATCTATATCCTACAATTGACTTAAAACATGCTTTTTTTCATAACTAATCATTATATTTTATTTGTTTACACTCTTTTGTCCAATCAAAAGATAAATATTTATAGGTCAAATGCATAAAGGTGGTGTATGAGAAATTAGAGGTGGTGCATGAAGAAATAACCTTCTTCTATTCACCCTTCCCTTCCCATGTGCATGCGCCGCTTTGCGCACTACGCACCCCCCCCCCATCCCCTTTCACATGCTCCCTTTACGGAGGCCACGCCTCTCTCCCTCCCTATTTTACAACTAGGCCCCCCTCCATTTCCCTTTTTTGCCCCTCTTCCTATCCTACCATTTTTTCTTTTTCATTAATCTCTCTCTCACACACACCCATGTGCCATGTATATATAATATATGTATGTATATTCAAAGAGAGAACCGTAAACCAATTCCCTTTTCTGCCCCTCCTCTCTATTCATATTCTCATCCAACCATTTTTCATTTTACATCATCTCATATCATATCATATCTTTCTAACCCACCACACAGACATGTATAAATAAATGATCTTAATGGACCTCCTGTTTCATTTTTTTTTTTAAACATAATTACTACACAATGATTCTGTATTTTTTCTAATGATGCAATACTTTTTTAGTTATGCATACTATTTTTAAAAATAATTATTATGTAAAGGGTGTCAAAAATTAGGACCCATAAATAAAAGAGTGGATAAACATTATGGAGTAATCAATTTTCTTTTCTGCCCCTCCCTCTCTCTATTCATATTCATCCAACTACTTTTCCATTTACATAATGCCGTGTACGTTCTCTCTCTTACACACACGTATATAGATACAAAACTAATGAATCAACGTAAAATGTAATAAAGTGTTGATTCATTTAATCAGTAATTTATAATTAATTATTTATATTTCAAGAAATGGTAAATTAATATGTGAAAAAATGAATTACATCACCTCTCATGTTTCAAGATATATTTAGGTTTTCATTTGATTATATATAAAAACACACACACATAGAAGAAGGTTCAATGGAAAACCAACATTCATGGAAAAACTTTAGAAAACATTAATGAGTCCTGGACAATTATGTTGTATTGAAATTGCTCAGGGATCAGAGTAGAAAAGTAAAAAAAAAAAAACCAAAGATCGATTGTGGTCAGTTTCAACCGGATTACATAATGGCTTTTCAGAATTGTTATAGTATTGACCATTGAGTTTTACTTTTACATAAAGGGCAAGGGGTATTTTGGTAAAAAGGGATGAAATGGACCCTTCACATGTGCCGTTTGCAGTTTAGCAGGCTTTGTAGGAGATGGGTACCATCTTCTTCCCGCTATAATTCTTTCAAAACTCTACTCACATACCAATATACCATTCCTTTTGTCGTTTTCTGCTATGCTTTTTAACCCATTCATCCATACCCTTTTTACATTTTTTAACTACTTAATTGTCTTTTCTTTTTTTATGTTTTTTTTTTGAAAAATTACAAATAATTAATTTAAAATAAAAATGCTGATATTTTTTTTGAGACAAAAGAAATATATAATCAAACAAATGTCCATTCAATCAATGAGTTTGGCCTGATTGGTATGAGAAGTGCTATGTAAGGATAAGGTCATGGAATTACGGGATTGACTCCTGTTGAAATTTAAGTGGTGAATATAAGTTATGAATTTTAGAAGGGCTTTTCTTCTCACATCACACCTATTTTCTTCTCACACCATCCCTACATATTTTAACCTATAAAACTCTTCTCTTTTTCATAACCCATATTGATTACTTAAGGTTAAATAATGGTTTTGAGTCCTAGCACTAAAGAGTAGCATATACATTTTTTAGTCATAATTTCACTTCCTCCCCTCATTTATTACACACATAACAACACATCTTTTGTTTTTTTATATACAAAAACATTTTTTTAATCCAAACTTTTAAAAATGTATAACGAAATAACTTAGAATAAGTTTCTATTATTTTTTGTTTTCTTTTTTCAAACAGAATAATTTTATAATTCACTATTAAATACAAATCCAAACATCCTTTTATTTTAACCTCCTCACCTTTAATATCTATCTATACTATTAAAAGAGTAACTAAATGTCACATGATATGCTAACATTTAATTTGCCACATGTCGATCTCTCCTTTTACCACGTCATTTACTGATTTTATTTTTAAAATTTAAAACAATTCAAATCTATATAAATCTTATATGGAGTAATTTAATAACAAACTAACTAAAACTAAGCAAACTTTATTATTCATATAATTATTATATTATACACATATAAATATCAATTTCTAAAATTAACTCATGTAATACATGGGTAATAACCTAGTTACACTAGTATATTAACCATGTAACACTAGTGGTGTTCATAAAAATCCGAATCCGATCCGAAAATGTGGATTCGGATAGTAAAATTCCATATTGTCAGATAATCCGATATCCGAAAATTCAAAAAAAATTATTTTTTTATATCTCTAATATTGATTATTTACATAATATTGAGTGTTTATTATTATTCTAATTTATATGTTTTAGTTTTATTTTGATATTATAGATTTATTAACTAATATTTTATATTTTTCGTTTTTTAATCTTTTTTTAGTCGTTTTGAGTAAAATAATTTCGGAAACATTTAGTTTTTGATATATTTATCTTTAATTTGTATTTGGATATATCAAATTTAATTTTATATATTTAAATATATGATATAATTATTTTAAAAAGTGTAAAAAATATAAATTTTCGGATTCGGATAGCAAAATTCACTATCTGAAATTTCGGATATCGGTTTTGGACAGCCCTATGTAACACATGGGTATGTTTAATAAATTTAAAAAATATGAATTTATATTTATTGTTGCTTTACTAACAATTATATCTGAAATTTCTTAGGACACCACCCCTAATTTCTCATCCACCACATCTATCTTAAAAGTCTATAAACCTATTTTTAATTTAATTTTTAATTAAATCCTTATAAGACACATGTAAACATATTTGCATATGTGTATTTTTTTTTAAGATAAAAACCAAGGGTTTTTTTTCGTCTTTGATTGAAATTTTTTTTTAAACTTTTCTTTTATCCTTTTATTGAAAAACAATTAATTAGCATACACACTGGGTGCGTTAATTACCGAAAATTTTCATCTCATTTAAAAAAAAAATAAAAAATAGTTACGTAAATTTCATAAATTTTCATTTCACTTTTTAAAATATCACTTTTCTCTAGGGGTGAGCATGAGACGGTTTGGTTAGGTTTTTGGCCAAAACCGAAACCGAACCGAAAATTCCGGTTTTTGATATGGAGAAACCGTTCGGTTTCGGTTTTTTCCGGTTTCGATTATCGATTTTTCGGTTTACACCCGTGGGTTTTTCATTTTTCAGGAGCGGTTTTTTTTTTTTTTTGTTTAAACCCGAAAAATCTTAAACATTTTTTTTACTAAACTTGACTTTTCGTTTACTAAACTTATGCTTTTCTATACTAAATTTAAACGCTATTTGATAAATCATTATCATTAAAAAATAATTGCTTACGTTTGGATTTTTAATCGACTTATGTGTTAGTTTAATAATTTGATTTAATAAATTGGATATTAAATATTAATTTAGTTAGTTTGATGAATTAACTAGGTTATTACCCGTTTACTACACGGGTTGATCTTATTAATTAGAATATATAAACAAATAAAAAAGTATAAAATAATCATAAGATTTAAATAAAAAAATAGATACATAATTTCAAATCATAAGCCGGAAATACTTTTTTATAAACAACATTTGTTTTTTTGATGTTAACTCTACATTCATTGTCTAAAATTAAAAGTTTTAAACCTTCTTTACTTTTAACTCTAGAAAGGACAACATTTGCATAAAAAAACACTAAGTTGAAGGCTTTATTTATAAAACATTTGCTAAGTAATTCCATTTATTAATTTAATTTAATTCTTTTTATTCAATATTATTAAAAGGAAAAAGATCCTATACACGTGGCCAATTAATTAACATTCTCTACTTCACATATAATTAAAATAAACATAACTATTAACAATATCAATTAATTAGCATTTTAATAGCATAAATATCAATTATATATATAATTGAAAATGTTTCCTGTAATATATGAGTACATAACATTAAATAAGAGTTAAAGTAGAAATAACTCAATAAATATATAAAATATTTATAAAATTTAAATTAATTTAAAAAACCGGTTCGAAAACTATAACTTGAAAACTTAATAAATTCACTTTTTATAGAATCTCTTGTTTTTTTTCGAAAACTATAACTTGAAAACTGAAATTGAAAAATGACTAGTTTTCGTGAACCAATTAATTAGGTTCGGTTTGGAGAGGGAATCTGAAACCAAACCATTTACTGCGGTTTTTTCGGTTTGGTTTTTTCGTTTTTCGGTTTTCCAGTTCGGTTTTTGCTCACCCCTAATAAACAGTATACCAATTATTGTAAACAAATCTTTATATAAATAGTATATGTGTTTCTTTTATAATAATTATAAAAAATATGTTTCTTTTATAACAATTAAAAATTTTGATTTTTAATTTAACCAAACGAAAAACGGAACCATTTCTATCACCTATCCTATTTTTCATATTTTATAATCACACATCTTACTTTTCTTAAAACTAAAACTTCATTAATTAAACAAGTTTTCACTTTTTATTGAAATCCTTGTTTTTTTTTCTTGTGAAAACTATAAGTTGAAATCTGAAATTGCAAAATGACTAGATTTCGTTAATAAACGCAATAGAGTATCATTTATTTAATAATTACTTCTAAACATTTTATTTAGCAAATGATGTTTCATATTTTTTTTAAAAAATTTTCTTAAACATGTCAAAGAAGTCGTTTTTGGTTTGTTTGTAATATGTTTTAAATGTTTTCAATTCACAAATATAGAAATAATCACTCTCAGTTTTATGTCAACTCAATAAACTTTTTTTAATGATTCGGTAAACATTTTAATTATAACACAAAAATTTTTAAATAAAACAAATATATAATATTTCAGATATATTTTTATACAATTTAAATTATTTATGTTATCTGACACAATAAATTTTATGGTTTTAAAAAGATTATTAAATATAAATAAACTATTAAATATTTTACTACTAAATAACAACATTGAAATAAAAAAATTATGAAAACTTAAAAAACTAATAAAAAAGTGTCACATCAAGATGAGTGTGAACTAGTGTTAAGTTGTCACATCTTATAGGTCTTGTCAACTATAGTTGACTTTATATGTACACCTACATATAGATATGGTGTACAAAGTACTAGGGATGTAAACGGTTCCGGAACCGGAACCGATTTAACCGAAACCGAATATTAAAGATTGTAAGAACCGATAACCGAACCAATAATTATAATGCGGTTCCGGTTCCGGTTCGGTTATGGTACGGGTATTTCGGGTACGGAACCGATTAGAACCGAAAATTAAAAAATGTATATAATTGTATCTATTATAACACGATATAAACAAAAAAACATGAAAATATAATAAGAGAAGTGTCGATCATGATGTTTTCATATAAATTTTGTAGTTTCACCATCCTAAAAATATTGTTCCAACAAATGATTTTTTTGGTTTTCACATTGTGGGCTTTTAAATCGTTTCTTAATTTGCATATTATGAGCTTTTCAAATAATCGGTTCTATAACCGATAAAACCGATACCCGCAGAACCAATAACCGAATAACCGAGAACCGAATATTGAAGATTATAAGAACCGATAACCGAACCGAATACTATAAATCGGTTCCAATCGGTTCCGGTTCTGGTTTCGGTTCGGTTTTTCGGTCATTCCACACATCCCTACAAATTACCACCCATTTTAGAATTAGAAGTAGGGTAATTTATCGTAAAAAAAAGGGTTAATTGAGTCAAAAGGTAACATACTGTCACAATTTTTTCAATTTGGGTAACATACTAATTTTTTTCTAATTAAGTTGACATACTTTCCAAATCAAGTCAATCAATGTATATTGTAACCTTATCAGATTGAAAATGTAAAAATTATTAACGTGACAGTTTTTTTGTCCAGTCAACAATTTTTTTTATAGAAATGACAGTTTAATTGTTATATGATGCACTATTTTCTGCAATTTAAAAAATACTTTTTGATAATATATTGTTATTTTGAGCAAATCTATACTATATATAATAAGAAAACCACTTGGAGTTTCTGGACCATTGGATGAAAATAAATCAATGGTCCAGATTAATGACAACTCATAATTATTTATGAAATGTCTCTTATACCCTTAACTAAAATAAATAATTACACCTATGCCATATATTAATTTTTAGAAGTTACCAAATTCAACTCATAATTACTTATGAAGTTACCAAATTCAACTCATTACCTATATATGGATTATTAGGGTTATATTTTTGTCTCCAATGTGTCAAATGAGTATATTATAAAAAATTAAATTACAATTAAAACTGGTTGAAAGTCACATAAAGTGTGTTCAATTGCATATAATATAATTTGCCAATAATAGACATGAATATTATATGATGTTCAAATCCTATATGTATTAGAGACAATTAGTGCCACAAAAATATCAAATTGACACATGACGTAAAATTAGTGACACAAAAATATCAAAATGATAAAAACAAACATTGTAAAATACAATTTTACAAGTAGGGTCTATCCGAAAAAAATTATTGTAATATTAATTAAGTAACTTAATTTAATTTACCCACGTGTCCGTTGGTCATAATCTAGTTTAAATATAATTATGCAATATTAGAAATTAAGAAAACTGATGACTAGATACAGAAACTGTCATGTCAGTATTTTTTACCTCTTAATCCGATACAGTTACATTAATTGACTTGATTTGAAAAGTATGTTAACTCAAATAGAATTTTTTTTAGTATGTTACCCAAATTGAGAAAACAGTAACAATAGATTACCATTAGAAGTAATTAACCCTAAAAAAAGTTGTACATTCAATCAATTTTATCGACAAATATTGTTACATAGTATTCCCACATGCCTGGACAACATCTATTACTTTGTTACTGTTGAATTTATCATATTTTTATAGATAATAATTTTAATCTATAACTTAGGGATAATAATAAATCCGTACGGCTGGCAGAAACGACAAACGAAAAAGAAGAAATGGCATATTCGTAAATAGTGCACAAATGGGATGGCAATAGAAGATGACCCGATTACTTAAACCCCCCCAAAACGGTGTTGGTTTCATCAAACCCACCCAAACCGGAGAAATATTAAAACTGCATCACCGGTACCCTCTGAAATTCCGGTTATGGGGTCGACGCCGAGGAGATTAAAGAATTTTCAGGCGAGAAAACGATGGACGTCTTCAGGGTACAGAAGAACGAGTAAACATCAGACCAAACCAAGCATAACGAGGACGTCATCTGTTTCCGACAAGCTCGAGGCTCTGAAGAACCTCATACCGGCTCAGGAAACCGCCACCGACTCATCCGCCGATCAGTTGTTTCAGGAAACCGCTGACTACATTCTTCTTCTACGAACACAAGTCTCCGTCTTACAAAAACTAGTCGATTTTTATGGATCGTCTTCCTCCTCCCTTGTACAGCAGTAAACTAAACACTACATATATATTTTTAATTTTTAATTTTTTTAATTTGAAGCAGAGGTAATCAAACTCATTTCTTCATCTATATAATTTTTTTTTTTTTTCATTTAATTAGATTTTGAATGCCTGTACTTCAGGGACCTTGGAATATTTAAATTCGTTTTCATTTCATTTAGGTTTTCAATCGCTTAAATTATCTTACTTAATTTTGTTTTAATCCACGATTTCATTTGGATTTATATGTTTGATTGATTAAATTGAAATTTCATTAAATAAAAATGGAGGAAACAGAACGACAGTTTGGTTCTGCACAGAGTGTCGACGGGGAATCTGCGTATTTCCGGTACCGGCGGTAGTTTAATTGGGTTTGGTTTTGATTTTGGTCCAAAGCAACATAGGTGATGATGGTGATGAGAATTTGTATTTATGGTGAAGCTGCTTTGTGGGTGGCATTTTCTTATGTGTTTAATAAATTATTTTGGGGTATAATTAACTTGTATTTTACACACATTAAAGATTCTACATCTATTTCACGGTTTATTGAATTTGACAAAACAGAGATGAGCATTGAACAATATGGAAAGTTGGTTCAGGGTTATGTAATTCTACCCAGATTCAATCGAGACCGGCAACTTCATTTTTGTTTTTCCACTGAAAAGTCAAAATTGATAAATATGAACCTCAAATCAAGCATATAAATTTATCAAGAAAATCATATAATGATTAATATAGTGTAATCCTCCATTCAACAGATGGAATCGCTCCCACCTTTTTCTATAATCGTTAATGTCTGTTTTATGATTGTTTGGTGGTTAATCAGCTGCGTAAGTTTACTTTCCATCTCTTCTTTCCAGCTTTGTTAGAATATTAATATAAATCGTCAGAACATATTAATATTGGTAATGAATATTATGGAAGGAGAACTAATAATCCTCCATATCCTATCCAATATTCATTCATTTAATTTTGTCCATATCTACCGATGGTGGATTAGATTGGATGACGACCGTCATCCCTACTAACAATTCATCCTCAGCATATTACTATATTGTTTGCTTAATGGAATAATTAAGAAGTTGTAAAATAACGGTCCAAAATAATGTAGATTCTAAATGCTAAAAAAATAACCGAGCCTGCTGGTTATTGATCAAGCTACGTTAAAGACTTAAAGCAGGTGGGTAGTCATCTTGCCAGAAGTTGCCTGCCTGCAAACAGTGGACCAACTGGTAATAGTTGTAAGCAAATGCTAAATGTTGCAGGCTCCAAGTGATAGATCACTCGATTTGCATAATACCCATTTCCTCATTTTGGTTGCCTTGACACAATTTTTTAATATTGACATAAAAAAAGATATTATATTCCCAAATTATAGTCCCGTTCTAATAACGTGACACGTTTACCAATATCTAGAACATAAACCTTGAAAGCAACGTGAAAAGTATTCCAAGTTCAAACCTGCATGTCAACACAGATAAAAATTCCAAACCACAATAATTAGGGTACGCTAAAGTTTATTTGTAGTTATTATAACCAAATTGAATGTCTAAAGATCTTCACGTACCAAGTACATAATATAAATCATAATAAATGCGGAAGCCGTTTCTGATACCACGAGTCATCAAACTCTAGATCTTGATGTCGATGCATTTCTCTTATCAATTGCACCTGAAAAGTTGTCTCTACAAGTGGGGTAAGCCGTCGTCTAACGAGTAACAGATTCAAAAACACAAACCAGCATATATAACATGATCAACACAAATATCGGTTCAAATTCAACATGTATAGCATTACGACTCGCTCGATTTAGCATAGACGAATAGGTACAATTACCGGCTCCCCTGGTGCATGGCGTACGACTTGCTCGGTTAGCATGTGTACAAATGAAAGCATGAGGCTCGCCCGACATGCAGCTCGGAAGCACACATCAACTTCGATAAATTCTCATAATCCACATAATACACACTATGTATACGAGGGAAATGGTTATCAGGTAACAGCTCAAGGCAACAGAATGAATAACAATAATCTAGGGTAATCATGGTAATGAATCATTAATCATAGTAGTACAAACGAATATGATATCTAGTGCAAACATATTATGTATGATCATTTGTGAAATTAAATTAATTACTCATAGTGCCCGTAATTCGTACTCGCCAAACGACTACTCGCTATCAGTTGAAGCACTAACGAAAACCACACGTCTCAATCGAATCACTAGAGCCCTGATATCAAAATATATTGCCTATTTATCATAACTTTATAATTTGCCAAGCCTGCTATGTATTTAATTAACTAAAGTTTCAAGGACTAAATCGGTAACTTTAGATTTATTAGTTAAATTTATTGAGATCGTAGAATTTAAATTTTAAAGTTATTAGACCAATATTAAATGTCTAGATTTAATAATGACTTAAACGTTATAAGCTCATAACCCTTAATATAAAATTGATTGATCAATGAATTATTTTATAGTTTTAGTTCATTCAATTATCAACCTAATTTAATTAATAAAATGATTAGATGAATAACCCAATAAATAACCATGATCCAAATGCAATTTATAATTTAACCCTTCCAGTGAATTACCCACTTGAGTTATTATATTTAAATCAACTAATTTAAGATCTCAAGCCAACACAATTATATCCTAAACCCATCTGATTTAATATTGACGATTTGATCCAATATCAATTAAATATTAAACCCAGTAACCACCTCAATCTGAAAAATCTAAACCCAACCAATTAAACTACCCAACTTATGTTAATAATCCAAATGATTTAACAAAAGCCTAACACCACTCTTTTGTTTTTTCTTGACTTTACTTGAATGAATGCAGCAACAACAAAAAGATGGACAGCAATCGGTTTGGCCCAAAATTAAAGCCCAACTAAATCCCTTTTACTCTCTTGTGCTGGAAGCTGTAACAGAAGGAAAACAGAAACAGGCCCATCGTCGGCCAAACAGAGGAAGAATAGAGTAAGACCGGCCGACCACTGGCCAAGGCGGCGGCAGCACTGGCGGTGCCGGACAGGTCTCCGATGACCTCTCGAACATTTATAACACTAGATTCTCTCATTTAAACCTCTAAAAGAGGTAGAGCTTTTAGTAGCTGAAGCTTCTGAGAGCTGAAACTTTTTAAAAGAGCGGGAGATTTTACTTTTATAAATGTGTTTGGTAAAAGTAGCTGTAGGTGTAATTTTTAGTATTAAATTACATAAAAAGACATTAATATTAATTAAAGATGGTAGTTTATGATTAGGAGAGTAAAAATGTAATTATGTTTGACCAAAAGCTCCAGAGCTTTTCAAATGCTAACGTTTTATAAAAGAACTTTTTTTTTGAGAAAATGAAAGCTTTATGTTTCATTTCAAACAAGACTTTTAGTTTTAGTAGAGCTTATTAAAACCAAAGATACTAAAAGCACTTAAAAGCATTCTACCAAACATAGTCTTGGAATCAGATGTTCTTGTTTGTATCGATTTGCTTCACTTTGGATACGTTTGGTATCGTTAGATAGAATCATTCATCATATAACCATCAATTATTTATTTTAACCAATGATAGGTACACATAAATAAAAGTTGGCATGTAAAATGAAGAAAAACAATTAAAACTTCATTATCTTTTCATGTTTATTATTTTCTCCACATTTTATAAGAAAATAAAAGAGGTTCATTCTCTACTCTTTTTTATTGAAAATCATAACTTGTCATATAACAAAAAAAAAAAAAAAAAAACTTATAAACCTTGTGTGATTTCATTTTATTCAAATTCATCATAACAAACATCTTCTTATAGTCTTAGCAACAAATGGATATTATTACTATAGTTAATTATCACTAAATATATGATTGGTGCTAAAGTTTGCAATAAGACTTCTGTAATCTATATATAATCAGTGTAGAAGATAACGCACAACCATGGAGATAAGAATGATCTTCATGTACAACCAATTCATGCATCAAAGTACATACATGAATGCATAAATGAACACACATACAAGAACCAAGAAAACAGAATAATTATCACAAGATTCTTTCTCTGATTTATTATTGAACACCAATGCCATTATACTATGTGATACAATCACCACCACCCAAGGATGATGGTGCTGCACCACCAGCCTCACAGCTGGTGGTTGCCTCCTCTCATCGCTGCCTCTCTTCTCTCCCTCTCCATATCTATCTGATCTGTCTTCGCTAATCTGTTCTTGTGTTCTATATATATATATATATATATATATATATATATATATGACTAACGTAACAAATATGCAACTAATATGCAACTAATCCCTCTTAGTTACATAAAGCCCCCTCTAAGTTTTACTACAATACACTAACACACCTCACAATCAGTATAAATAATTTTTGTTTTTATAATACATGTTAATGTGTAAAGTTTAATGAAACTTTAAGATACTTGAATATTTTATAAAATGTAATCAAATTAATATTTAAATGTCAATTAAATTTTAAAAAGGATGCATCGTCATGATTGAAGAAAGAAAATGAAAGTTAAAACTAAGAAATTGCCTAATATTCTAACACTAAGATCCATGAAATGTATGTTACATGACAAAACTACATAATAGATGTGATTGACGAGTCACCTCACCTAACTCCTATATTATTAGAAAATTAGTTAGACTTTGTTATCACACTTCCTTGTATATCTCTTTTGTATATCGTCTCTATATATAGTGAAATACACGTCTCTCACAATTTGTGGTGAGTAATATCTCTTTCTCACACTAGAGTTACAAACGTCTCCATAAGATTTTATATAATAATGCTATATTTTTGTATAGAATAACTTTTACTTTTAGATTATATGTTTAACAAATTTCATGAATTACTTAAATATATGTTTGACAACTTTAGGGGCCATTTAGTTAACCTGTTTTCAGCGAAAATTTTGATTGAAAACAAAAGTTTCTGAAAAATGCGTTCAGATCCATTGTTTTGTGTTGTTTTCAGTAAGCACAATAAATTTGAAAGCACATTTTTTAGGTTTTCACAAATTGTTTTCAATCTAGTCACCAAATTTATGATATAAAGGGGAGTGAAAAATGAAAACGCAAAAACTATTTATAATACATTTAAACACATTATTATATCTAAAATGCGATTTCTTAAAAACAATCATGTTTTTCAGTTTTATTAAAAACTTCAAACCGAAAATTTTCGCTTACTAAATGCAAGACTTTGATAACCTAGGCAATTTCGCGAACCAAACTCCATCTTAGGGTTTAGGTTTTACAATACCAAGTTACCAACACATTTTTTTAATGTTTTTAAATGTTATACATATGGTACATGTACTTTGATTTTCTTACAAATATGAAATAATTCTACATATATAGAGTTTGGTTTTTCATACTAATAGAGTCCGGTTTATGTAGAATCATACCATATCACAACAAGAAAAATCATTATTACTGAGTGACTGATCCATAAGTAATCCCTTGGTAATTATCGACAGATGATTTTTGTCTGTAAAAGTCAATTTTTTAGTAGTGTATTAATATAAAAAAATGAAGTATATGTATCATATGTGTAAAAGAAAGATAATGTATCATATTGATACATATGAAGAAGTGAGTTGGTATTACTTAAAAGTAAGTTTTAAAACCAAATATTATAAATGTTTTATATTATAGAAGATGTATCGATAAAAAGACTAAAATTTAAAAACCAAAACAAAATGGGGTTACTAGGTTGAAAACAAAAGAAGACATTTAAAAAGAGTTTTTAAGTATACTTGTAATTTTAAAAATTCAAAATTAAAAAACCAAAAACATCATAAATTTTTATGGATTTGAATGCCAATTTTGGAAATCAATATTTTCGATGAAAATTTTTACCTAAAACAGTTCAACTAAATAGATGCATATACGTTTTGTATTCGATATTATTATTCCCACTCCAAATCGATAAAGATGAACCTCAAATCCAAGCTTACAACAACTTTAGAAAGGAATTAGAGTCACATGCATAACGATCAAGCGAGAATCTTATTCGGATTCGGTGTTTTTCTCTTGGATCCACTCAATGAAATCGCTCAGATTCTTTTGCGAGGTCCCACCATTTTGGATACTGCTCGTAACTTTTTCTTGAAGAGCCAAGGCCTGTTCTTTGAATGTTTGGTTGTTGATCAACTGGTTCACTTTACTTTCTATCTCTTCTCGTGTGATGATTCCTGCATTGTTTTTGTTAAAGGCTAGTCCATTCTTCCAGATGTCGCAAACGTAAGATTGGTTATGAAACTGATCGGCAAAGTATGGCCAACACATGAAAGGAACACCGTTATTAACACCTTCTAAAGTAGAGTTCCAACCACAGTGGCTCAAGAAGCAAGCCACTGAAGGATGAGCCAAGACCTTCTGTTGAGGTGCCCAGCTAACGATTCGCCCTCGATCACCCACTCTTTTCATATAGTCATCCGGATAATCAACTGTAGTCTCCTTGGTTATGCCTGGCCGCACAACCCACAAGAACGGTCTGTTGGTTAGTTCAAGACCGAGAGCCAGTTCTTCAAATTGAGTCTGGTCGAAAATAGTGAAGCTTCCAAATGCTACATAAATGACCGAGCAGGCAGGTTGCCGATCAAGCCATGTTAAGCAGGTGGTGTCTTCTTGCCAGAAGTGGCCCGCTTGGTCGGCAAGTCGGTTACTTGCCAACAGCGGACCAATTGGTAACATCAACGAGAAAAGGCTAAATGCTGCAGGCTCCAGATGAATACTAGAATTACATAATACCCATTGTGTCATTGTGGCAGTCTTGGCAGCTTCTACCATAACATTAAAAGCTTCTTTTGTGGTGGCTTCATCACCAATACAGGCCCATGAGAGGTTGCTTGGCTTTATAGATGGCATGGTAGGTGATAGCTGAATCATATTATCATTTAAAGGAACCCCTGAAATTTAATACAAAGTTAGATCGAATAGAAGAATGAACTTAATTAACTTGTAAGTTGTAGTTGTTAGATTGTATCGAGTCGCAAGTGATGGAGGGATTTGAGTTTACCATAATCATTTATAAATCCATGATCGATTAGCTTCTGAAAGCTGAAAACGGAAGCCAGTGTAGCAGCTGAGGCAGGCCAGAAAGTGGCAGTTCTAATTCCCATAGTGTGTGCCAAATGTATGGCCCATCCCATGCAATTATCAGCAATAAGACAAGTGACTTTGCTATCTTGTTGATTGTTAAATGTGTTTAGAAGTTTTTGAAGCTTTCCAGGCATGGTTTTGAAGATTGATTTAGACTCCTTACCTAAATCGGTCCTGTCATCTGATGGTTCCAACCCATCTGGGATTGAAATCAATTGCAATTGTGGGCAGGTGGTTATGGTATCGGCAACCAGTTTGTGAATGATCTCTGTGTTTATGAAAGTGACTTTGACTCCATGCTTAACCAAGAATTGAGCAAGCTCCATCATAGGGATCACATGGCCTTGTGCTGGATAAGGAATGGCTATAACATGTTGACTCATTTTCATGTTTTAATTTAGATTAGATTGAGTACGCGATTATTATATATGCCTGGAACCCGAACCGGAAGTGATAATTGGATGTTTTTTTTATTAAATTAAATAGCTAGACAACCACAACCTAATCCTAGTTATTAGGTAGGCATTTATATTGGACTTAATATGCCAAACTTCCCACGTTTTTTCCTTTCCTTTTGCTTCCTCTCTTTTCTATCATAAAATTTTTTAAACCAAGAAAGATAAAATAAAATTTTATTTTTGTCAAGAAAGAATATGTAATTCGATTTTTTTGTCAAAAGAGGATAATCAAATGTTGAGTTTGCCAAACAAGAGACCATAAAATTAACATTTTACTTTCGGAATTGATAATCAATATCTTCTTTTCTCAAAATTGAATTTATGCCATCTTTCTTGGCATAAGAAATTTCATATTATATTTATAGTCAAAATATATATTTTATGTTATATTTATGGTAATTTTTCCTTAAATAAAACCTGTCATGACATTTTTTAAAAATTATCGTTTACCTAATCAGGTAACACATTACATTGAGAGGTGTGTTTCAAAAGTACAATCCCTTAATTAAAAAAAAACTTAACATGTTATCCAAATTAAAAAAATGGTTTAATATGAAAAAAAAACCCAACATGTTTTCATGTTTTCTGTGGTTTCATGACTCCATGTTATTTTTTTCCTAAAAAAGTACTCAAGGTAATATTTTCATTCTGACTTTCAAAGATGTTTTGTTTTTTTTTTTGTTATCAATCCTATGTTTAAACCAACATAATTTCACTTTTTTGTCCCGAAATTTTTTGAAACTTGAAGCCTTTTTCGAGGAAAAAAAAGAAAAATTCTAAAAATTACAAAGAATAAATAACTAAATGATTTTATTGATAAAAAGTAACACAATGATGCTAAAACACAAAAATATAAAAATCCATGTTGATTTTTTTTTTAATATTAAACACTTAAAAAAAATATAACAATATTTTACTTTTTTCATAATTAATTCATTAAAAAATTGTCTATACAAATGAAGAAATTTCAATTCGTTTTATCATAAATGTCTAGTACGGGTACGTTAGGTCCTATAAGATATAGACATAAATGGATGTACTAGAGTTTTGATCTTAGCCGTCAATTATCCAAACCTATAACAAAATGAAACATCATAGACGAACGGAATAAAAGATTCTCTTCCCATTTAAATTCAAATTTTCTTAATTGTATCAATTGACTTCACTTACCCTTAATAACGAATGTAGATAAACTATGGTACGTTAAGATTTATAACTTGTTTTTTTAACGTGTAACGATAGTCTTAATTTTCAATAAAAATGTAAATTCTATTTCTCTCATTCATTTTTAAAATGAAAAACATGAAAAAAATAAATAAAATTAGTGTTTTATTATTTTCGCTTTATTTTTTATGTCAACAGTTATTATATGTCATTCTCAGTTGTTTAATTAGTTTATAAACCTAAAAGATTTTATTTATAGGATTATATGGTATCAAACATATCCTAAGGTTATCAATGAGATACTTAATATTTGATTCATTTTAAAGTTATATAAGAAAACTAAAGTACATTTATCATATGTGTAAAAAAAAACTCATGCACCATATCGGTATATTTTGAAAACTATGATGGTATTATACGACCTTAACCATTTATAATAAATGCGATAGTTTGTGTAATTTTTATTTTTGATTTTATCACACACACATATGATATGGTTCCTATGAGAAGTGTATATTACATTACATCTTGGCATGAATTAATATTTTATGGTGATGAACATGTTAATTTAATATGGTACTCCAGTACCTCAGTCTAATATAGAATCTTATTGATCTTTTATATATATATATATATATATATATATATATATATATATATATATATATATAGAGGGAAGTTCAATGGAAAACCACAATGCATCTGAAAACTTGTGAAAATCGCACTGCACCACCACAAATGCATCAAATTCCCCGCGTGATGTATTAAAATCTCGCGTGATGCATCAAATTTCCCGCATGATGCATCAAAATTCCGTGTGATGCATCACTTTATTTACGATCATGCCACCGCGTTTTTCATGAAATGCATCAAATCGGACGGTATGCGTAGGTTTTCATAGTTTTCATGTGCATAGTGGTTTTCCATTGAACCCACCCCTATATATTAGACCTGGCAATTGGAGACACGAATACACGAGTTTGTGAGAGACACGACACGACACGAATACACGACACGAATACATCTTAAAAATTGAGATAAAACTTATTGCCCTTCGTGTATTCATGTCGTGTCAAATTCGGGTCTGACACGTGAAAACGACACGAATACACGAATTGCCAGGTCTACTATATATATAAGATTGAGTTCCAGTAAAAATCTCTCAAATTCGTGAGAACCACTATAAAATTTATGCATTTAATGTATAAATTATTCATTTGATGTTAAAATTTATACATTTGATTTTAAAATTTATACATTTGATAAATTATGGATTTTATGTAAACATTTACGTATTTCATGATAAATTTGTCCACTTATGCATGAATTTGTTCGTTTGACAAAATTTGTGCACTGCATTTAATGTTCAAATTTGTATATTTAGTGTATAATTTAATGAAATTAAATTTTAATGATACTTTTAATATTAGGTTGTGTTTAGTAGAGAGAATAAAAAAAGGAAATGAAGAAAAATTATTAGTTGGAAGCCTTGAAATTGCATATATAAATTCTCTATGAATTCTCAAGTTGTATCGATGTGTAGGTTAAAATTCCATGCTTTCAGTTCTTTAGCAATAGTGAAGAACTAAGTTGAAGCTAAAATTGAGGAAAGAGAATTACAACAACAATATGTTTTACAGTAGTACATTGATATATAGATAGGGATTAAAAAAACTTAACTTTAAAACCCACTCAAATCCAAGCAAAACAAAACGTAACAAAGGAGGAAATCACGTAATGATCGAGTGAAAGTGCTATTTGGAATCGATGTATGTCTCCTGGATCCATTCAATGAAATCACTTAGATTCTTTTGCGACTTCCCACCTTTTTGGATACTGCTCTTAACCTTTTCTTGAAGAGCCAGTGCCTGTTTTTTGAATGTCTGGTTATTGATCAGTTGGTTTGCTTTACTTTCGATCTCTTCTCGTGTGATGAATCCTGCTTTGTTTTTGTTAAAGGCTAGTCCATTCTTCCAGATGTCGCAAATATAAGTTTGGTTATGGAACTGATCGGCAAAGTATGGCCAACACATGAAAGGGACTCCGTTATTAACACCTTCTAAAGTAGAGTTCCAACCACAGTGGCTTAAGAAGCAAGCCACGGAAGGATGAGCTAAGACCTTTTGTTGAGGTGCCCAGCTAACAATTCGCCCTCGATCACCGACTCTGTTCATATATTCATCTGGGTAAGCAATCGTAGTCTCCTTGGTTATGTCTGGCCGCACAACCCATAGGAACGGTCTGTTGGTTAGTTCAAGACCAAGAGCCAATTCTTCAAACTGAGTATGGTCAAATATAGTGAAGCTTCCAAATGCTACATAAATGACTGAGCAGATTGGTTGCTGATCAAGCCAAGTTAAGCAGGTAGAGTCTTCTTGCCAAAAGTGGCCTGATTGTTCGGCAAGTCGATTGCTTGCCAACAGTGGACCAATTGGTAACAGCAGAGGGAAATGGCTAAGTGCCGCAGGCTCCAGATGATTACTCGAGTTACATAATATCCATTTTGTCATTGTGGCAGCGTTGACAGATTCTACGATAACATCAAATAAATTTTTTGTTGTGGCATCATCGCCGATACAGGCCCATGAGAGGTTCGTTGGTTTTATAGGTGGCATGGTAGGTGCTAGCTGAATCATGTTATCATTTAAGGGAATCCCTGAAATTAATTAATACAAAGTTAGAATAGAACAATGAACCAAACTTCTAGGAGAAGTTCTTATTAATTAGAATCGCAAGTGTCAGGTTTGAGTTTTTTTTACCAGAATCATTTATAATTCCATCATCTATTAGCTTCTGAAAACTCAAGAGGGAAGCCATTGTAGCAACTGAGGCAGGCCAGAATGTCGCGCTTTTAATTCCCATATTGTCTGCTACACGTATGGCCCATCCCATGCAATAATCAGCAATAACACACGTGACTTTGTTGTTGTCTTCTTTGTTAATTGTGTTTATAAGTTGTTGTAGCTTGGCAGGCATGTGTTCGAAGATTGATTTAGCCATCTTTCCTATGTCGCTCCTGTCATCCGATGGTTCCAACCCATCCGGAATTGAAACCATTTGCATCATATCTTTTCCTGAGCAGGTGATGGTATCGACAACCAGTTTGTGAATGATCTCTGTGTTTATGAAAGTGACTTTGACACCATGCTTAACCAAGACTTGAGCAAGCTCCATCAGAGGGATTACATGGCCTTGTGCCGGATAAGGTATGGCTACAACATGAATCTTGCTCATGTTTTAGTTTGTCTTGGGGTGTTAATTAATTCAGGTGTATGCATAATAACTCTTATTCCTTATTATATATGGACAGGCAGGCATGGCTGAGATACCAAAGCTACAAGTCTTGTAGGTTGCCTGCTTTGTAAATTCAAATTTTCCCTTAGTTAAGTTCAGGATTTGGGATTCTCTTGATCAATTTTTGGTTGGTTATTCTGTGTCTTGAACACATGAGGTTTGTTGCTTGATGACAAAAATCTAACCTTGTTGCCTGCAGAGTTTCTTCCTCAAGGAAAAAAGACAATACTAGGACTTTAATTATAATTATCAACATCCATCTATTTAGGATGTTGATATATAGGTAGCAATTAAAGATACCATTTTTCATAAGGCATCATCATGATATAAGACATCCATTTGGACTTGTTGATGATCGAGCTCAAGCCGCAAAACCAGCTCTTCGAAATGGGCCTAGTCAAAGCTTTGAATGACTACCCAGGCTGTTGATAGGATGATAGATATCCAGAAAGATACATATTATCATTAACCAACATAAGCACACACCACAAATTGTTAACATAAAAACATAATCCAAAGTAGGCGTAACTCGTTTGGAAGGCCACATCTAGAGAGAACCAATACCATCACATTACAAAGCAGTTTCTTATAAAGATGTCTAACCTTTAACCATCTTACAATACCTATTAGACCCGTGGTCTTCACCGACACATGCTTGTTCAAAAAGACTTATTCCCCAAGCTGTACAGAAATCACAGGTGTCTAATAATCTATAATCCAATATTGACAATTAATTAAATAACCCAAAGATCAAAATTTCGCACTTCAAGATTGCATAGTATATACATGCATCTGGCCTTCGACATTCAACAGGACGGTTCACAATCTTAGGACCAGAAAACGGAAAACATAAAAGGATGGCTGGCCCTCCAATAAAGTAACAAAAGCACATACTTACTTTTGGCGATCTTGTCAGCAGATCTTTCTTCCCATGTTTACATATAAAGCCGAAGCTGTACACCAAAGCCTACCCCACACATGAAAACCAAATTTATATTCATCACTTTCCAACCAAATTGATTATTAATAGTACTAGACAACCATATCTCTCCATCTGCACCACCTCACCTGACATTTCATGGCCACCCCATCTTTCAGATTTACAACCAATTCTGATACAAAATCCCAACAGACATAAAACATGCAAAAAACTCTTCCTTTTTTTCTTTTTGTCTCTTCTTACTATTTACATGTTCCTTAAGTTCTGCAGAATCAATGTGTCAGAGACCTTATACCAAAGGTCATAACATACAAGCTCCTCAGATATCCCCTTTTTTTAATCTCACTTTGCCCCACCAAGAAAACCAATGCATGTCACTTTAAAAAGCACAAGCTTGGCAAAGATTACAAGTTTATTTTTTCCTTTCTTTTGCCTTTTGAGTGTTTTCCATAAAGGGTTTTGGAAATCTAGAAGCTTTTTACCAAACTTGTACATTGTGGATTTGTGGTAAACACATGTTGGAGTGTACCAACCTTTCTTGGGAGCAACTATATGCTTGTAATTAAATCTAAATTTACACGTACCTTCCATAGACGTGAGCCTTCCATACACAAGATTCAGTAACTCCCAAAAGCTCCCTAGTATTATCGCATTGACATGTACAAAACATTATATACTTCGTCAAAGTTGATTTGTTTCAAAAAGACGAGGCTAAAGCGTAGTTAGGATGGAGCATACATAAGGGTAAGGGAGTGTATCAAACTAAATATTAATTATAGTGAAAGACAACGATGCCCTTCCGGTACTGTGCTAGGCATTGCACTAGCTTTAACATATCTCTGAGGATGCAGTTTCGGCATAGCCGAAGCTCCACCAGAGGATGCTGTATCAGGTGTAACCAATGGCCCTCGAGTATGGAACTTGGCGAAACGGTTGATGACTGAATTTTTCTCCAAGTCTTGAAACTCCACTTTTATGTCCAGAATCAATGACTCTCCTTTCTCCAACCTTCATCACCATTTTCATATACATTACGACAATAAACATGTATCTTTGGGAGGGTAATGTCATTGCTAACTTTAGCCTTAAATAATCTCACATGTAAAACAATATAGATTTGTTTCATCTGTGTAATTAACTTAAATAATTAATTTGAATATATGTTATTTTATGTATGAATGCTAAATTTCATTTATACCTTGATAGCTCTTCTTCCAGGCTCTTCAATCTATCGATGAAGCCTTCTACAGCTTTCGAAAGATCCTGGTCACTACAGCTTTCAGAAGTCATGCAATTCCCTGCAGGCCTGGACAGAAACTTAATATGAAAAATGAAAATACAAAGGCAATAGACTAAAATTTGCAACTTCAATTCCCTGATACATATAAAAGTAAACGACAAATAGTTGTTCTTACAAACGAGATATATCATGGTGCCTGTAAGAACGACTAGCCAAGCTACATGCATCACCGAGTGCTAATTTAGCAGCATAGTATATCACGCTATCACAATGTCCCGTAGCATCTTCTGAGAGAATAACGGCTGGTGCAGGCAGAAATACTATTTGCATAAGCTGTGTGGTTAAGATAAGTCTTCTCTTCCAGTGTACTTTAGTGTTCTCTTCCAACTAGCAATAGAAATGAAGTATTCAGGATAAGTATTGAAAGACATATGCACTTCTATTTGTTTTAAATATCACAATCATATGATGCAAACCACCAAACAAAAGCACACCTTTTCAGGTAGGCGGTTCGCAGCACATGTCCACTCCAGTTCAGCAGTACTGCAGCACAAGATTGTCAAAGTTTAGAGGTACATTTAGCATCATATAACTCTTTTTTTATATCTATTTGCCGATGATGCAATTTGTGTCTCTTTTAATAATGTTTATGCTAGGAAAAACAGGAATCCATAATATATTTGATGTATAGATATGTGATCTGGCACACCTCATATCATGAAGCCTTGAACAACCTCCACTCACTTCTTTATACCATGGTAGACGTTCAAATATAGAAAATTTTCTCTTCTTTGATCTTAAAACAACCATATTTTGGTTAGCCATATCTAAGTGCTGCGAATAAATGGAGGATAAGCTTGTTAGAGCCACGTCGTCGGTCACAGTTATTGGTCCAGTACTCCTGCATTGATCATTAGCTACTTGCACCAAATAACTATTTCTTTCCAGACTTCTAGGAGAACCCCCAGCCATGATACGTGCCATATAATTTCCAATCCTTGCATCATTCATGGACAACATCTGCTCGGTTTTTGAGGCCTCTTGATTCTTTAGCCAGGATGGAGCCTTGTTGTGTCTGACTGTATCCAGAGAAACATCTTGAAGAGGAAGTTGAGATGATATAGGACGAATTGTATGATCTCCAGAAGCAGAAGTCAGCTGTGGAAGTGAGGTTGTTTGAGGAACTCTACTATCATAACGTACCCTTCCATTTTTAATCATTGTCCTTGTATTGGGATCATGGTTCATGGGGTTAAGAGGGGAATGACTGCGAGATGCAGCATCTGTTTGTTTCAAAGTACAACCAAAGGGCTCAATATCTCCTGGAGAAATTGGAAGGGTGTGATTGCGAAGGTTTGCTTCTGGATTTCCAGAAAGAGATTCATTTCCAAAATAAGTTTTACCCGCAGAGCCTCTTCTGTCTTCAAGACCTTGTAAATTGATAACATTTGCATCAGTTTCTATGGAAGTATTTCCTTTCTTGACATTCTTCCAGCAGTCCAGCCCCTTTGAAGCTTTGAAAGCAGTTTCCATCTTGCTATTTGTATGATATGGGGTACTAGGAGGCTCGAAAGATCCCAAGCCAGAAAGATTTTGTTGTACAGGTACATCCACCCATACAGTCGGTGGCGTTGGAGAAGTAACCTGTGGAGTCATTCCTGATGTCTTATGATGCTGCTTGGCCTCAAGAGCTGACAACTGTTGGCTGTCTTCATTCTTCACTGTAAGCATCGGATACTGGTTTGTCATATAATTCTGATTTTGAATCTGATTGTTGTCAGATTGGGGACCTTGAAATGGTTTATCGGGATGACCCTGCATATAAGCACTCAAGCACGTATAATGTGAGGTTTTATCTTAGAAATCCTAATGGTTGTAACAGCTCAAGTACTTGTGTACGACTACTCACTGCTTGTTGAGAGATCCGAGATGAGTCAAGAGAATTTACTAGCGCTCTTTGGCTGGGAGGGACCAACCTCAAACCAAAGTATGGTGAAGGAGAAGAATCATTGTACGATGGAGTAAACTCATTGTCAGGTTCACCTTTAGGCACCTTGGTCATTGGAGCAGAACCAGTATAGCCAGCCTGTGTTCCATTATATTCTTTGTCCACCTTGTGAAGAAGCGTAAGCATATTGCGGCTGCCATGTTAAACAAGAAAATCATTCCATAAACTCATAAGCTAGGCAACAGATAATAAAAAACACCAATGACAACATAAATTCGACCTTCGATTCCAGTGACATTTAAAAAAAACAACAGAAGATCATTAACCATGAAGCATACCTTGCCTGAGCGGTTAAATTTGGAGAAGGAAATCTGGCTGATCTGTCCATGAAACCAGGCATAACAGAACAAGCATCGCTTTTAAAAGTTGCATCCTCCGGTAAGAATCCCTGTGAAACATGAAAAGGGAAGAATCCATAGTTGAAGCATAATACATACTATGAACTATATTTCTCCTCGGATTGTGAAAGAGAACGCATTCTGAAGTGAAAGCTAAATGACTAACCTGACCGTGGAAGCTTGAGCTTGCATTCGACGTGCTTAGAAGCTCTGGCTTTTGTGATTTGTTATATAGCCATGAAGTTGGGTGCTTCCCGCTTTCCACCAAATTAGAAGGCTGGTTTTCATTCGAGATTTCTGGGTTCTGAATGCTCAAGCCACTCCACTCTTCCTGTACCCCAGCATTGCTACCAGAGGCTGCTTCTGCAACGGCGGACTGCATAAGAGCACTCCAACTCCCACTTTGAAGAGAAGGAAGATCACTTGAATTATCTTTGTTTTCAAACATGTTTTCAGAGCTTTCCATACCCACACTATCATGTTTGCTAAACGAAGTTCCCCAACTGTTATCTTCCATATTGAACAAAAAATTCTGTTCTGAAGGATCCAAAGTAGCTAAATCCTGATTACCATCTTCTCGAACTTCACCAAATTCTTGTGGTGATGCACATCTATCATGGCTATTCACTTGCTGGACTTTTCTTGTTTGGCCTCCAATGTCTAAGCCTTGAGACAAAACAGGTCCAAAGAAGCCTGAAGATTCACGAAACAGCCCTTGAGATTGAGAATATTGACCCATGGGCTGCATAACCTGAGTTTGAGATTGCGAGGAGACCAGCCGGTTCGATAATCCTTGAACGAAATTCGTGTCACCAAATATAAACATTTGGGATGGATCACGAACTGGTATGCCTGTATTTATTAGTCCATAGAGTGCTCCAGAGGACTGCTTATTATGCATCAAAGATCCCATGACATTTTGTTGTCTGGAATCCTTTGATTCTTGCAGTTTCTTTTTCCTCTGGAGTTCCTGCAACTGCTTGAACATAATTTGCCGCTCCAACATCTGAATCTCATTAAAGATAAACTCAAACTTCTACCAATACCTTCCTAATCTCCTATAAAATAACCGACCACATGCCCCCAACAAGTAGATCTTCGTTTGCAACTAAGTAAAACTCCTACAACAAAAGATCAAACATAAATAGTATTAGTATGTGAGTGATGGGCTTTGGGGTGCTTTTCTTCACAATATGCTTTACAAGAATGACTAAGAATTTGACAAAAGGTTACCACAAATGACCATACTCATTGCATTTACAGTTCCCCAATTTGGCCAAATCCTTCGTTTCTTGCAAATTACATTTCTTTGATGGGTAGTTGGCAACGAATGGTCAAATTTCAATGTTCAAAAAAAGTCAATCACTCCAAACATAATGTAATACATAAAATTTTCAGTTAGACAGTGAAATACAGCAACAGAACTAAAACACAAATTGTGCACTTTTTCTTTTCCGACTTTTAAGACATATAAAGGCTTCTATTCCAACCCAAATTCAAGTAATATAACCCAAGTGTTTTTTAGAAGCACAATAAATTTCATCCTTATTTCTAAACAATTGCTGTATCCATGTCAAAAGCCACAGAATAATTCAAGTTTAAAACAACGTTAAAAGTTCAAGAACTTTAAAACAACCATAAATTTCAAGAAGAAAGTAAAACAATTTCAAAGAAGGACCACTTAAACAATAGAACCAAGCAAAACCCTATGTAGCCAAACACTTGCAATTTGCAAATGAGCTTATATTAGAGCCTGATTATCGACTAACAAGTTAAGAATTGAGAAAACAAAACCGAATTTTGGAGCAGATAAATTCGAAATTCAAACACCAGAAAAACCTCTGCATGAAAACAATCTACTAAAATTTCCGAGAATGAAAAGAAAATTAAAATAATGACTAATTATTTATTCAATAAAATGCTATGTTTTAGCGAAATTAAGCTACCAACACAAAATTATCGAGTGTAAAACCGAAAACAGCTACAATTGAGTAGAAGCGTTTATAAGAATGTGATCGAAATGGAATATTTTTGGGGGGTTGTTGAATATAGTGTAAAAATCCTTACTTTGTTAGGTCTTCTTTCATTTTAATGGAGAGATCAAGATGATCACTATTTCTGCAACTGCAAACGGAGGGAAGCTGAATGCACCTTCCTTTTTTTTTTTTTTCCTCTCTCTCTCTCTCTCTCTTTGTGTCTCTGTGTATATATATATATATATACACATACACACATGTGTGTTGTGTGTGTATATAAATTCTATAGTATATAGCTCTCTTACTTTTCTCTCACTCATCTCAACATCCTTTCTCCCACTAAAAAAACGATGATCGAGAAAGATGGATTGTCTTATTATTATTATTATTATTATTATTATTATTATTATTATTATTATTATTATAGATTTATTACGAAAAAAATCACATAATTACGTCAAAAAGTAATCTATTATTATTATTTTTTTAATTTGGGTAACATACTAAAATCATTTCTATTTAAGGTAACATACTTTTCAAATCAAATCAATCAAGGTAACCGTATCGGATTGACAGATAAAAATTACTGATGTAACAGTTTCTGTATCTAGTCGTCAGTTTTTTTAATTTCTAATATTGCTTAATTATTTTAAATTTGCTCAAAATAACAATGTATTATCAAAAAATACTTTTAAATTGCACAAAATAGTGCACATCATATAACAATTAAACTGTCAATTCTGTACAAAAAATGCTGACTGGACAAAGAAACTACCACATCCATAATTTTTATCTTTCAATCTGATATGGTTACCTTGATTGACTTGATTTGGAAAGTATATTACCTTAATTAGAAAAAAAATTAGTATGTTACCCAAATTGAAAAAACTGTGACTGTATGTTACGTTTGACGCAATTAACCCTTTACGTTTTCGTCTATCCTATTATCTTTTTTCTAGAATAGTCTTCAAGTTAACTTTTTTTTTTTCCAGATTTTATTAAATTTGACTATTGGAATCTGGTTATAATTTGTAAACGGGGTTTTTAAAAACTGAAAAACTATTCTGGAAAATAAAAAACATGAATGAACGAAAACGTAAAAACATTTTGATTTTTTTTATAATAATTCTTTTTTTCCGGACAAAGTTGTCAAGATGGTTTTTACGGGTGGGACCCGAATTTGAGGCTAAGGTTTTCACATTGGTAAGTAGAAATCGGAGTCAAGGCTAGGGTTGTAAAAACTCACGAGTATATATGAGTTTATTTTTTTGATGATGTTTTTATATTTTTAGTTTCAAGAAATCAACCGAACAATCTTTTAAAACCTATACACATTCATTTCTTTTAAAAATCATCAAAACACACCCTAAACGATTTATAATATTAAATAATGAGTTTAATATGAAAAAATCAACATCTTTTTTCATGTTTTTGCGGTTTAGTTCATCCATGTTATTTTTTATCAATAAAATTCTTAATTAATGTATTTGTTTGTGACTTTTGGAATTTCTATTTATTTTTTCAAAAAAATCTTCAAGCTTGTGGACTTTTCGGAGAAAAATAGTGAAAACATGTCGGTTTTTTGTGAAAAAAGACAGGGTTAGTTATGAAAAAAACAAAACTTTTCCGAAAACCAGATTAAAACAATAACTTGAGGACTTTCTTTGGAAAAAATAACACGGTGAGACTAAATCGTCAAAAACATAAAAACACGTTGATTTTTTTCATATTAAACCCTTAAATAATAACTAATTTTTTTAATCTTATTTACATAATTATACTTATTCTATCGAAAAACCCATTAAATCACTATCCTACCAAAACATATCTCCTGACCATTATTATAAATAACGTTTCATTAGAAGTGTAAACTTGTTAAAAATGGTCATTAAAAAATAATTTGATGGTAGAATGACTTGATTAATATGAAAAAACTAGATAAAAAGATACTTTCTCTTTTGTTTTTGTATATATAAAAAACTAAACTCATATTACCATAACATTCCTTATTAAAACCAAAAGAATTATAACATTAAAAGGTAATAGAGTTTTTTTTCCTAATCAAAATGAAAATAATAAAACCGTAGAAAAGATGATAGAGTTATTTTTTTTTTCCTTTTGTTTTTGTGTCAATATTTATGTATATGTCATTTTCATTTATTTAAAAAGCTTGTAAACTTAAACGATTTCATTCTTTGGATTTCATTGTACTAAACGTGCCTTAAGTATGCGGTTGGTATGATGGAATTCTAAGGAATGAAATTAAGGTAATTAATATTGTGTTTTTTTTGTTGAATTGTGAAGATTGATTCATTACCAAATATTTATCCTCCGGATTATATTATATCAAACGTATCCTAACACATTTTTTTGTTAGGCCCAATTGAATAAGAGTTTTCGTATTTTAATTGTTGTTTCCTATAAATATTGATCCCAATGTAATTGTACCCTAATTCGAAATTATTTGGGAGACTTTTCGGTGTGGCCTTGGACATAGGTCTCTTACCACCAAACAACATAAACTTGTGTTTTTACTTTTTGCGCTATCTATTCGTTATTGTTGCGTGTGTATCAGTGTATGTTGTTTCTTTACCTTTCTAACCATGAGAATTGAGAATACACTAATAAAAAATTTTGATTCCATCATTTTTTTTCTAATTTGTAATGTTTAATTAATTCTTTAAATTTTGTTATAGAAACAAGGGTAATGAAAGTATGTAATAAGTAAAATTTATCACTTATAACTTAATTTAAAAAAAAAACATACTTATTGAGTATTTTCACTTACCGAATAAGTGATGTGGTGTTATAAGTACTTATTGAGGGTAAAAGAACACACCCTTTGGTGGTGTTTGGTTTGAAGGATTTATACAACCTATTTAGGATTTCGATTTAGAAATCCTTCATTATCATGTTTGGATACAATATTAAAAGAAAGGATTTAGCTCATTTAAAAATTTAAATTTCCCACTTCTCTGCCTTTCATAATTCATCCATACCCCTAAACATTTCAAAATCCTATCATTTTAAAATCCATCATTTTAAATTCATTCAATCCAAACTACACCTTAGTGTTTGTTTGATTCTTTTTGTTGTATCAACTTGAGAATCAATTGAATAAATATCAAAATAAGTGGTGTAATTAACACTCATTCTCCTTGTTTTTATTTCTTGCAATTCTATGGTACCAAACGCAATCTAAGTGTTTGCATTCAAATATTAAGATAGTTGTGATCCTATGTTAAATATGAATCAATGTTGATAGAAACTATTTTAGGGTGCGTTTGATAAGATGGATACTAGATACGTAAAGAATGAATAAAGAAAAAGTAAATGGTTTAAATACTTATATCATTCATTGATATTGATATTTATTATATTGATACAAAAAATAATCAAATATATATTAGGAATTCAATTATCTTATTTTACTTAGAAAGTAATTTTATCTATTTCACTAAGTATACAATATACACTGAAAAAGTAATTAAATTTGATTTTACTGTTTGTGTATTCTTATTTCTCATGTTTAAAAAAAGGGGTAATATTAAAACAAATTAATAAATTTTACTTAAAGCTATGTTTAAGTTCTTAAACTATTTTTCTGATTATTAAAGTTTTTAAACAATTTTTATTTTATTTAAAATTATATATCTAACATGTTTGATCAAAATGAAAAAAAGATAATGAGTTTTTTCTAATATTATTATGATAAAAACTCCAAGGTTAATCGGGTAACAATTAAGTCATTAAGCGTTTTGTTTTACCGGATGTGTTTTATTGGTTGATTAGGTAGCTTGATAAAAAATATACATTTTTTAATAAGATAAAATCTATTTAAGGGATAAATATTCGAAAAAAGTTTAAGGACTTAAATAGTTGAAAAAACTTTAAGGATTTAATTAATAATTAAATATTCTGAAATTTTTTTCATAATCATGTTTAAATTAATAATAATACAAGACTACTTGCAAAAAAATCACACATAAACACACACTAGAATTATGTGAAACGTGTGTGTTCACATGAATTTTTTTTCACGTTCACGTGACTTTTAAGATGATAGAAAGTGTGAATGTATATAGTTTTTTTACGAATAGCCTTATTTTATTTGTATTTCAAATGAATATGAAAAAAATTAAAAAAAAAACTTTTTTTCGAAGCAAGTTCACATCTGAAACCCGTGTGTTCACAGGTACTCGTACTCTGCATTTTTTAGTTACTCACACGAACCATATTCTTATTATATATTTATTTTAATGCTTATCATTTTGCTTTTGTCTTTTCAAAATCAATAAATTATAATACATAAAGTGATGGTCCACGTTTAATGTTGAACTCGTTTTTCTTTTCTTTTCCTCCCCAAACGTGTGCCATAAATATGATCGATCTTCTTCCAAGGTCGTGGGAAACACTTTTGTTCTATATTTAATTAATATAATTTTAGGAAGAATATCTAAAGAGATAATAACAACATTAAATCCCTTTTGTCTTTGTGTTTGTGTTTATACATATATTGAACGACAAACTAACCTACTTCTACTTCTAAACTACTCATTTGCCCCAAGTGAGGACTTCAAAATTTATTTTTTCCACCTAAATTTCAACTTACTTCCTACGAGAGTCGAACCTGTGATCTATCACTTACATATGACCCATTTGCTTTTTCTACTGGTAGTTCTTTGGGGATATAATTTATTAAAAGGTCATTGTTATTTTCAGCATATATCACATAAAAAATGTTTTAGAGAAATGAAGTTTATTGTTGCGAATATAATAGTAAAAGATCATTCTAATTACATTTCTTCTAGAGTAAGTATTGCATGAATAAATTTGTTCATTGACAAACCTAATTCCCAACCCATTTTAACTTATATGAAACCTTTTCATTTTTGAAATATTCACGAATTATATAATGTCTATACCAATGATATGATCATCGCCTCATAACAATAAAATGTTTCTTTTCTGAAAAACATAAGACAACAATCTCTCTTGTTATTATGTGTCTAAATTTTAGTTATTCAACTTAACTTAAAATTTTCGACATGAATGCATCTCAATGGCAGACTCCTTTTGTCCCATGGATATCATTTTGTTATTGTCTGTCATTCAGGTCTATTGTCGTCATATTCATTCACAGATGATATTGTAGTCATCATAAAAGAAGAACAGTTTTAGAGAATATTTAGAGATATTAAAATACATCATGCTTGATAAATAGAAACCAAAGAAACATGTGTGTCGAGACACTCAACAGTGTTGAGCAATTGTTTTGGTTGAGGCAATCATAGATTAAGAACAAATTTAAGGGGAATATAGAATCAGTATCGAGGATGTCGATGAGCTAGGAATAATGAGCTTAGAAAACAAGAGAGTTAAATGAGGATGATAGTGAATAGAATCACATATAAAGGCATGTGTTGTGTTTTTATATTTTAACTTGAAAACCTATCTTTTTCTAAACTTTTATTTGGTATTCACACTCATAGCTGTCATTAAATTCCAAACTTTTTCCATTACACTTATGTATTGAAATATTAATATAAACTTTTATGTATTGAAATATTAATATAAATTTTTATTCACCTCTTAAGATGTAGTACACATTATTCCTTTTAAATTATAAGTTTTACATGTATTTTTATTATAACAAAATAATTTTCTGACAAACAATTAATATAAAGATTTATATCATTAAATCGTTTGATTCTTAACGAGGATCTATAGTTATCATCAAAAAAAATTTCATATTTTTTAAGAAGATAAATACGATCATAACAAGATATCATATGTTTTTTTACTTGGAATTGATAATAGATTTAAATAACTAATTAAGTAGGTAAGGATATCTATGTTGAGTGCAAGTATTGTAACAAATGGGGATGTAGCTCAAATGGTAGAGCGCTCGCTTTGCATGCGAGAGGCACGGGGTTCGATCCCCCGCATCTCCATTTCATTATATTTTTACATTTTAAGTTCCAACGTCTTCCATTCCTATTCCAATCAACAATTTTATTTTAGTCCTTCCCTAATTAATAATTTGATCATTTTACTAACTAGCTTATGATAATTTTTAAAAAATAATTTGTTATATAATGTGTGTAAACTTAAAACTAAGCGATATAAATATTAGTTATCATAAAAGAAATACAAGAAAAATATACTTATTTATTAAAAATATTATAGGGTAAATTACAAATTTGGTTCCTGTGGTTATATGTAAATTTTGGATTCAGTCATTTTCACGTCGAAATTACAGTTTTTCAGTACATGTGGTTAGCTTTTTGTTATGGTTTTGCTCCTTTAACCGATTATTTTTTTTTTTAAATGATTATTTCACCCTTTAAGAAATAATAATAAAATACAACAAACTTTACTTTTTCAATAAAATAAATTTAAAAGGTGTATTTAATGACTTTTAATTTTAACATTTAAACTATATTTAATATTTTACTTTTTTATGATAATTAAAACAAAAAATAAATAAATAAAAAATTATTTAGTTCAATGTGCTCTTCTTCTTACTTATTCTGGTGCCTCCACCCTTTTGGAATAGCACCGACACCACCACCATTACAACAAAATTAAATCAAATTCTTTCATCGTCTTCACCATTAACACCGGCACACCACCATTTTTGTACCGCCCACCTCTCCAGTTCCACCACACTTCAGGATTACTTGTTTTGGTAGCAGCTGCAGTCGCTGCCGTCGCGGCTTGTACGACGATTTTAACTCTTTGTAAAGTGATGGGGACGGAATTTTCAATAGTCGTTTCATGCTCATCAAGAGAACTCAGAGACGCTTTAGTTTCGTTATCTAGGATTTTGATCTTGTCCTTGATTTCATCCGATTTCTTCGGAAGGTTTTGCTCCAACGAAGTAAAGTGATCGGAAAGCTCTTTCCTGAGAAGAGTACAGCTCGTCATGAGTGATGTCTGCCGTTGAAACTCATCGAAACTGGGCGGCTGAGTTGCCTCACCGGGATTTGGGAACGAAATCGAACGAAGAAAGAAAATGGTTGACTCACCGGCTGAGTTGCCTCATCGGGATCGAAATCTAACAACAATCTGTAACAAAAGATCAAAGACAAGGAAAAGAAGAAAAAAATCGTAAAATTTTTAAAGAGAGATAGAGGTTAGAGAGAGAGAGAGAGAGAGAGAGAGAGAGAGAGAGAGAGAGAGAGAGAGAGAGAGAGAGAGAGAGAGAGAGAGAGAGAGATGGTTGGTTGGTTTGGGATAAAGATAGCAAATTGACGGAAAAGAGGTTACAAAGAGAGATGATTGGTTGATATGTTTAATCTTTATTTTATTTAACTTTCATTATTTATTTATTTAATTTCTTAAAAAAGACAATAACTATATTTTATCATTTTATGAAGGGCAGAATAGGCTTTTTAAAAAATTTGATTGGTCAAAGGACTAAAACTATGACAAATAGGCAACCCTAGATACTGTAATAGTAATTTTGTCTTAAAAAGGATTGTATCCATAATTCAATATAACTGTATATTTAATAACTATATAGTTGATTTAAATTAACAAAAATTTTTCTAAAAAAAACAATGATTTACTAAAAATGCGTCACGTGGTAATTTTTATTCTACTTTATTTATATATAAAGATTAATCTTATAATTTATATTTTTCATTGACATATTTGATACATACAACTTATATATTTTATTACAATAAACAAAACATGTTATGACATTTGTTTTTTATTAATATTGTTTTTTTTCTTTTCAAATATAATACTATTTATTTAATATTTTGTACTATATTTATATATATTTAATCGGTATAACTAAAGATTATTTTACTTTGTAAACACTATTTGAAGTTTATGAATAGATTTTTATAATCTTCCCCAAACTTGTTTGCAGAATTGCAGCCCGATTTACTTACGAATTCTTACAAAAACCATACTAAAACATATGTATATACTTTCCTAATCAAACTCCAACCAATAAACACTTTAATTCACAAATTTATAGCTATGAACTTACTTGAACCCTTTCGAACAAGTTGAATAAGGAAGGTGAGAGATTGCAACTTAATCAATCATAGCTCGAACCCTCGAATCTGGTTTGACACACACACACACACCTTTAAATTCCTGGTTTGGGAGTGCAGTTATGAACCAAGCAAGCATATAACTCGCTTATTTATATGTTTTCATCTAAATGTCGGTTTGGTAACCACTATTCGATCCCGTTATCACTAATATCAAGTTTATATCACTGTGCTCCAATTTATTCAACAAAAAATTAAATTATATATTTTTTTTATAAAACTTATTCAATTAATTAACTCGATTAACACTTAGTCTTTTCACGTGACAGTTGTACGCTTAACTCGATAATTGATCCAACTCGTAATAATAAATTAAATGACAAATAAGATAACTTTGTGTACCTTTTAAAATTGGGATGTTACAAAATATAATGTTATTTTATGATATTTGATCAAAGTTTAATTACCCCAAAAGTTCAAAAAATATTAAAGTAGTTAAATTGAAAAAATGACGTATCAATTCAGTAATTCACTATTCCTTTATTGCAAGCAAGTAGCCAAAGAGCAGATGAAAAAGCATCATACTTTCTTATTCCTGAAAGCATATTTGTTAATGTTTGAATGAGTCTTCGAAGTTTTCTTCCGATTATTTAAGTTTCTAGATATTTGTTTTTGTTTTATTCAAAATTATATATGTTCTTTATTTGCTACCTGTTAAGTTGATAAAATAATTATTTCATCCAAAGATTTACTATTGAAAAAAACAAGGTCATTTTCTCATATTAACGATTTAGTAACTGAACTTTTTTTTTTTCTTTAGGTTTATGTTTTTGTACTATTTACCGGTTAATGGCTGACCAAACAAGTCATATAAATAAAGCAAAACATATCAAATGATTTAAACAGTAGAAAAAATTTCGGTGACATAATTACAAAAATAATAATAATAAATGTTTTAAAATCTTAACCCTTAATGAATTAAAGACAAGGTTTAGAATGTAAGTTATTTTAATGATATAAAATATGTTTAGATAATAAAAAATCAGTATAAATAAATAGAGTCATCCTTTAGTTTTATTATATTGCATGCAATGTACAAACAAAAAAGCATTTTGGGACAAATGTTTTCTCAGCTTAAGCTACATGCAGTTGAATAGTGTATATTTCTCCTTTGAAGTGTTAATCTATCTATCTATCTATATCTATTAATAAAAGAAAACGTCTAGCGACACGTGTCACTTCCTCATCTGATCAAAATTTCATTTTCCCGCTTAATTTTCCATATATAATCCCTCTTAGTTAATTATGTAATTTATATTTAAAAATTAAGTACAACTACAATCAAGTATTACCTAATTTAACTCCTATAAATAAAAATAATTTTTTAAATGATTTTAATATCTTCCATATCTAACTTCTAATTTAGCTAACTAGACACTATTTCGTACATTTAAAAGTTAAATAATGTAGTATTGCTAATGAAATGTTTTATATATTCTTTTTAATAACACTATTTAAATTGTGTTTTATGTAAAACTAATTTTTTGAATTTTTATTAGTTAAATATAAATAAATCAAAAAATAAAGAGTTTTATAACGATAACACATATTAGTACTAGTCATACCACAATAAAAAAAATTAATTATGTTCATAACGAAAAAATATAGTGTTTTTGCAACTTTTTTTGTAGAAAAATAAACATTTTAATATGTCATTTACATTTGTATAGATTTTTAGCAAACAATTAATTTATAAATTAAACATCCATGTAATACGTGGGCTAACAACTAGTTAAAAGATATTGGAAGAAAATAATATGGAGCGGGGAATATTATTTAGGGAATATAAATAAATTCACAATGAAGTTGGGGCTGCGTTATTTGTATTTGTAGAAATGAAAATGATTAAACATTACCAGTTAATAACAGCAATGGGGATGTAGCTCAAATGGTAGAGCGCTCGCTTTGCATGCGAGAGGCACGGGGTTCGATCCCCCGCATCTCCATTTATTTTTACTGAGCAATCTGTGTTTTCTACTTAAAATTAAAGTAATTGTTTAGTAGCTATGATAAAATATCATTTGATTCATTTCTATGTACATAAAAATTTGTAGTATCCAATTATTTGTGAAAACTTTATGTTTATATATTTTAGTAACAGATTAAAATAAACAAAACAGATTGTGTTTGATATTCAAAACTAACACATGCAAAGTGTTTTATAAAATGGTATAGTATATATGACTATGTTATTTAAGGGTTTATATCAATAAATAATAATATGTCATATTTGCTATTTAAGAAGTGTGCTTGAAAAATTCGTTTCAAGTTTGTCATTATAAATTAGTGACACTTTAATCGTTAATTAATGTATTAGTGATACTATCACTTTTAACGACACTTTATTTGGATCCACAACCAGTTTTGAAACATGAAAACAGAATATGTATACATATTGTATTATATAAAACTATCTTCATGTTTTTGTATATATAAACTATATATATATATATATATATATATATATATATATATATATATATATATATATATATATATATATATATATATATATATATATATATATATATATATATATATATGTATGTATGAAAGAAACTAGTGATACCATGGATGTAGATTCAAGAAGAAGCCACTTCAATACAAGTAGCAATTAAGTACTGTATTAAATTTCAGAATTGGTTGAATAATTTTCATTCCAAACTAACTTCATACCATTGAATCGAGCCAACGTCTCCATCAATTTCGAGTTCACAAACAGACTTTACAAGGAACGAAACAGCTTCATCAATGGATTCGAATCTTGAAAGGTCAGGAGGCAGTGATGTGCCTGGCCAATTTTCTAGCCAACCCTTTAATCTGAATCTCAGTTCTTCCTCATTTACAAATTCTTCAGCTTTTCCTGGTTCCATTAGCACGTACGTATCTGTCTCCATGTTTGATCTCCTTCTCCTAGCATTAATCTATCCACATGCCACAAAAAAAATGCATAAATAACTTTTCGTTATTGCAAACTTTGTATTTTAACTAACAAAGATCTTGCCTTTGTTGCATTCCTGAGACGCCTTTCCACGATGGGTGATTTGGAGTAACTAAAACATTGAGTTGCAAAACTCAGTCTCCGGTGGACAGATGATGGTGTATTGATTTCGTTTCGTGATGTGGTCCTTGCTGAAAACATCAATTAGTGTGCAGCCATCAGTTTCAATTATAAAGTAGCCGATTTCAAGCATTGTTGCTAACAATTAACCTTACAATACCGATCAAAGATTACAAAAGAAAGGATCAATGTTAAGTTCAAGATGAATGAATGTGAACATGGAAGCATGTTGATAATCACAAACTAGTTCCAAGCTTTGAGTACTAGCTAGCAACATGAACTATATTCTGAATGCCCTGATGCACTTTTGAATCACTGCCTTGTAATTAATTTAAGATGGTGATCGCTCAGTACGAAGGGGGAATTGGCCCAAAAATTGGATAGGGGTCAAGACGCTGTCGGGATGACACGAAACAAAGTAGCTTCAAATAAAACATTGGTGTGTGTGTGTGTGTGTGTGTGTGTGTGAGTTTGTAGCAGAACTTACTAATGAAAAGTTGAGATCCATGGGCATGTGTGAAAAGCTGTTTCTCCACAACTGCTTCCATATCTATGGTGTTTGTAAGTCTACGTAGATAAGCCAAGACTGGTGATTTGTGAGTGAACCTCTCTTATCTTATGCTCTTTATTTTCGTTTTATTCCCTTGTCTTTCACCATGTTCCCAAATCATCCCAAAACATAGGGTTAAAGTCGTACAAAGCTGTGTACTTTTTAAAGTGTATCGATATGGTACATGTATTTTTTTAATTATTCATAGTATACGTGTACTTTCTGAATCGTTCAAAATATGATCCCTAGGTTACTAGTTATCGGCTATACCGGTTAAAAAAGATTATGTGGATAATGTGGATTTTAAAAATTACTTGACTTGCCAATTTATGTGATACAAGAAAGCAACATTAAATTAAATTTTAATGCCAAAAACATAAATTGGCAACTCAAGTAATTGTTAAAATCCACATTATCCTCATAATCTTTTTTAACCGGGATAGCCGGTAACTAGTAACCCTAGGGATCATATTTGAACGATTCAGAAAGTTTACACATAATGTGAACAATTAAAAAAGTACACGTACCATATCGATTTAAAGTACACAACTATTGTACAACTTCACTATTCTTGGGTCATCTTTGGATTTAAAACTGAGAAAAGACACAGGTTTCAAACGTAATAATATGACTAAACCTGGTCATTAGTTCATTACAATATGAATTTCAATAACAAAAATATTAGAATTAAAAACTAAAATGATTATATATGCAACTTGCAAACACCGGAAACATATAAAATTCAAATGTGACATACAAAAGAGAGAAGAGGAGACCGGAGATTGACAAATACAATTTTCAGATTGAGATGAGATTTCTATATAAAATAAGTTAAATCACACATGAGGATGAGCATAGTCGGCTATCAAGGTGTGCAAGCTGTTCGGTTGAACAATGCCTCTTAATCCAGAGGGCTCCAATTAAAAGACGTAACCATTAGTATCTCAAATTTTCCAATGTTGTTACTTTGCAAACGATTGAGTGACCAAACCCCAATTGACATCTTATCATCTTCCAATTGACAATTCTAATGATTCAAATCAGTTGATTCATAAACGAACATCCATTGTTCATGTTTCATCCTTATTCAATCTTACTTTTGAAGATTTCAAAATTTCTAAAAAATTCTAATTGTGAAAACAAAAAGAAGGATACAAAAAACATAAAACCAAAAACAAAGATCGAAAAACTAAAATAGGACTCTCTAAATATATCATGATTCTGTAATAATTAGGGGACTAATTTTAACCGAAATCTACAAGACGGCCTTGAGAATGAGATCGATATGTAGATCAAAAAGCTCCTCACCATTGTACCAACTCCGCACTTTCAAGTCCAGAATTTCCCGTCTTATATCCATTCCAAAATTTCTCATCTCAAACTGAAAGTATGGGTTTCAGATTCCCAACAGCATCTCATCTCAGTAGCAACCATAGTGAACAAATCTCTGTCTAATGACAATGATATGTACCACCTAAACACGTTTAAACTATTGTGATTCAATTTCACATACAACATGCCAGTTATTTCTTTCTGTCTACCATTATTTATTCTTATCATTTCTTTTAACATTATTTTAATTAATTTCGTGGCATATTACAAATTATTTATTAAAAAAAAACACTACATTCTCAACCACAGCTGGTAATCTGAGCCTTTATCAACAAATTTTTGCCAACTCCCGTCTAGATTGATTTCTTTTGAAGGATTCCAATCAAACTGCCCGAGCTTCATCACCAATGTATCTCCTATCTGGGCCACATACCCGTCGTTATTGGCATGGTAAATCTTCACAGGACTTCGGCAATGGATCCCCGCTCGTTTACGAGCCTCAACTAGTTCCGTTATAACATCATGGAGCCCAAAATCATAGAAATGGTCGTAAAATATCACAGGCTGCAATATAAATCAACTTTAGAGTCTCTTGGTTATAAATTTGGAACTTAAACCCACATACATGCCCTTAAAAAATACAAGTTTAGAGTCTCTTGCTTCGTTTCAGAAGCAATTGACTATTCAAAGTAAATTGATCTTAGATAAAGCACCAATAAAAACACATTAATGATCCACTTCGAACAAATTGTGGAAGAAAAATATATCTCAAATTTGAACTGTTGTTGTCCAGAATCACTCATTTCTAGTAAAGCATAGCTTCTTTTTTTTTTTTGCAAGATGATTACTTGTTCAAGAAAAGCAAAGCATATACGATGATTATATACCTACAAGTAAAATACTATGTTGGTTCCAGATGAACTTACCGTCCCAGGATGGGTTAAGATGTAAGCATATCCTTGCATCAGCTTGTCTCGTGGGAACGGCCAATGACCCTATAACAAAAATAGCCATGAGAACTAAATGTTTAGGCCATTATCATATTACAAGATGTACCTGTGTTGATCCAGTATCATGGTTTTCTAAGAAGGTAACAGCACGAGAGGGCCACCATCCCATCACTCCGGTTGGTTTTCCATGAGGATCTATCAATCTCCAATACTGATTATGCAATGCAGAATGTAGTATTCCCTGCAGAGTACAACAATAACTAGACATGTGAGTGATACTGCAAAATTCTCTGCTAACCATTTAGAGAGTCCTGTCCCATGTTATTGTATATTAGTAAAACATAGAGATTTACAGCCTTACAGGCAACGGTTTGCATTTTAAAACCAAACAAGCCTAAACTTTTCTTAAAGGATGTGATATTTAAAAACAATGTGAAAGCTCTGAATGCCACTTCATTATACTTGGAAATTTGATATTGACGAAAAATATAATAAACATGCAACTGCACACGTAAGTAGTCGAGTGTACAGTAAAACTTAGCACCAAAATATCTATTTCCTCTTGAAAACAAATCCTATGATAAGCTCATACGATATTTACCTTGGTTGTGACATCAAATGCAGATGACGTACCACCAGTAGCATTGATCCAATTAATCACACGTTGACGATGTGCATCTGAGCAGACATTATCAAAATAAGCTATTAAGGGGATGCTTTAATATTGAACAAATGTGAATTTGAACTACTAAATCAAACATTAACTAGCACATCAGAAAAAAGGTTCACTTTTATTTTTTAAAAGTTTTTATGTTTCTCTTCTTTCTGCATGACATTTTATGTACTACCATCTAGGAAGAATGTATCTGGAAGTTACCTTGGTTGTAGCATAGATTACCACCTTCATAAGCTAGACTATCCCAATATTCCCCAATAGAAAATGCGGGATTTGAAGCTTCAATGTATTCTTTTACATATCCACCTGAGAAGCCCCTGCAAGCAACATAAAAGGAGTAAGCAAACTCTGGAATTATGATCCTGCATAAAGGAAAAAGCTAAATATCTCCAAATGACTGACTATCCAGAACAAGAATGCTAACAAAAGTTAGCTAGAGTAAGTCATTCTTCAGTTGGTTTATTTCATGAAAGCTCATTAGGTTCGGCAATACACGATTAAGGGAAACAAGCTAGTGCAAATGTGCACGTCATTTCATTACTTAATCTTCCCAATTACGTAGCGTAGATATATCTAACTGGTACGTGCTATAAGATAAGAGTAATCAGAAAGACTTGATCACTAGGACAGCCATATAAAATCATATTACATCAAGTTTCGAGCTCATTACACAAGATTTTCAACAGACAATAATGTTTCTTTAAAGTAAAAAAATAAATCCACAGACAATAATAGTAAAGTTGGCTTGCATTATGGTTCAAAAGAAATAACACACATATCTTGTATCATAACCAAACTAGACTTTCACCTCACAAAGTCAAGGCGCCATCCATCATAACCAATATTGTTGCGGAGCCAGTTCAACCACTCTTTTATATCATTTCGAACAAAATCCTGAGAATGATCAATGTTTGGTGCTGCATGAAATATGTCACCTGCAATTCATAACATCAACAGACAAGGCAATAAGACCTTGCTGATCAGTCAGTACATGGGGAATTGAAATGGAATAGCTCTGACTCAAACCAGCTTTATCTCATGAAAGGCAGTTAAAATCTACATGGTCTAAAATTGGGTCAAGTCTGACCCAGAAGTTTTAGATCGGTGAGTGGTAGAAATCATAATCTTTGAAAGTATGTGAAGTAAAAGTAGGTTGGTAATATATGGTAGATGCACTCATATGCATTGAGCACACAACTAGATGATACAGAAACCTAAATAAGTGAAATTGATAACCATTTAACAATAAAAGCTAACTTGCCAGCTAGAACCATAGCCAATAAATGATGCAACTAGAAATGCATACAGAATCATATATGCATTTCTTGTAAACAAGTATAATACCACTTGAAGGATTTCCACAACCCTGGAAATTTGGATCATCACAAACAATTGCTTCAGGTCCCCAGGGTAGCTTGCCACCAAAAATGTTCCACACTCCATTTTCACTCTGTCATTAGTACATAAATCAATCTAAGAAGATGGAAATGATACCACATATCCCTCATAATTCTTGCATCATGCAGGCAGAGATTCTACTACAAACTGTGTAATGTGTGAAACAGGGATTGACATTATCTAATGCAAGAAATCAGAAGATGAAAATATCTTTGCCATTTACAAAGGTATGTGGAAGGTCATCAAATCTTTAGGGGGAAAGAATGGAGAGAGAGAGAGAGAGAGAGAGAGAGAGAGAGGCATGGAGTTGAAGCACCAAAATAATACAACAAGACAGCATATCCGAACAACCTAATTGAATATAACTGATAGTTGGTTCACCTGTTTATGAGCACATCGATGGTTCAGTACAACATCTCCCAAGGCCTGTAAAACAAGAAGCAGATTATGTACCATCAATTGTTATAAATTACATGTGCAAATGAAAAATATGCAGTAGCATAATACACCAGATGTTCCTCCAGAATCTTTAATCAACTAATTTGTTTGTCAGAAGTTTAATGGCAAAAACAATTAGACTTGTATTACAGAAGTTGTAGGAGCATGAAATGCAAGAAAACTATTCTTATTTAATACACACACACACACACACACACACACACATATAGCAAAGATATCAATCTCCACATAAGGATAAACAGATGCTTGTTAAAACTATCATTTTACACATGTATATGGAAGAATGTGTTGCATTTAATACAGAAAACTATCATTTTCTCTTCTTTTCTTATTTCCTGCTCTGAATTGGTTAATCTAAACTATTTGAAAAGTTATCCTCATAAATGACAGACTTTTATTGCTTCCCAAATCCAAAGGTTGATACGATTGTTTTACTCCAACTTCCAGAAAATAAATGTATAAATAGGACACTGTGTAATCCATGGAGTTGTTCAAAAAGGTATTGCGAGATGCAGTTTACTCTTTTCTAACAGTCTGTTTCTCACTATAATGTCTTCTCAAAATAATACCAGAAGGTGTTGGTTGTGCATCTCCTCTATGCAATACTTCAGCTCCTCCTCGGTGCCATATGCCGAGTTCAAGTTGTAGAGATCAGAAGGCATATACCCTGGAGTCATTCCATGATATTTATTAATATTGTTATATAATGTCATGTATCTTTAAAACATCAATTTCATTTTGGCATGCTGTATTGTTGGCAGCAAGGGATGGAAATAAATAGTAAGCTTATTTTATACTTAAAGACCTTGTGGGGCAACAGATTCGGTTGGTGGAGGTAACCACACTGCCGTTATCCCACAGTGAGATAAATCTGCAGCTTTAGGAGCCAGGTCCAGGTACCACCTTTTTCTACAGCTTTCCCAGTTGAAACCTTGAAACTTCAGTGATAAATAAAATTCACAATTTCATCAGATATCCAAGAAAGAACAAAAATATTGAGCCAATTTATACCAAGTTGCTTACCACAATCTCACGTCCTGTGCCAGTTCCCGGCTCTGAGAAATATAGAAGAAGTCAAATTGCACATAATCATGTATCTTAATCACGACTGACAATGCCACGATTGGGCATAATAGATGGGAATGACATTTTTACAAAAAAAAAAGAGGAAAACAAAAAGGCACCTAATTTTATATCTTCTGGAGTCTCTTGCCATTGAATCGTTTTCCGTTGCAAAGCACGCTCTAAGGCCTTCCGTTTCTTTTCGATTAACTCTTTCTCTATTACATGTTCAATTAATGTGTCTCCATCCTTTGGCTTTGCTTGTGCAATTGACCATACTTCAGCAGGATTAGGCAATTCCAAATGCTTAAATTTTGATGTGTCAGCTTCAGATATGTTAGTCTTTCTAGGAGGAAACTTAGGGCAAACAGAACCTATCCTTCGTGCCATCCACTCTGGTATCTCTCTACGAGGACCATCACTTAGCAATTTTGATTTCTGAGAATCATCATCAACTAGAAGGGCTAGTCGTCCACCGTTGACAATTATTGCATCTTCATCCCTCTTGTCTAGCAATTTTCCTTTTAGAAAAACAGGTTCGGCAAGTTCAGCTGTTTGCCTCCGTATCTTTGAAGCAGATTCAGCTTCAGCGGCTTCTGATGGCCTACGCAAAGTTTCATATCTTTTCATGTATGCCTCTTCTTCGGAACTAGCTACTGCATTAGAGGATTCAACCGCACCTTTGGTTGCTTTCACATCAACCTTAAAATCCTTTGAAGCAGCCTTCCTCCTTTCTGCTTCCGGCATCAATCTCCCAACCTCATTTTCTACCTCAACCAGATAAGCTGTTTGAACTGCAGAAGTTTCTGCAGCCAAGACGTTCAGCTGGGTATCATCTAATATGTGAGACGTTGCCTTTTGGAATGCAGTTTCTGCTAATTTTTCAACTTCCACTGCAAGTTCTATGGCATCTTGTTTTGCAAGGATGCTTCTGGATTCCAGGTTGAAATTTTTATTTACCAACTCCTGCAGCTTCTTTTGGATCAATGTTTTCGCTTCCTCAAGTTCTGTCATTGCCATTTTCTTTTCATGCATTAGTACGGCCAATAACTCCTGTTGCTTGACCTTAGACGTAGTCAACTCCTCGAGTAACTGATCTCTCTCCTTTTCTAAGGCTTCTTGTCTGGATTCCGCCTCATAAAGTGCTTTTCTAGCTTTTATCAAGTCAGCTTCACTAACTTCTTGCACAGTAATAGTATCATCTCCATCACCAGCAATATCTGTTGAAGCCTTGCCAGACTCACCCTGTAACAAACATAAATGCACACTAAATTGGGATTTCAGTTCACACTGGGTCTCTGCCTGAATTGAAATCAAGGACCTGGAACTATCACTTTTGTGAAATGTCAATGCAGGTACTTGTATTAGGTATTTTGCATAATAGATGCCAACCCCATGCATGTTGTGAGTTTTACAACATTGTTCAAAAGAATGGTGTTTGATGCCTAATAGCTAAAAGAATTAAACAGGTAAAGAAGTTTAACATACCACACTGCAGCATACAAAAGCCGTTGATTTATAGGGGCAGTCACTTTTGTATAAGAATTTCCTGCAAAAGCCACGTCTTGGATTCAAATAAATTTGTCCACGATTAAAAAGCAGTAAACTGTACAAGAATTGTGATATAAACCTTTTGCTATTGGAGTGCTTTCTACAGGTCATAGAATATTTCTTGGGACTAACATACAAATTAGGCCCACCAATGCCCGAGGAAACAAGAAGGTTGTGAGGAAGGGTCCTGAAGGCAACATCTGCTATTGAGATCATAGCCATTTTATTCCTGTCCAGAGAATCAATAATTATAACAAAGCTTGGAGTTACAACTTCAAATACTATTATACAAAGATTACTGCAGGATCGTACGTTTTATCACGCTACCAACTAATTTAATAACAACACATAGGTCTTTATATATAGGGTCCTAAAACAGTATCAAACTTCAAATCCCCTACCCTCACATGGAATCAGCCAAGGCACCCACTGTTAAGAGTGTACCAATATACAGGCAGCTCACGACATACAAAGCAAACACATTGCAAATTGCACATAAAACATGTTGAGGGAAACTTGCAAGAAATAAAAGAACCTAACGGATATACCTTGCAAAACCAGAGTTATGGTATTGGTACCGTGTTGCCACCACCTCATACAACGAAAAAAAAACTTAACAGTGAAATCAAGATGGGAAGATGACATAGACGAGTTGGTGAATTAGAGCCATTGTTCTACAGATTTAGCGAATAAATATGGAAAGATGATACAATGATACAAGGCTAAAAGCCAACATCATGTGTTAGTACACCAGTTCAGGGTATGCCTCCCTATTCTCTTCTCAATCCCCGCCAGGGAAGAAATACAGACAAAGGTGTCCCATTTGATCAAACAAATCAAGTGGCGAATCAATAAGCGACATTGAGTTTTCCCAATCTGGAAACCTCATAGTTAGATCACACTAGCACTTTCACCAAGGTATATAACTTAGTCCATTTAAAAAGGTCAACCGGTGTCGATACATCCCTCCCCCAAAAAGAGAAAAAGAATATGCAGTTTTAAATTACAAAATTGATGTGGTTTCATAATTTTATATTAAACGAATCTGGATTAAACTTCATAAAATGTACTAAAAAAAAGAAGATTACTGACTTGAAATTGGTAAAGAAAACCATACCAAGTTCGCAATACTAAATGAAAATCAATGCAGGCTTTTTCTTGAGGAAAGGGAAGGGAGAAAGGAGCATGGATTGACTATATAACAATTAAAAGATATCAACAATAGATGTTAAAATCTCAAGATTATAGGTATTGAACAAAGTCAATGAAACACGAACGGCAAACTAAAAGCGAAAAAACACAGGTTGCTAGTACGCACATACATTAAATTAAAGCATCTAAACATGCATAAACAGTTGCATTAAGAACATAAAAAGGCAAAACGCAACTATTTATTAGGCAAAATAGTAATCCATATATCATTAACATCCACCATCAGCGATCACACATAAAGTAGGTAGATGATATCGGTTACCTGAAAAATGGGAAGCAACAGCAACACCAACAGCAACGCGGTCAGTAGAAGCGGGGTCCTACAAGGATAGTGAACGATTTTGATCATCAAACAGTAGTTGCGTTTGGCATGAGCTACATACTGTCACTAATGGCAATAATAACGAATGGATCCATATCGTCATATAAAAAAAGTAGAAAAGTGTTGGGGACGAAAACGGGAATGGCGCGGAGAATAAAGTAGACCGCCTTTTCGGTGAGGCTGCCGCACGGGATCTCGCCATAAACCACTGCGATTGGGAGGTGACCCTTCCCTTAAATGACTTTATTGCCCCTTACACTACTTAACAATTAATTTTTTTTTTTAACGGCAAGCTATCCTACTCCTGCTCCTACTCCTGTACTACACTTTTTACCTCCAAACTTACTTACTCAACATAAATTTCAACTTGCCTCCGACGGGGATCAAACCGTAACCTCTCGCTTACAACTTCACCCTTTTACCGCCAGACCAAAGGCCTTAACAATTAACTACCTGCGCTTACGGCTTATCCATACTTTTTATTCCCATTACTTTAATTCTCAAGAAAAAAAAATCAATTGTATTTTTTTTGGGTTAATTTCATCGAAATGTAATCTATTGTCACTGTTTTTTCAATTTAGTTAACATACTAAAAAATTTTCTATTTAAGATAACATAATTTCCAAATCAAATCAATCAAGGTAACCGTATAAGATTGAAAGGTAAAAATTATTAAAATGACAGTTTTATTATCTAGTATTCAGTTTTTTTTAATGTCTAATATTGCTTAATTATTTTTAAATTTGCTCAAAATAACAAGGTATTATCAAAAATTACTTCTAAATTGCACAAAATAGTGTAAATCATATAACAATTAAACTGTCATTTCTGTATAAAAAAACGCTGGCTGGACAAAAAAATGTCACGTTAGTACGTTTTACCTTTCATTCCAATATGGTCACATTGATTGACTTAATTTGAAAAGTATGTTACCTTGATTTGAAAAAAGTAGTATATTACCCAAATTGAGAAAACGGTGACAGTACGTTACCTTTTAACGCAATTAACCCGATTTTTTTTATATTGTTTTAGGTAATCTAAATATGTTTCTAATGAAAATATTATTTTATGTCATTTAAAGCAACCAAGTTTATTTATAACAAAAAAATCAACGTTTAGTTTTTTAATCATTTAATATAACTAACTTAGAGTTGTAACTTGATGTGTATTAGAGTTGAATCATATTCTTAGTTTCACGTGCATTAGGGTTGAATCGTATTCTTAGTTTCATGTGTATTAGAGTTGTAACTTAATGTTTTTATAAGTTTAAACACTATGTTGCTAAACAATCAAAAAAGAATATTTTAATTGAACGAAAATTTACGAATAAAGCCCCCTTTGAGTACTTGTTATCAAAGAAAAATAACAATAACATTAAAAAACTCAAAATAATAAAGAACAACAATTTCTTTAGTCAAAACAAGTCTTCAACCATATTTCGTAAAAAACAATTTAAGATTGTATTTAGTAACGAAAACTAATCATTTTTCAATTTCAGGTTATCAATTTATAGTTAGTTTTCAAGAAAAAAAATACCTATGAAAAGTGAAGACATATTTAGATGATAAAGTTTTAGATATAATGAAAATAATATAGGGGTATAAATTAAGAAAAATAGGATATGTGATAGAATATTAAGAGAGAAAAAGAAAGTATTAAAAGTAATATAGTGTAGGTAATAGAAAAGTAGGAGAGAATATGAAAATTGGTGTTTTAAAAATTGAAATAAAAATTTAAGAAATTGTTATTAAATAAACAAGTTTTTATTTTTATTTTTGAAAAGTGAGAAGAGTAAACAAGTTTTCATTTCACGTTTTAAAACATTACTTTTCATATTATCTCTTACTTACATACCTTATAATTCTTTATAATACTTTCTTTATCTCTCTTACTTTTTTATCATCTATCCTATTTTTATTATGGGTTAATATTGAAAAAACTCTATAAACTTTTTTCAGTTCCGCAATTAAGTCCCTAAATTTTTTTTCTTGATCGTTTAAGTCTCTAAACTATTTTTGTCTTATTCAAAAGTATATATATGACTTGTATGACCGGTTACCAAACAAGTAACCTTGATTTTTCATCCTATTAATATTGGAAAAAGCTCACTATCTTTATACATTTTAGCGATTAAGTCATTAAACATTTTGTTTTTATCGGTTGTGTTTTTCCAGCTGATCGGGTAGCCGGTAAAAAATATATAATTTTGAATAAGACAAAAAAAAGTTTAGGAACTTAAACATTTGGAAAAAAAGTGTAAGGACTTAATCGTTAAAATAACGAAAAAGTTTATAGGATTTTTTCAATATTAACCATATTCTCATTTTATAACCACTCATCTTATTTTTATTAAAACTAAAAGTTCACCGTCTAAACAATTGTTTTTTTTTTTTCTAAAAATTATAATTTGAAAACTGAAATTAAAAAAATAACTAGTTTTAAATGCAACCTTAAAAGTCGTTAAAATCTTTTGTTCTCCCCTAACATGTCAAACAATATAATGAGTCATGGTCAATTGGCCACCGTGGCCCACAAATTGAACCGTTGCTCTCTAGCTTGTGGCCTTGTCCAGCCAACGGTCTCATTATCCCCACTGTGACAAAAAGTATGGGAAAAAACCCAAATAAACCAAAAGTCCAAAGCACGGTTTTTTTGTTAATTCCTCCCCAACCCTTAAAAGGACTTCTTCCCTCTTCAATCGCACCCCACACACTCGATCAAAAGTCTCTAGCCATGGATCAAAAGTCTCCATTAACACCCTCACAACAAACACCATCAATACTTGAGAAGAATTCTCCAACTCCAGCCAGTGGTTCTGCTAAAATCGGCACCCCTGATCGGCTTACAGTCCCAAAAGCTTTCAAATATCCTGAAATGTAAGTGATTCTTTGTGGGTATTGCTTCAATTAATCTTTCTTGCCCCTTTGCTACTTAAAAGAACAAAAATCATTTTTGATTATAAAGTTTGAAACTTTTTGATTGTTTTGTGTAGGTATAAAAGCCCAACTGATCAGATAATGTCCCCTGTTTCGAAAGGACTTCTTGCTAGAGCTAAGTCTAAAAAATCATCTGGTCTCTTACCACCTTCATTCAATAGAGTTCAACAACACAAGGTACAACTTCATGACGCAGTCATGCTGAAAGTTCACCATTAAATCGTAAAATGCTTTTCATTGATGGAAGGTATTGTGACACTTGCAGATTCAAGCTTCCAAGTTCCAAGATCTAGGTGCTCCGCTTAAAACTTGATGTATTTTGAAAAGTTGTGATCTTTTTTAGGCTGAAGAGGGTTTATAGGACTTGAAATCTTGATTTGATATAATTTTAAATCTCATTGTGTTTGATACTTGAATCCTTTCTAAATGATATAAAGCTTACCCATCGATTTCGAGCTCACAAAAACTGACTTAACTAGGAATGAAACAGCGTTGTCAATGGATTCGAATCTTGAAAGTTCAGGAGGTAGTGATGTGTCTGGCCAATTTTTCTAGCCAACCCTTCAATCTAAAACTGAGTTATTCCTCAATTACAAATTCATCCTTCCCTGGTTCCATGAGTACATATGTATCCATCTCCATATTTGATATTTTGATCTCCTTCGCGGCTTCGCCTTGCATAAATCTATCTACATGCTAAGAAAACGCATAAAATCACTTTCCGTTCCCATCATAATTTTGAATTTTAACACAGCTTAAAGAAGAGGAGAGCAAAGACAATTGCCTTCATTGCATTTCTGTTAATTCTTTCCACGGTGGAGCGAGCAATTAGGGGTAACTTGAGTAACTAAAACATCGAGTTGCATAACTTGGCTTCTGTTGGACATGTATATAGTGCATCAGTATGGTTTGGTGATGCTATCTTTGCTGAAAGCCTGAAAACAAAGGGTAGGCATTAGTTTTTTTAATTTCAAAGTTGCATATTACAAGCATAGTTGCTGCATATCAAGCGTTGCAATACTTGTAAAAACAATAAAAAAAAAATAAGAAAAAAGCTCTTTGTTAAATTCTTAGATAAACATGGAAGCATTCTAATAATCGCAATTAAAGAAGGCCAAAAACAGCCACCGATAGAGAGTTTGTGCCAAAAAAAAAACCATCCATTAAAAGGGCAACAGGCTCGAAGGAGCGATAAACCAATGTGGATTGCAACAAACTCCCAACGGAATACCCTTTGGATCTATAACTGTGGTAATTGAACCCTCTTAGAGCTATCATTTTCAATAACATATATAATCATAGTAAATACCATTTTTATAAAACCAATTGTAATAAATATGCGTCAGGCAAAATGCTTTTATATATATGTATTTACCCATTCAATGTTCATACTCATTCTTAAACCACAAAGTTTAGTTGATACCTGATTTATTTATTTTTTTTACTTTCTACATCAAAAAGTCTTTTTTCTGTATGTTTAAGTTCTTGTAAGTTGGAACTATATTGATTTATATTGACAAAAGTGTTTAGTAATTGACAATTTTTGGGTTGTTAGGATCTACATATATCTTCAATCGCAATTCAACAATAAAGAACACAAATAATGTCTCTGATCCATTACCTGCCAATGAAACAAGTAAGAAACTCACATAAAATCAGAATACATTGAATTATTAAAACGCATTGGTTGACCTTTGACAAATTATTAAGAAAAAACATCGAACAATACCCGACCAAGTTTCTAAATCATTAAACAAAAACACAATAAGATTTTAGAATACAAAGCAAAACCAATCCATCTGGAAGATGAAGCACCACCTCCAGTTCCACATGCATAATTGTAACTTTTGAGCGCTATTAAAAAAGATTTGAATTTGCAAAACTTTGAAAGCTCCCGGTGAGGATCGAACTCACGACCTTTCGCTTACGAAGCGAACGCACTACCACTATGCTACGGAAGCCTTTTTCTTATTTGCCATTTATTTTATAAAATACCCTAATAAAATATACCGTTAACCCTCCTCTCCAGTCTCCACACGCCCAATGATTTTCCCTATAAAATCAAGGACGACTGTCTGTCTGTCTTTCTCTTTCTGTGTAAAACTCGGGTCCCCTTTCTCCCGATCCGGGGTTTTACTCGAGTATTTATTCGATCCATTTGATCTTGATCTCGTTCAATAAACTGTCTCGGTTCTGAAATTTGATTTTCAAGTGTTTGGAATTTCATTTCGCATCTTACTCGTTGAATCGTGGCAACCCTAACATATGCATACAATTGGTAAGTTCAAGTATTGATTTATATAAAAATGCTTATAATGTTCGTTCGTGCGTAATAATCAGGGTGTGTGCAATACGTCTTTACATTAAAAGGTTCAAGATTTCTGTGGAATGGATGAAGTGATCATATGAGCGATTTTATGTATCAGGGTTTTTGTTTGTTAGTTCAAGAGATTGGGTATCACTTTTCTTTTCTGTTGAAAAATGTTGGAGATTTAGCGATATGAAGTTGATAACATGAGCGATGGAGGAGGTGGAGAGAGTTCAAGAGGAAATGATTTTAGTTTAAAGAAGAGAAGGAAGAAGGACGAATTTGCTGAGTCACTTGCAATGGTTGTGGTAGCCCAAATATGCGAGAGTGTAGGGTTACAAGGATTTCAGCAGTCTGCACTTGATGCATTGTCTGATGTAACATGCAAATATATTCAGGATATAGGCAAGACATCCAATTTCTATGCAAATTTAGCAGGTAGGACAGAGAGTAACGTCTTTGATATCGTTCATGGACTGGAAGATTTGGGACTGTCACAGGGGTTTGTAGGTGCTTCAGATATGGATCATTGTATGGCAGGGTCTGGGATCATTAAAGAGATTTCACACTTCGTTGGTGTGTCTGAAGAAGTAGGATTTACCTATTCAGTTCCGTATTTTCCCATAATTAAAGAAAGGCAGTCAACACTGACTTTTTTTCAAGGTGGAGAGACACCCCCAATGGATAATATTCCCCCTTGGTTACCCTGTTTCCCTGATCCCAATACATATACTAACCCGGCTGCAGCCAGTATAGAAAAAACTGAAACAAGGCAGGATAGAGTTGACCAAGATCAGAAGGTTATTCTGCCATCGTTGTTGAAACCTGAACAACATGTAGCTTGCAATGGGTCTCAAGTACCTGTTTTCTTTGGACCAGGATATAATGGTGGAAGGGAGCAACCAAATAATCCTTTTCTTGCATATCCTCTAGAATATGGGGTGAAGGAGGTTTCTTTGGTTTCGCTTCCTGCAAGACTTGTGGAAGAAGATGTGGTGCAAAATCATAACTTATGGGTAAAACATGTTTCTGCATTGGGGACATTTGTGCCGGCAATTCAGGGGTTTAAGAGCAGGGATCTTGATGCCAAGGAAGGCAGCAGAAAGATTGTTGTACAAGGAAGACCACCACTGCAATTAAAGTTCCACCTAGGCAAGAAACCCTTAGCTACTGCAAATAGACACAGAAAAACAGGAAACATGGAAGCCATGTCTTTGGTTGCAAATGATGACTCAAGGTACGACAAGAAAAGGAAAAAAGAGAAACTTGTGAAGGAGCCAAGGGAAATGGAAAGCATACTTGAATAGTTGAATAAAACAATTGTAGATTTGGAACATTAACACAGCGCTTGTATACTAGTTTGGAATTCTACTAGCAGGTCCTTGATCCAGAGTATTTGATGGGGGCATGTCTATTACAAGGGAATTAGTTCCCACTAACGTGTGTTTAGAGGTATGCTTGTAGTCCGTAAGGAGCTTTAGGCGATGATGATTCTTTTAAATTAAAATTCTTTACTTTCCAGGCCTTGTTTATTTTTCTTTGTGTATGTTACTTGATAGCTATGCAAACATTCGTGTCTATTTGCTTGTTGCAACCTTCACTTTGTTTGTCAATGAAATGGTGACATACTGACATGTTTTTCTAACTAAGTCTTTGATTTATGTGGATGTTATTTTCACATAAGAAATTTTTAATTCATTTTCACGTCACCTCCAGACTTCCAGTTTCACTTCCAGACTTCCAGTAAGATTCTATTTTCACATCAGAATTCTTTAATTCATACATTCCAGAAAGAATACATGACTACTGTCCAACTCATTATAAGTGCTCAAATTTTAGGGACAAAGTGACAAACAATTCTAAACTTATTAGTACTACGGCTGTGCCATTAAAATTACAATAATTTCCACTCTGTGTGTCTCATATTAATCACACAATATCGTTTTCTGGGTAAATATTAAATTGAACACCACCTCTTTGGCCCCATGTCCCCATAACATATACCCAATCTTGTTACAATGTTTTTCTGTCATTGGGGTTTGGTTTGCAAGATTACTTAGAAAATGGATGAGTAATTTCAAAGACGTTCCACCAGAAATGCCACTACAGACATGACTAAAATTGAAAATGCATAACATTTATGCTTTCAGTGCTGTTACAAACAAAACATGTACTTGATTTCAAATATTCGATATTACTATACTTCAATGCCATCAGTATGATCTTATAAGTTCCAGTTCTTACAAAAGTTAGGTCAAATAACAAGCAAAATGATGTCACTTGATTATCTGATATCATGTTGCGCTACTTCCATGCCATGGCCTTTTTTAGATAATATGTACATACACATACACACATAATTACACACACACAGCTAAGCCAGTTGGCTCTGGTCATCTGCCTTGTATCTATGAATCCATTTTTATGCTTCGTTGTCAGGTTAAGTGACTTGGAATAATAGCAGGCACACGCTTTCAATCTTCAAGCATAATTAGGGAGACAATCATGCCTTGCTTTTTTTTTCTCCTGTTGATGAAGCGTGCATAAATCATAATCATGAGCATCTGACACAATTATGTAGTCATGTGTAGGCTGCTGCTTTGCTGAAACCTCATAACTGAAAAGCAATTTGCACATCAACTCAATTGTGTGTGTTTTTTAATGTCCACTGTGTCTAAAGATTTGTGTATGTACATTTTGGTCTTGCAAAGATAAATGTTCACTGATAAAAAAAATGGCAATAAAAAACATATATGGTTTTCTCTAGAAGTGTTGTTTCTGGACTCAACTGAGGGAACTCACAAGTGCATACCTATACTATAGGATATGGTTCGAAGCCAAGGGGATATACAATAATGCAGTTAATTTTGTATTATAGATTATATGCATTCGAAGTTACGCTTTTTCTTTGCAGCTACATGCTTTCACTAATCTAACATTGTACCAGCAAAAGATAAGAAAAGGGAAACTGAGAATGATGGATAGAGATAGCAAGCTTCAACTCTGCATGGGAAACAATTGCCTACGATGCCTTGCTGGCCAATCTTGCAGACCAGTTAACTGAGCATTCACAACCTCGCTGATCAAGTCTTTAAAAATTAAACGTTCAATATCTAACACTAGACCTGGAAGCTCATAACAATACTTGTCCCAATCTTGTGATCTCTCATTCACATCTGCATTTATGATATTTATCACTTCATCATCCTCATCGTACATGCCACCTCTCTCCGAGTTATTTTGGAGACTGTCTATTCCTGAGCACAATTCTTTCAGTAGCTTATCTTCATTCAGAATCCTCCCCTTGGTCTGTGGCCCGAAAGGACCTAGCATGGCTAGTTTGTGGCCAAGAACATCATTCACAGTATCAAATACCATTTTTCTTCTCATTTTCTCATAAGATTTTGATATCATGTTCTTTCTGTGGTGTTCATCATCTGTGAGCTCTGTGCATCCTTTGGTTTTCTCCAAAACATGAAACAACTGAGGGTTGATCAAACTGCCTGTTGGATGAAGCTGAACTATAGTGATGGTGCTGTCCAGATCTTTTAAGAATCCCGAGGCTAACACTATCTCCATTATGTATCTGTGATCTTGAGTTTCACTCTCACATGGAGATATTGCATCATGATCAATAGTAGCATCATCAGCATTGGTGTTCAACAATTCAATTCGATGAACCAGGTCCTTTATGTTTTCAAGTTTCACGTCAGTTAACTCAGAATACTGATATTGGTTTGTGCTGTTTGACGTGTTATTCAGCCGTGCCTGATCTTGTTCTTCTTCAAAGTGTAAATTCTCGTCATCTGAATTGAGAAAATGGTGAAAGGTTCATCATCACAGAAATGATATTAGAATACATTTATATTACCTTTCCAAAAACCCTACATGATTGAATTTTGATCCATTTTTTCTAAAGTTACAATTATATGGACTGCCACATTATTGTTTCTTCTGGATGACATGAATTGTGCATGTCAATGCTAGCGAATATGACCATGTGAGTGCTCAAAAACTTTATGTTTCATAAATTCATTTGTGTTCCATAAGGCCTTGTTGGACAATTGCACTGTATGTGATGAAAATAGAAATAGGGTAGGTGGCACAATAGACGAGAAATGTACCACTAAAAGCGTTGGATTTCTTCTTTACTGGAGACGGCGTGTCTTCTGCGTAAAATGCGTCAAGGACAGAGACTGGACTGGGTTGTTCCATGGTAAGTTTGGCATGGTCAGCCATTGGCTTGTCTCGAGTAGACCTTTCTGCAATATTACTCTGGGGAAAAGATGACACATATTGAAAGATTAATATAAACTCAAGTGACTTCACGTGGTGAGTGTGTGTGCATGCACTTTTGTATCTGATAAACAAATAGAATTAACCCCACTCACCTTGTGGTTTTCCTTTGGTCGAAATACGCTGTTGACCTCTTGGATCCACTCTGTGCTTGTGACTTCTGAATCATTTTGTGAAGCCAGACTATTGCTTTCTGATTGGAATGAAACTGCATCACTGTGTGGACTCGAACTTCTTGTTTCAGCATTGAAACTACGAGGTTGCACTCTGTCTTGAAGTGTATCCATGGATTTGGCCTTTGGGTTTCTGTTTGTGGAGCAAAATTGAGTGCGCTGCATACTGGGCTGCTTTTTTGTCCTGCTCATATCAGAAGATGGCCCATGTATAGATGGCTTGTCTACACCGTTCTTTGATCTTTGCATTCTTGGGCTCACATTTCCAGAATATCTTGAACCGTTGGATTTCTCTCTTGGCAGGTACTCTGGAAAGTTTGGATTCGCCAATGGTTCACCCGTTGCCCTCCTATCTCCCGGAGTTGGATCTTTCAACTGTTGCCTACCAATCAAATCCTTCCTGGAATCTGTACTTCGCTTGGCTGGTTTTGTGTCCATGTTCAGGAATTCATATCTCCTAGGGGGACGAGGACCAATCCCCTTAATGGTGGGAGAAACTGGTTGGTGGATTTTCTGGCTATGCTGATCGTTAATGATGCTATTGTCCGATGCATGCTCAATGTTCTCTAACCTGCTCCTTGTCTTCTGCATTGCTTCTAGTATCTGCTTGAGGGCTCTGAGATCCTTTCCAGCTGTTTTATACTCATTTTCAGTCAACCTTTTCTCGATCTCACCATAAATAGAAGTGGAAGCGGGTTCGGCTCTTGCTGGAGCTTCCTTACTTTTGAATGGCTTCTGTGAGCCTCGACCACTACCTTCCTGCTTCCATGGAGCTGTCTCAAGTGGTATTCTTGTTATTGCATGATTGACTCCCCTTTGAGGTGGGACAATGCCTTTTCGAGCCCTTGGGGAAACAGAAGTGTGATCTTGTTTTAATTCCTCTTCTTTTCTTGATAATCTTGATTCTTCACTTAAACAGGGTTTAGTCTTCAAGGTCACACTTTCATCAACGGAGGAGGTTAAAACTTCCAGACCCATCAACCTTGCCACAACACTTGATGATGGTCGCTTATTACTTCTTGCCTCGCGGGCTTGGCTTGTTGGGGTCTCCATGTCAGCACCCCTTTGGATTTCTCTAATTAGCAAGCTGCATCTTGGATCATTGGAGCAATTACTGATATAGCTTTGCCTGCTGTCCAATGACAACCTCGGAAGCTCTTTGACCTTCACATTGGATTTTGACAGGTATCGTGATTCCCTTCCATCACAGGAGAATCGGGGTGTCTCTTTTACTTCCTTGACTGCCCATGGAATTTCCCTCAGCTTAGCACCGTTTCTACCGTTTCCATTATATTGAACAGGTTTTTGGTCTGGGAACGGCCTTGGAGAATCAATATGCTTCATTGGAGGGCCCACTCTTTCATCTTTTGCCATAGTTTTAATTGACACCACACGAGGTTCTCGGGTCATTGAATCTTTGACTACATCTCTGATATCAGGTGATTGTATAAACAAATCTGGGTTTTTTCTGTGCAAGGATGGAGATGAAGACGGTTCAGAGGTGATGCTTTGGCAAGAAGAGGATTGCTCTGTTTGAACTCTCTTACTACAATCTAAAGATGACAAAATGGTAGATGAGCTAGAAGAAGAAAACGAGTTTCGTGATGATTCAATGGAGGCCCTCTGATTCTCTTTCATAACTAGCTTAGGAGTTTTTCCCTGTAGCAACCATAACCAGCATTTAGACGGCTTAATATTTCTGAAAGTGAATTAATTGTTTAAGTCGTTGTATACTAACTATTATACTCTTTGAAATACATAAGAGCACCGAATATGCCGAAGGGAGTTTAGGCAAAATTCTTTCAAGGGTTCATGGGCAACAAAGTTACAATCATGCTTGCATACTTCTTTTTTAGCAAGTCAGAAACCTATTTCTGCTTAAATGTAAGTCTTACCTTAGCTTTCTCCGATGCATTGCTGATCTTCTTCTCACCATTTTCAATTTGACCTAAAGATTGATTGGCGATTCGTTAAAACACAGAAACAAAAATGATTAACATGTGACGATTATATGTTTACGCACATGATGATAGCTAACATATACTGCTTACTAATAGTTCATGTATGCACTGGTGCAGATATCAAGAACTTAATTTTTTATATAAGTTATTATAATCTTACAGCAGAGCGAGTCGAATACAATCATTCGGGCCTACAGTATGGATATCGTGTATGCACTTGTCAACCTCTTGATTTTCTACAGGCCTATAAGATGACCTTGACCATGAAATAAATTTCTATCACTCACATACTATTTCTACTATTTTAAATGGCAGAAGACGATGAAGATAACAGTGGAACTAATTCACTAAATACAGAAGCTCATGATAATCAACAGTGTGAACAGGGGAATTCTGTTTAAGATATAACTCACCAGAATGAAAAATAAGGTGCGCGTGCATACACACACACACACAGACACAAAGAAAGAATATGATCATTGATTTATGGTACCTGGAGGCAGCCTCTTCTGGTTATGACCATGGCGGCGTTGACCAAGAAGATAACGCCGGTCAAAGAGCTGAAAAATTCCATTCATGCATCCTAAATGCTTCTGTAGCTCTTGTTTATCATCTCTTAGAGCATACACAACCTCTTTAGTAGACATTTCCACCACCAACACTGCTTCTTTCTTCTTGTCAACCAATCAAAGATTTGAAGATGTTATAAAAAAAAAAAGATCATTGGATTGAAATCATGAGATGCTTTACTTGACCAATCTATCTTTCTTTTCTTGGGTTTAAACTAAAATCTACAAAGTTTGCTGCTTTTTTAGCCCTTTGAAGGGAAAACTGCTAGAGGCGTTTTGATGGAATATATGGAGGCATTGTTCAATAAATTTTTGTGGGAATTGAATTGGTGTCAAATTTTAAGAATGAGAGGGAAAATTGCTGTCATTTTATATAATATTTTACAATTCTAGAGAGAGAGGGAGAGAGGAGCTTGTGGGTCAGAGCTGCTCTGGCCTTCCACTTTTCCATGTGGACAAAATAATGTGGGTAGGGTCTGGAGTCTGGCTTCTTCATGTGGAGTTTGTCAGGTGATGCAAGTTTTAGTAAATTGAATGTATGCACTGGCAACTTCAAGTTCTAAAGCACTTTTGTAAACTTTTCTTTTCTTTTTTCTTTTTCAATTTGACCAAACTACCCTTTACTGAGTCGGTTCTAGGAACAGTCTTGCATATCATATTATTCCTCATTCTGTCAAAAGCTTTCATTTTTCTGGTGAGTTGAATCAGTAGCTTAACATAATTTCACTGTTCCCTTTTACCTGGCAACTATATATGATATGCAACAAAACTTGTAACATCTTTTTGGATATAATATTTTAGTTCAATGAAAAACACAGGAAACCAAAGTAAAGTATGCACTATCGTTACAATTTATTTTATGATATATTATGTTACAAAAAATAAATTAGGATACACATATAGCATAGGCCATTCGACGTAGGTCCTCCCCTGCCTAGCCATCTTTTAAGATGAATGCTAATTTAAAATATTTCATGTGACATTCACTCCCTTTAATGTTATTAGCATATCCTTTGCATGTTCCTTTTGTATCATTGCCAATTCCATTTCTTCTTGAGGTTCATTTAAACCTAATGTTCTTAAAATACAATATACACGCGCGGTTATTCATTCTTGGCTTTCGTATGTTGTACTCTATGCTTAAGTATGTAGTGATCTTGCACGACATGAATACGCTTCAATTCGGTGGGGTCTACAGCTCTGCGAAGATGTACCCGCGATATCCTCAGAAATCAAGAAATCTCTACTAGTGGTTAACCTGGACCAGTGCCTTTGGTATAAAATGGGAAAAATGATCAAGTTAGAATACTAGTGCAGGTACTGACTTGTACTTTTGCCTCAGTATATTTACTTTGGAGGTTGTACATCAGACTATAAATGCATTAGGTGCCAAATCCTCCATCATCTTTATGCCATTCCTTAAAGAGCTGCATTACATTCATCATGTGCATCCATGTACCCATTGTTGCTGTGATAGTACAATGATTTTGGAAATACAAGTGATGTTATGGATGTACCCTTCTCTTTCTTTCGGGAGATGATTTGTACACAACAAAGTTTTTTCATACATAGCAATCTCACTATAAAATGACTATCATACCTTTAAAAATAACTTTTGAATACATCCATGATAGAAAAGTTAGTAAGGATAAGTTAGTCATTCTATGTGAAATTGTTGTGTACAAACCACCTCCCTTTTCTTTCTGGTGTTTCAGTAGTTGAGATGCATGTACAAGGTTTGTTGCATGATGTACAAGTCATGGATGCATTGTTGGTTTGTGGATTGTCCAATGTGGTTGTGGAACAAGTGAGAATTAAGTGGTGATGAGGACTATTTTAAATTAACATGTATTATTATTGTTGTAACCTAACATTTCTTCCCCACCCAATCACCATGTGCATTAATCATGGGTAGTCATGGATGTCTTATCAAATAAACACTAACATTATTTAGAATATTCATACATCGATTTATTTAATAAAACATATTAATCTTTTGAATCATATAAATCGGTTTCTATCTTTAAGATCCATAATCACAAATACAAATTGTGAAAGGTTTGATTTGATTATGACATTATTTAGAGTATTTATACATTATGGTACCCAGCGGAATCAATTAGGGAAATCTTCGAGTTCTCTTAAAGAAAAACAAATGAAAAAAAGAATAAAATAATAGTATGATGGATGGATCATTATGAAGGAATTAAATCAACCAGGCATGTTCTTGAAAGGGATGATGAACTTTATTGAGGAATAGGATACTAAAAAAATGGTCACATGGAATTTAGGAAGGAGGAATGTATATTCATGGGGTATTTATGTAACTTAAATAATTCTTGACACGTGAGAGGTGAATGCCAGAATGGTATAATTGTTTATGTAACTTACCCGAACATTAATTTTATACAATTAAAATATCAAAAATTATTTTAAAAGGTAATGTATTTTAGCTTAATTTTTATTTTGAGGATTGAACTATAATATATCTAAAAGAAATAATGACTTTTAAACTTCCGGAACAAAGTGATACTCATTAATGACATTTAGGGCTAGGGTTATACGAGTTGATCTTGAGCTCGTTTAGGCTTTAGTTAGCTCATTAACATTTGAGGTTAGTTTGATTTTTATGTATAAAACTTGAGATCAGTTGATAACTCATTTGATAGGCTCGAGCTCTACTCTTGTTCATGTTCAATTTGTTTATTAAACAAAATCAGCACTTTATTAATTAAAATATATACTAATTTATCAACCTATATATTATATTGGTATGATTAATGTATAGTTATTTTTTAGAATTCACATCCATATAAATTTAAAAATATCGTATTTTATATTACAAATAAAATAAAGAATTAATTGCATAGATGATACTTTAATTAACCATAAATTCCAACTTTCATCCATTTTCTCAAAAATGTTACATTTATAGTACTTTATCTACCAAAATGTTGCAAAAAAAAAAAAAAAAAAAAAAAAATTCCATCGTTTCCATCAAAGTTACCGTTATGTTTGAATGAAAAGACATTTTTTGCAATTATGAATAAGAACCATTTTTACAAACTATTATTATTATTATTATCACTATTATTATTATAATTTTATTATTACTATTATTATCACTATTATTATTGTAATTTTATTACTATTATTATTATTTATTATTAGACTATTTATGCAATTAACCCTAAAATAAACTAAGAAACCTAAAATTGTCATTGAATCCAAACCGTGTAGGCATGTATGTGAGAGAACATTTGGACTTTTCTCTTATCATTTTTTAATAAACTTTTTATAAACTTAAAAAAAAAAGTATAAATCTTTAAACAAAAGTGCTTTTAATCCTTTTCTTAGTTTTTCATTTCTCTATTATAATCTCATCTTTTCTATATTCACTTAGAACAAATGATCAATAATAACAATCAACTTTACTATTTATTACAACTTTTTATATAAATCAACTATTAATAACAACTGGTGACCTGTAAATTGGTTTAGCAGGTTATCAATAATTTTTTTTGTTATTAAAAATAGCAACATATTTTTATGTTTTTACCAGTAACAACAACGTATCAAATTATAACCCAGTTATTATCACTTTTTAATTTTTTTCTTTAATTTCATATGCATCAAAACTTAAATACCTACAATTTTATAAAATAAATAAGAATGAAAATGAATTGAGAATGAAACACCGCAACTGACTCATAGAAACAAATAGATCATGTATGAGCAATCGTTCATGGACAATCTTTTATGTGTCCTAGTAATCTTTTCAAATCCATTATTGGGTTTGAATTTGTATTAAAATTGATAATGTAATTAGTCCATTTAAAACTTGATAAAATTGATAAATAATATATTATAAAAATAATAAAACTTGTTATTTTTATTTGTTTGATTATTTATTTATGTTTCCTGTTTTTATTATCAAATAATATTAGTACTTTAGCAGATATTTTTAATATAGTTTTAAAACCATAATTCTTTTAATATTGATATTTTTTATAAATATTCTATTACATATGAATAGTAGTATGCTTTCATCTTTGTATTTTATTATTTACATTTAGCTTTTTACTTAATTCTTTATATGTTAATTAATATTTTTATTATTTTTTATAATTTCATAAGATTTAAAAATATTTATTTATTAAGAACTAAAAGTAATATACTATTTCTTTATTATAGTTTATTAATTATTAAAATTTTATTTTCTTGATGATTGAAGTAATTAAATCTATTATCTAAAATATTATAAATTAATTTAAAAAATAACAAATATCAATTTAATCGGTTTTAAAAGTAAATGTTTCATGTGAGTAGGGGTCAAATTCAGCTTTGAAAAATGACAAGAAATCAAAAAAGGATGCATCGAGAGAGAGACACGTGACAGATAGTGTTACGTTTTATTATAATAGTTTTTATCATATATACTAAGTTTGTTAATATTATACAAGCCCGTTGTCTCGTTTAGACTTGCAAGCTTAATGATCAAAGGTCAAGCTCGTTAAGTTAAATTTTTAACAAGTCGTACTCGAACAGTTCATAAATAGTCATCTTCCTCCCCATCTCATTCCTTTTCAATGGCTTCTTCTCATCTTTGAGTTAGTTCGACTCATTTACGTTTCTACTTGAATTTATTTTCACTTGATCGTTTACAATTAAAAATAGGGTTAAATGTCATTTTGACCATCCAATTTTCAGATTTTTTTTATAATTTAACCATTAAACTATTTTTTATCCTGATTTAGCTACTAAACTATCTTTTGTATATATATTTAACCACTAAACTCTCTTTTTACCGATTTAACCATTGAAATTTATCCATATTTGACCATTTACCTATCATATTTGTATCGGTTTGGCCATTAGTTTTATCTGTTTCTCCCAAAATAGAACATCAAACTAAAGTTTAGTGGCTAAATCAGAATAAAAAAATAGGTTAATGGCTAAATAAGACAAATCTAAAAGTTGGATAGTCAAAATGGTACTTAACCATTAAAAATAACTAGATTGTTGTTTTCTTCCTTTTTCCTTGAGATTATTAAATTGGACAAAACATAATTGGTTACGATAGAAATTGAATTGGTCTAAAATGTATTACACTTTTTAATTAAATTTCCTAAAGTAGTTGAATTATTTTGTATTCAGAATTGTTACAATTTGATGATAGATTGATTATTAATTGTATATGAGTTTTGTCAAATTTGTTCTATCAAAAAGACATTTCAACTATCTCTGTAATAATTAATCAATTATGTGTGTGTGTGTGAGAGAGAGAGAGAGAGAGAGAGAGAGTGAGTGTGTGTGTAAAATATTTTTTAAAATATGTATTTATATATTGAAAGAAAGAAGATGATATGGTTTTTGCCATATGCAAAATATTCCATCCTAAAAAGGAGGTCACAATGCATGTTACAAGTTTTTGAGGGGGATTCCCTTTTGATCACATGATGCTAACTCTTGTCGATCTAAAATGGGATGCATGCTATATTAAGAATTAATGTTGGTTTATGTTGCTAATTTAATTCATGAATATATATATAGCAACATGCATATATGGTGCCATCTCAAATTCATATTTATTTCTTTAGTCAATAAACTTTTTATGATCATCATTTGAAAAAAGGAAAGATAACAGTTTGTAGAGCAAATGTTAAAAAAAAAAAAATGTGAGACCAAAATGATATTATAACTTTTCTTTCAAAAAGATTAACATTAATTATATCTATATCGACCAGTATGGAACGTACGTATTATATATACAAATTTCTTCAGGTTCATTGCATTTATAAGCTTTAATATACACGATAGTCATTTGTTTGATCACATTCAAACTATGTAAATAAGTTATATGTAACATGTAAAAGGTTTAAATGATGTTGATTTGTTAAATTTTTATTGGTGTTCACGGTACTTAATATTAAATGGTGCTTAATGATCCTCAATCTATATACATATACATATACATATACATATGGGATCAAATCAGACTTCAAATATTTGTGAGAAATATTGAATATAAAAATATATCAAATTACATTATTATTTCATGATTTAACAAAAAATATTGTATCAAAAAAGGACCCAACAAAAAATATTATAAAAATAGATGGGACCTAGAAACATATTGCTAGAATTGTTTTTTTTAGTTCTCATAAATATTTAAATTCTCATAGCAATCATATCCTATATATATATATATATACACACACACACACACACATATGTTAATATATATACACACACACACACACATATGTTAATATATATATACACACACACACATATAGATATCTATATTATATGTGTGTGTATGTGTGTCTGTATATTAATATGTATGTATGTATGTATGTTTGTATGATGTGATATTTCATTGCGAGCAAGCCAAGAAAATGCATATTTAGGAACTCAAAATGTCCGATTAGTAGAGTGCTCTCTATAAATGAAAACGATGTTGTAAAAATTCAATGTTTTCTTGCAAGTCAATTTAAAAATATTCACGTGATACATGTTGAAAAATACAAAGTAATTAATAAAAATATATATATAACATTTCTGGTCAAAAAAAATATTTCATGTGTTAAGCTATTGTATTTTATGTGTTCATCAACATGAAGCATTAATTAAATTTAAAACTATTTGTACATATATCCTATCTATACTTATCTATGTATCAAATTAAAATTATTTTTGTGTGTTAATAGATTAAAAACAAATACAAATTATACAAGAATATTAAATATTTAAAAAGTAATTGTTAAAAATATATTTCATAACATTTTATTTATTGTAATAATATATACACATAGTATGTTTGTATAAAAGAAAATCTCAATTTGTATTAATTTTATATGTAAATTTTTAAGTAAAAGATTAAAATCCATATCTACTTATAAACCTTAGAAAAAAATTAACTTTTTTAGTTTTTAATTTTCACTTTATAATATTTTATTTAAATAATATTTTATTAAAAATATATAAGCTAGCTAGTTTATTAAAATATATAAATACATGTAGTACGTGTTAATAGAATACATGCATAACATATAATAATAGGAATTGCGAGATAATGGGATGAGAAGCTATCCAAAAGCACATGATGAGATTCCACAAGACTGAATATTTGGATTGTAGTTCCTGGGGAAGAAGAATATATACTTTCTGATATATATCAGTGTATGTGTGTGTGTGTATATATATATATTATATATATGCTTATCTATATATATGTTCTGCAATCTGCTGCATGCTCCTCTAAACTTCTGATCATATGGATCATCTTCAATTTCAGGATCATGAATCATCATGATCAGGATCCACCGTTACGTACTCACTCACCCTTTTTTCTTTTCCTTCAATATATTCACTTGAAATAAAAAATTGTATATATAAATTTTATAAATTTATTAACATATACTAAATAAATACACATTATCATTGACTAAATATCAAAACGTTTAATTTCAACCAAAAATGCAATATGTATATGGTTCATACATATTTCGACTTTGAAGATATATATATTGATATTTTATATGAAATAAAACATTTTATCATAATAAATATGTAAATGAAATTAACCAATTAATAATAATGCACATTTGAACATGTGTATATCGCAATTCTGTATGGATTTTAACATTTTATCGTAGTGAACATGTTATTATAATATTTAGTTTTACGGAGTACCGAATATACCTCAGTTAATACCATTTTTCTTCAAAATCATGTTTAAATTAACAATACATGGCTATTTTGCAAAAAAAAAAAAAAAAATCACACATAAACATATACTATAACTATGTTAAACGTCCATATTCGCTTAATTTTTTTCACTTTTAAATGACTTTTGAGATGCTACAAAGGTGTGAATATGTGTGACATTTACAAATATCCTTATATTATTTGTATTTACGTCAATGTGAAAAAAATAAAATAAAAACTTTTTTTCGCAGCAAGTTTACATTTGAACTCTTTTATTCACTGATACACATAGTACTATGCATCATTTAAATGCTCATACGAACCATATTATATATATACACACACATACACACACAAACATACACACGCACGCACGCACACACACACATATATGTACGTGTAATTAAGTTAATGAGTACCTAATCTTTTACAGGGTACCAAAGTAACCATTTAAATTGATGTTTTTAAATAAAATTCATAAAAATATACAAAATACTATTATAAGTTAATATAAATTAGTATTATAAGTTTTTATCAAATAAATTACGAAAAAATTACTATGAATGGATGCACATCTTGTGAATGAATGAATTTTATCATTTATTCACATGATTTTTTTTGTAACTTTACTTGATAAAAACTCATACACAAATTTATATTAACTTATGATATTATTTTATACTTTTTTACCTAAAGAATTAAAAAAAAAAAAAAAAAAAACTCATCTTCAAAGATACTATCGGTAACTTGCGAAAAAGTAGTAATTTTATTAACCTGAATGTGTATATATACATGTGTGTGTCAAGTGAGTAAAACTTATAATGCAACGCATCAGAATGTACCAAATTTAAAAGTAAATTTTTATAAGAAAATTTTCATAAACATGTTTTAATTAACATTACAAAAATGATATATAAATTTCACACTGATTCATACATTCTAAATGCATGAAATTGTGGATCACATAATTTTATGTTCACATGCAAATTTATTTAAGTGTACGTTCACATCTTTTTTAAAGAGTTATGAGATGTGAATGTATAGTATGTAGAAATTTACATATCATCATTATAATGTTAATTAAAACATGTTTATGAAAAAATATATATAATTCTTTTAAAGGTTGTGTTTTCTGATGCGCTGCATAATGAGTGATACACTCTTGAAACAATATTATATGTGTGTGTACACACACATACACACACACATACGTAGAGGATCATCATAGAACTCAATACTTATACAGAAACTAATCCCAAACATTAGATTAAAAAAATGAAAGGTGAGAGATGTAATAGTAATATTGTAATTAAATATATTTTTTTTGTATAAAGCTTCAAATAAAGAAAAAGAGGAAGGTACATATGCGAAAACTTCGAACAATCAACTTTTATTAGTTCTTTCTAGCGAAAAAAGCTATGAATCATTTCGTTTTTATGTTTTTTTCATTTTCAAACATAAAAAGCGCGCTATGAATCATTTCTTTTTTTCTTTTGTCTTTTCGAACCGAAAAACTTCAAATCATTTCGTTTTTAACTTTTTGCAATCGTAAAAAATACAAATTGCTCCGTTTTTTTTTTGTTTTTCCGAACGAAAAGGCTACGGACTATTTAGTTTTTTGAAGAAACTTGAAAACGTAATGGTTCGTAGTTTTTTTCGTTCAGAGAAATAAATAAAACAGAATGCTTTGGTATGGAAAAACTTCTACTACAAATAGAATGATTTTTTGTAGTTAGGAAAAACTGAGAATGAAAATTATTCGTAGTTTTTATCGTTTGCAAAAACTAATAACAAAAATGATTTGTAGTTCTTTTTTATCTCCTAAACAAAAAATCGTAATGGTCAAATTTTTTGGTGGATAAAAAAAAGGAATTGTTTTCATAGTTTTTAACTTTAGAAAATGAAAAAAAAAAAAAATTAAAACACAAATGGTTTCTAATTTTTTTTCGTTTGAAAAAACTAAGATGTTGTTTGTTTTTTAAGAGGTTGATGTCTGCGGTCTGCGAACTTAGCTGTAAAAATCTGCAGTCAGAAGAGATGGCCTAAACGCAGACTTCCGCAGACGCGGGAAGACGTTCGCAGACGCAGGAAGACGGAAAAAGACAAACATACTTTTATATAAAACATCTTCTCGCATCTTGGACTTCACAGACATAAGAGTTTCAAAAATCTTTTAATTTTAAAAAAAAAACAAGCAAGACCTTTGGAAAAAAATTTTGCTTTAAAAAATAAAATATAAAATCATATACAATTAAGCGCGCAGCAGGTGAAGGTACAAAAGAAATAATAAAATCATATCTTTTTCGTATCGTATGATTTTATTGTTTACATCATCGTATGGATCAGAACATTGTATATTTATTTATATAATATAACATCAAGGGATTGTAGCTACCGGCCTTGTTAATTAATTTTCGATAATTAATTGCTAACCTAGCTAGGTACGTACGTAGCTTAGCTAGCAGATATTAAATTTTATAGATATTGAATTAAAGGATTCACTTCAATTCGTTTTAAATGCACGTTCACATGTCTTCAAAAGTATGTAAGTGTGTGTTCACATCATTTTTTAGAAGCTAGGAGATGCGAAAGTATCTGAAATTTACATACGATCTTCATAATGTTAATTTATATATATATATATATATATATATATATATATATATATATATATATATATATATATATATATATATATATATATATATATATATATATATATATAGAATATGGTTCGAGAGAGTACCACCCATTATGCAGCGCACCAGAAGATATCATCATTAAAAAAATTAATTTTTTTCATAAACATGTTTTAATTAACATTATGAAGATCATACGTAAATTTCACATACATTCACATCTCCTAGCTCCTAAAAAATGATGTGAATACACGCTTACATATTTTTGAATATATTTGAACCTACATTTATGTGATGCGCGATTTATGCACTTAGAGTGTTCGGATTTGCGTGAAATTTACATATGATCTTCATAATGTTAATTAAAACATGTTTATGAAAAAATTTCAAAGAAGTTACTTTTAAGAATGGTACATTCTGGTGCGCTGTATAATGAGTAATACTCACTTGAACCTAAATCTCTCTCTCTCTCTATCTCTCTCTCTCTCTCTCTCTCTCTCTCTCTATATATATATATATATATATATATATATATATATATATATATATATATATATATATATATATATATATATATAGTTAGGTTCTATGGGGCACCTGTGTGCATCGTGCAACTTAGGAACCTATATACACCGTTAGATCTAGAAATTGAATGGCTAAGATTACAATGACAAAAGAGTAATAAATATGAAATTTGTGTACGCATCATGATGCACGATTTACATATTAGATGTGCATAAGGGTATTTTGGGAAAAAATATATATCAAGTCAATTCAAATTAAATTTATATTGATTGAATATTTAATTCAATAATCATGTATTAAATGCTAATAAATTTATAAAACACACTTCTAAAATTAAAAAGTTTCAATTGAACAAAAGTCCAACATGATGCTTCATCATTTTCATTGACTGTGCATCTTCGTATTCATCTTTCCCAGGTTATGTATCATCGTGTTCATATTCATCTTGAACGTGTTCATTATCGTGATGCATATCTTGAATTTAAACGTGTTAATCACCGTCTTCAACGTGCTCATCATCATCTTGATGCACCGCTAATGCGAATCATGTTTGAACCAAAAAACATCAACATTCATCATTTGAAGCAGAAACATCATCATGATGCATTGCTGTTATGCAACATGTTTGAACCAGGAAACATCAAGATTCATCACCAGAAACATCGTGAACCAGAATCATCAACATCATCGTGATTTTTTGGTGTGCATTCATCCTTTGAACAAGACACATCATAGTGATGCATTGTTCATCAACTTCGTGATGTAGGCCGGCGAGATTGAGGGAGAATAAATGATGGAGACCGGAGAGAGAGAGAGAGAGAGAGAGAGAGAGAGAGGTGGTAGCCGGCGAGATTGAGGTGGAAGAAATGATGGAAGGGTTCGTCGGTTTGAGAGGGGGGTGGGGGGGCGGGGGGGGCGGGTGCAGGACGGGAAAGTTGGAAGAAAATAGGAAAAGTGGTTAATAATATTATTTAGTTTTCTATTTTCTAACTAATCTATTAATTAAAAGATTAATTAATTTTTTAAAATAATTAGTATTTCCGTATTACCCTTATTGCATCATTAGTAAATAGATTATGCATTTTTGGTCTCCACCGGTTTCCAATGCATCGTGGTGCTCCATAGAAACTTTATATATATATATATATATATATATATATATATATATATATATATATATATATATATATATATATATATATATATATATATATATAGGTTCAAGTGAGTACCACCCATTATGCAGCGCACCAAAAGGTACCAGTCTTAAAAGTATTTTTTTTTAAATTTTTTTCATGAACATGTTTTAATTAACATTATGAAGATCATATGTGAATTTCACGCAAATCCGAACACTCTAAGTGCATGAAAACACGCATCACATAAATGTGAGTTCACATGTATTCAAAATCATGTAAGTGTGTGTTCACATCACTTTTTAGGAGTTAGGAGATGTGAATGTATGTGAAATTTACATACGATCTTCATAATGCTAATTAAAACATGTTTATGAAAAAAAATTTTAAAAAAAGTTTTTTTAAAGGTGGTATATTCTGGTGCGCTGCATAATGGAGGTACTCTCTCGAACCATATATATACATATATATATATATATATATATATATATATATATATATATATATATATATATATATATATATATATATATATATATATAGGGTTGGGTTCCGGTAAGAACCCTTGTTACCGTGAGAACGTGAGAACCACTCCAAAATGCACAAATTTGTACATCGGATGCACAAATTTTAAAATTAAAAGTTTTACTTAAAATCATTATTAGTCTTAAATATTAATAAATATCATAATTTAACACTAAAATTACATTCAAAACTTACATTCATTAAATTATAAACAAAATGCACAAATTTGAACATCAAATGCACAAATTTTCTTAAATGCACAATTCGTACATAAAATGGATAAATTATAGAATGAAATGCGTAAATTTTTACATGAAATGCATAAATATATCGAAAACATTTAATTTTAGTATCAAATGCACAATTTTATACAGTGGATGCACAATTTTTAGAGGGGTTCTCATGTGAACTCAATCCTATATATATATATATATATATATATATATATATATATATGTATATATATATATATATATACATATATAGAATATGGTTCGAGTGAGTACCACCATTATGCAGCGCACCAGAAGGTACCATCTTTAGAAAAACTTTTTTTTAATTTTTTTTTCATAAACATGTTTTAATTAACATTATGAAGATCATATGTAAATTTCACATACGTTCACATCTCCTAGCTCCTAAAAAATGATGTGAACACACACTTACATAATTTTGAACACATGTGAACGTGCATTTATGTAATGCGTGTTTTCATACACTTAGAGTGTTCGGATTTGCGTGAAATTCACATATGATCTGTGTAATGTTAATTAGAATATGTTCATAAAAAAAATTTTCAAAAAAATTACTTTTAAGGGTGGTACCTTCTGGTGCGCTGCATTAGAGGTGGTACTCACTTGAACCTAAATCTACATATATATATATATATATATATATATATATATATATATATATATATATATATATATATATATATATATATATATATATATATATATATATATATATATATATATATATATATATATATATATATCAATTCCACCAATATCGATCGATCGATTATATCTGCTAGCTAGGCCTTGCTTTCAACCACCAGGAGGCACTATATTCTTCCCAGGGTATCAGGCTTTGCTTTGCTACCCAGCTACCTACTTACGTACTGCCTACACATTAATTGATTGATTTGATAAAATTAATTTATTTCTTTCAAATCTTTTAACATAATTATTTTTAAATTTCAAATTAATTAGAACATAGTTTTTAGTTAATTTATAAAATCAAATCTCATATTACCTACGTTTTCTTGTATTCCCCTTTCATTCTCTCCCCCGCCTCTCTCTCTCTCTCTCTCTCTCTCTCTCTCTCTCTCTCTCTCTCTCTCTCTCTCTCTCTCTCTCTCCCTCCCTCCCTCCCTCCCTCTCGGCCATCGCCACCGCCACTACTAGACCATCGGCAACCGCTACCGTCTCAATTTCCCCATCTTTTTCTCGGCCTCCATCTCTCTCGATCTTGGCCACCAGGCCCACCACAACCACCAGCCACCAATGAAGATGATGAACACAATGAATAATGAATATGATAATCATGAACATGATGAACCAAATGAAGAAACGATAAAAACAATGATGAAGAAAATGAACACGATGAAAAAAAAAGGGAAATGATACATGAACACGATGTATTTTGTTGGAAAGAATAGATGAACGATAAACGATGAAGATGTTGGAAAGAATGAAGATGATAATGATGAAAACGTTGATGCATCTCAGGTTTAAACTATGAACACGAATACACAATAAGTTTTTGGATGAACACGTTGTTGCATCACATTTAACACGTTGATTGTTGCATTACGTTGATGAACCTATATGTTGGTTTTTGGATAAACGTGTTGTTGTTGCTTCATGTTAAATTATGGTTTTTGAATGAATATATTGACGCATCACAAAGGATGAACACAAAGGATGAACACAAAGATGAACAAAGTTGATGAACATGAAAGAAGAACAACAATGATGTATCGACTTCTTTATCTTTTTTTTTAAAGAATTTGTATAACTTTTATCAATTTGGAAGTGTGTTATTTATTATTGGGTTAAGGTCTTACAATAGCAACCTACTTTTAAAAATATATCGATGTGGTACGTCTACTTTTTAAATTGTCTATATGGTACGTGTACTTCAATATTCTGTATCGATATAGTCATTCTACATAATAGAGGCCGGTTTTTACATACGAAACAGGGTTCTAATGGTATGAAAAGTTATAGTACAGGTACCATATCGACATTTAAAAAAGTAGACGTACCATGTTGATAAATTTTCAAAAGTAGGTCACTATTGTATGACTTTACCCCTTTATTATTTAATCATTTGATGCAATATTAAACTAATATAAATTTGGAATTCATTAAAGTAGTTATTTTTCCTAAACTACCATTTGTTAGATGCACGTGACATGTTGCACCATGAGATGCATCACATGCATACACACAGGGGCGGATGTATGGTTTGGGGATAGGGGTCAAACGACCCCAATAACTTTTTCATTTTACGTGTTATATATATATTCGAAAAAATTTCGACCCTTGTGGTTTTTGAAGTCCGACCCCAATATCTTTTGTTAGTTTTTATAAATTCTACACATATAAAAAAAAATTGTTACAAAATCCAACCAAATATACCAAAACCTAATAGTTTGTTACCCATTTAACAAATAATTTAAAAATACATGTGTATTGAATATTCATTTATTGGGCAAATTTATTGTTGGACAATTTACATTTGGGTTTTAACTAAGAACATTGTTAGATTTATTGTTACTTACTTGTTGTTGTTTGTAATAATATTTTTATTGTTTTAGTCTTTAGATATTTAGATTATTAACATTAAGTTACATTTGTTTAATTGTTTTGATTCATTAGACAATATGAATCGATTTTTTTTATCAAGATCAGAATTTCGATCAAGTGGAAGAGTTTCTAATACTTCTCCATAAATTTTACAATTAATAGTGCAATTAAATTGGTGATGAATGATTAAATGACTATTGCATTTGCACCATATAAAAAAGAATTATTCAATGTTTTGAACGATAATATAAAATCTAATAACTCGTTTTCAAAATATGGAAACTAGTACGATACAACTGTAGATACTCTTTTAATTTGTAATGATTAATAAGTTATAGCATTTACGTAATTTTTTTATTATGTAATCAATATGAACTTGCCCAAACTTTTGAGATGTAAATTTTTTTTATAAAACCACAAACACTCGTGCTGTCAAAGTATGATAAAATTCCAACCCCTAAAAAAGATATTTTGGATCTGCCACTGCATACACATTTTCAATTGAATCTGACTATATATATATAGTCGGGTTCACTCTCACTTACTCTCTTTACCCACACTTTCTCTTCCCTCTCTCCCATTTTCGATCGACTCTTCTCACCGGTCATCTCCTTCTCTTGGTCGCCAGCACCCCTGCCAACAACCACCACCATCGCCATGTCTATCTCTTTACACCATTGTCCTTCTCATATTTCTCTTCCTCTTTCGGTTGATGATGATGAACACGGACTGATGATGTAACACCCCAATAATTTAAAAAGGTAATTAACTTTGTAAAACAATTATAATTGTAAACTTAAGTGTCAATACTATGACTTAATTGCCAAATATTAGTGGTAAGTGCTATTATTGGGACTCCATTGATAAAATAAAAATAAAATGTTGGTTTGTATTGGAATGACAAGAGTAAGTAATGTACTTTTACAATTAAATAATCATTTGTATGACATAAGAATCGATTAATGAGGTGTTTGAATATATTTGATATAATTATGTCAAATTATCATTTGGATATTGAATTGTTAATTAAATACAAAATGTAGCAATGTGGTTTGTATTTTAGATAAAATATGATAAGGAGAGGGGTATATGTTGTCATCTAGTGAAGAGTGGGAGGGTGGAATTGGCCAAAGACCAAAAATTCCCCCCTCCTTTTCCCTTGAAACCGTGCATCACACACACACACTTGCACACACTCATTTTCTTCTTGCAAACTTGGAGAGAAAATAGGAGAGGAAGCTAGGGTTTTGAATGGTTGATCATCAAAGTGAAGATTAAAGCCTATACAAAACATATTTTTGTGCTATCCTTGAAGGTATATCATCATCTTCTCTACCTCTTTCTTGTTTCCTTTCTTTAGTTCTTCATTTTGAGGAACACAACCCTAAATGGGTTTTGTGATTGAGTTAGAAATTGACTCATCTATCAAGTGTAGGTTAATGTTTATTGTTTATAAATGTATTTGAGTCAAAAGTATGTAGTTGATTTGGTTTGAAGTGGTGATTTTGAGTAGGAGCTCCATTAGAGCTCTAATGGTGAATGAGGGATTGAGTTGTATTGATATAGCTTGTTTTATACAATATGTATGATTTCAAATATGTTATATATTGGTATGGAATTGAATGAAGTTGAGTAGAAGCTCATTTGGAGCCTTGAAGAGATGATATGAATTTAACCCATTTATGAACTCAAATGAGTTCATATGAATCAATGGATGACTTGTTGTGTTTTAGATGCATTTGAAGGTCTAAATGGTCTAAAAATGTTATATTAATGATTCCAAGTATTTTCTGGATAATGTACAAACAAAAGGTCAAAATGATGTTTTGTTTTTAAACCGCACGCCAAGTGTTCGATAAAATGTCTTGAACGTATTTTTGGCTTAAAATTGGTGTGCGGATGACCAAAATGATTTGTAAACTCTTTGGTATAAATATGTTGTTGATATAAGTTGAATTGAAATGCAAAATATGTGTCAAATTGAGAACTGAGACAAATCTCAATTGATTTTCGAGTTTTTGGACAGCCTTGACATGCTGTCTTGTAAAATTCATATAAAATCACTCGAAGCTCTGTTTTGGACGTGCCATACGTCGTTGGAAAGCTAAGAGAGTGTAGGTTAATATAAAATAGTCATATGAAGCTAAATCAGACATTAAGCAGGTCAAAAATGCATAAGATTGCGGCTGACCTGCAGTTGGCGGAAATGATGATATCAAACTTTATAAATTCATATAGAATTGGTTATAGATCCGTTTGAGATGATTCAAGTTGGATATGAAAGATAAAATAGTATACTTTATCTCACTTTAAAACATGTTAAGATAACTTAACCTATAACAAGGTTAAAAACCTATTTTCCACAGCTAGATATAAACAAAAATATGAGGCGTTTGGTCTTCATAATTTGATTGTTTTGTTTGTGTGACTTGAAGAATCCATGTTTCGGTTTGGGGCTTAGCTTGAATTGGATTTTTATTTGGGACAATTATGGAGGCTGAAACCTTATTGCCGATCACTGTGAGTTCTAGCATTAGCGTTACATAATGTGCATGTATCTCATTGTTTTATCTCGTTGAACACTTTCTGGAACTATTTGTTGATATAATGATAGTGGTTGCATATTTGCTTTCATTTCTCATATGATTGGTTTATTTGGGGCATATGTGTGGCACCTTGGGCCTCATCATACTTGATATGCTATCATTTGACTTTACCTGGAGTTGAGCTAATTGTTGATATTTTGATAGTAGATGCATATGTACCCTCAATTCTCAAATGTATGATTCTTTGGGCTTATGTGAGGCACGTTGGACCTCATCATAATGCTTTCATTTGACCTCACCTGGATATCCATGGATAACATTGGACTAGCTCTAAGTGTAAATTGAGCAAATTGTTGGACTAGCTCTAAGTCTAAATTGAGCAATACGTTGGACTAGCTCTAAGTCTCAATTGAGCAATATGTTGGGCTAGCTCTAAGCCTAAATTGAGCACTTGATCATATTGGTTATTGAACATACTCGTTGCTTTTCGTTGCATGTATGTATATTATGTATCCTTCTAATCTAGTAACTCACTCAACTTTGTTGACCCTTTTAGTTGTTAACCCCCCTTTCAGGTAAAGGAAAGCATCACAGCTTACCATCTTGGTAGTGGATTGGACCTTGACTAGCGGCTCATTTGTCTTTGCATATCTTTGGAAAAGCTTTGGGTGGGGATTTAGTGGACTCCCATTTTGGTATACACACATGAATGAACTTAGCTTTATTCATCGTTAGGTATTATGAATGTTTAGACATTGTAACCATTGATCTTTGATCCATGATTCACCCTCAATTTCCATATTGATGGGTAGCAAAGTGAGGAGAATCATGCCGATGGTTTGTATATATTGAAAATTTAAATTTGACCTCAATTCCGCAAGTATTTATCGTTAAATATTGTAAATTATTCGTGAAACATCTATATTAGTTGGAAGGGTGTTTCAGATGATGATGATTATGAACACCGACCGATGATGATGAACCGATAAAGAGATGCATGTTTGAATAAATGATAAAGAGATGCATGTTTTAAGATATGAATGTTTGAATTAACGGTGAACGATAAAGATTTGAATGAACGATAATGATGAACATGTTGCATCACGTTAGAACATGTTATTGTTTTACATTGATTAACACGTTAGGTTTATGGATGTATATGTTGTTGTTACATCACGTTATATTAATGTTTTTGGATTAACATGTTGATGCATCACGAATGAAGATTATGAAGATGACGAATAAATGATAAACAACAACGATACATCAAGATCTTCTTCATTTTATTTGAATTTGTATGATTTTTGTTACTTTTGAAAGTGTATTTTAATTATATTTATTTAAAATTTGTTACTTATATATTTGATGCAATATGATCAATTAAATATAAATCAAACTTTTAATTAAATTATATTTTTTTTTTTCTAAACTATCATTCGCTAGATGCATAAGATATGTTGCATCGTATGATCACGAGATCGACTTGATCTATAAGATAAATGCATAAAAGATCTCAATTGAACCGACTATATATGTATATACACACACATATATATCTCAAGAGAAAAGAGTAGCTATGTGCCTAGGTAGTCATCAATTAATGTACATGTTTTTTTCAATTGGATCATATCATATCAAATGCATGCTGGCTGCATCACATCGATCGATCTACTTACGGGTCGGTCGGCCTGTTAAAAACTATATATATCAATTGCTAGTGCTAGAGTCTTAGCTCGCTCGCTCTTGCATCAACGTACACTTCGCTTAATAATAACTAGGGTTTAATGTTAAAAAAAACAACAAGTTTTCATGTTTGTTGTGATTTAGTCTCTTCGTGTTACTTTTTCTTAAGAAAGTACTCAAGTTGTTGTTTTTAATTCAGTTTTCGAAAAAGTTCTGTTTTTTTTTTTCATAACCAACCCTTTTTTCCAAAAAAAAAAAACCAAAATGTTTTTACTTTTTTTCTTCCAAAAATCTCCACACATGTACATATTAGATTTATAGATGAACAATTAATGTGCATCTTCATTAAAGAAGCAGCACTTACGTACATATATAGTTTTCAACTTTCATTCCAATTAATATATATCCATTTCAAACTTTTAACATCAACATGATCTATCGATCAAACACCAAATATTAAACTTAATCATATCTAATCATATATATAGTTTAATTAATAAATAAAAAAGAAAGTTAAAACCCTAGTTTGGTACGGCGCCAGTGCCTGCGTTTATAATTGTAGCCAATTTTGTTCTTTTTGGTGCGTAAAAGCATCCAGCGAGGAACAGGTCTGTTCTGCCTCATCTTCTTCCCCAGCTTCTTCTTTATCATAAACGACTTGTGCGACGGCTGCAACAACCAACCCAATTACCCAACCAAACCAAACCACATTATTTATTTATTTATTTCTTACAAGTACATATGATACATACAAAATTAATTAATAATAGATAATAATAAGCATGATCGATTCTGGGTACGTTGCTGCTTCTTCTTCAATCTAATCTGCCGCCCGCATGAATTCTATTTCTAACCCTAATTATAAAGTACACCAACCTCCGATCTATAACTTATATATAAAGCCAGGCCCTGAGATTAAGTCGGACTTAATTGTTATCGGGATTCGATCGCGCCAATATATCTTTAAAACCATTGGCTGTTTTTCCTTTTATGAAAAAGGTCGGTCTTTTTAGTTGCAGATTTACTTTTATTCTAATTAATTTCATTTCTATACTAATCGTATTTAACTTTTTTTCTTTTTTTTTTTAACGGCTGGTGTGGTGGTTATCGCCTAGGCTCAAGTGCCGACAGATCCCGGTTCGATCCCCACCACAATCTCCTAGTTAGATTAGTTCACCTGAAGGAAAAAACCTCAAAATTCGCCTCAAGTGAAGATCGAACCCGGGTAACAACCCTCCCCAAACCCCTTATGGAAACTTGGTGGCCACGGTTTATTCATATTTAACTTATTAATTTATATTTCATATTTTTACCAATTTTTTCAAACAAAAGTAAGCCAGTGAGTGAACATTCAGTTACCAAAATTAATAAACATAAATTTTTCAAAGATATATTACAATTTATTGAATATACAAACATGTATGTTATTTAAAATTATCGTTCATAGGTTTAAAACATGACCCGATATCATTTAAATATAAAATATGTCAACGTACTACTGTACTTTGAAAAAATCAATATCATTTTCACATTAAATTTTTTTATAAAAATATAAAAATTGAAGTTAGTGTCTCTCATGATTTCTAAAACATGTGTATTAATTGATATTTTTCATCTGTTTAGTTGATAGGTTATTTATCGAAACACTTAAATTGTATGATACCAATTGTAAATTTAACTTGCAAAACATGTATTAATAAATTATAAGATGTGACTTAAATAAAAACAAACGTGGAAGTTTTAGTGAGCTATATGATATCAAAAGGCAAAAGGAAGGGGGAAAAGACTGTTGATATAAATCTCATCAACAACATTTTATGGTCGACATTCTAAAGAAAATTCAGTGTTTTTGGTATGATGTTACTTAGAAAATTTATTTTAGAATCATCTTTTTGGATTGTTACTTGTTCATGTTGCTAGTTTGTGTTTGATGACGTGGGATGACGTCAGAATATTAACAAGGCGGTAATTATGCGAGAAATCTAAAGTGGACCAATAAAAGGTCATTTATTTGGAAATGACACGTGATCAGACCAGGTCAGCATGGAGAATATCCGTCAAAAGGTACGTGATAAATTATGTTATGAATATTGTCAGGTGTCTCAATCTCATAGGGGAGCTTGATTGAATACCAAAAGGAAGGTATAAGTAACGCCTTTCATCACTCTCACGAGGTATGCACTAAATTCAACCCTAATTTTACTCTCATACAAAGAACTCATCACCGCTGATTTCTGACTTAGGCATCAAAGTGTCGTCACAGGACCTCCTGCTTCAAGCATCAAAGTGTCGTCACAGGACCTCCTGCTTCAAACTTCACTTAGTGTCTACATTCTGTTTTGCAGCAGCTCATTTCCGCCTCCTGTCGACTCTCAGATCAAGGCACGAACAGTGTTACTTGAGTTTCCTAAGGCAGAGATTGCTATAGTAACTATGCTAAAAAAATGGATCATTAATACCATCACGTTCACTGATGTGAATTCATTTGATTTCTTTCTATTACAGAAAAAAAATATATATACACATATTCAAACATACAATTAAAATTATGTATTAAATCAGACGTTTCCATTTTTGTTTTTAACATCCAATTAGATACGGGCATAAATGTCATACTTGTCAGTAAGCAAATATAATTAGTCGGACGGACACAGCTATATCGAACCCGCTTGATATCCAGATTCCAGGTCCATTAGTATAGATTGCCAAAGGCTGAAGCCAACAGCCCAAGACTCTAAAGAAAGAGGTAAAGATTTGAGTGTCTACTCATTAAGCAACAAACACTACACATTCAATTTTAAAGTAAAACAGCAAAGATTGAAAAAATAAAACTAGAGCTCAAAAGGACAGCCAAAATTTCTACAACTATGATTTAAGAATCAAAATTTCTAACGTATCATCAACCCTTGCATCGGCTGACTTCCTTCTTCCATAATCTTGTTTGCTTGTATAGTTGTTATTATATTTGCAATGTTACCCTGGAAAAGGAGATTTGTTTACAGATATCACATATGCCGTACACCCTTGGTAAAAAAAGGTCGAGAAAAGGTTGTTATATGAAAGAATTTTTTACCCTCCATGTTGTCAGCTTTGTTCGTAGGGCTTGCCACTGAGGCGGCCCAAACATACGCTCACTGCATCGGCTAGATACAAAACGATGCAGTAAATTAGTCATAACAACTTCAATAAAAGGAATTAATGAATCAGAAACCACAGTATATACACACCTTACAATAATGACTTGATTCATCTGGTTGATTTTACAATCAATCAGTTTCGCTGCGGTTGCCTTTACGACCCATGGTTCCACCTCATCATCCTCTATCTGTAATATGAACCCCACAATCATATAAGCAACTATGTAAATAGCTAGGATTGATTAACCAGACGTGAGCTTAGTATGTGTACCTGGAGAGTGTCCTTGATTAAAAGATAAGGAATTTGGCCAGATTTGTCAGAGGCAAGGTCCACCATCGACAACAATCTCATCTTAGCTATACAGTCTTCGTGGACTAGACCTAAACAATGCCAAAAAGCAAAAATAGACCAAATTCAGATACATACACCCTTCCGATTTGAAACAAGTACAAAAGCAACGAAATCCTAAAATTCAAATCCAATATTGGTAATCAGTAATCACACCATAGTTTTCGAGTAATGCAGAATTTGCTGTATGAAAATCCAAGTACGCATCCAGCCTTTGAGTCAGAAATATCTTTAGAAGCTGATATATGAATGCATACTTAGCGTCTTTCTCCAATTGTGCTACAGCAGGCATCTCAAGCAGATCACACTGCATAATTATTAAACATTATGTTCAGTGTCATCCCAAAGTAAAGCCTGATTTGTAGGCAGAAACAGTAAAGCAGGTACACATCAAAGACAACAAAAAGATAACATTACAATGCTGACAACAAAAAAGATTACATTGTGGCCCAACCCCATACCACCCAGACCACAATCATCTAAAACCTACCAACCCTGTGGCTAGACCAGAAGCATTAATGATAATCTTTAATGAGAGGACATAGAAAGGATATTATCAAGCCAGATAAATAGATGATGGTATCACTAGATTTGACAAGGACCATGTCCTGATATACATTATTATTAAGTTGGATGGGTTTTTAACCATTGAAAGAACAAATGAGATATTAGCTCCGGTACTGAACTGTAAATATGTTGTCATGTAGAAAACCAAGGAAAAGTGATCACCAACAACCTATGTATTAAAGGGCCAAGAAATCTGATGATGGTAATTTCCACAACAGTTGCTGTTTAATGGGTATGTTGTGCCAAGTTAGAAGCTTGCAATTTCTATCGGTGGTGAAGTTTTGAAGTTCATCTATTAAGGTTTTTCTGATTTAGACGACGTTCATGTTAACTACTTAACTCTCAGATACTTTTCTTTGATATGATGAATATTCAGACCATGTCTCCCTTATGTTGTGTAACCGTCTTTAAAAAGGGTAGTTAGGTCTGCGCGTTGTGGCAGGCATAGGTAACCAATTTGATCAACACACCTCTTTAGAAATGGTAGTAAAGTTAATATACCATCTAAGGTTAATATAAAAAAGCCATCGTCTCTCCAAAATGTAACAGTTTTATATGTCTGAAGAAAGACCAGTTGCATCTGACCATATCAGCTTGAACCTTGAGCTACAACTTAAAAGAGAGCATTTTATGGCAAGTACTCGGTCAACTATCTCCAGAAAAACTTTACTCTTCAGTTATCATTGTCCTTTACTCCTTTATCAGAAAAAAGATCTTCAGCTAACGACATCAACTTGAGCTGAAGAAAGATATCGGCAGTTGAAGAATAGTTCTCTCTAGAGGTCGTTGACTAAGTGCTAAGCATCAGATGTTGTCTTTTTCAGTTTCAGCTCAAGCTGATGTAGTCAGGTCCAATAGTCTTACTTGAGGCTTCAGCATCAACTACAACTACCTCAGCTACGCAAAACCAAACACATACTTAATACAGTTAAAATTCATATTTATATAAAAAATAAAAACATTTCACTTCTTTATCAATGATTTTTTTATAAAAATTATGTAATTATATTTCCATTTGTTACCTATTTATGCAATGAAATTTTTTTAGAAGATGTTAAAATATTATATAAACTAGTTTATTTACCCATGTATTACATGGGGTATGGCTAAAAAATTATTGTTTTAAAATATACACAATCTTGAATACTACATACTAATTTATGTAATAAAAACCATAACGATAACGAAATGTTAATATTAAATTTGAATCAATGAAGTATTAGAAAAAAAATATTAATTATGATATCTAAAAATATAATATGAGAATAAATAAAATTAACAAAATTACTTTTTCTACATTTTATGTTATTACTTTAGGAAATATAGATAAAAAATTATATATACTATAACTGCAAAATGTTTTTTTAAAATCAATATGGACCGACAAATTTTATTTAAAAAGTCAATAACGAGTCTTCAATTTATAGATTAAATTAAAAGACATAATCAATGTAGGATAGATCTATGCATGCTTTTTTAAATAGAAGTATGAAAAAAATATGAACGTGGAGATGCTTCGACATATTTTTTTTTATCTATAAGATTAAATTAATAAGTTTCATAAACCAATTCAAAAGAAATCATTTTGAACCGAACTGTATGTTAATTTTGGAAGTCATTGAAATCATTTGATTAGATTTCTTTCAATGGCTTTTATAGTGTTAAATTTAGATATTAATAAAATTTAATTGTTTGCAAAATCAATTAGAAATGAAATTGAGATAGATATATTTGGAAGTTTTTTAGGCTGGAAAATAAAATTTTGATGAGTTAAGAATGTGACACGTGACAAAATATTTTTCTTTTATTAATATACTAAGTTAAATACTCATGTATTACATGGGTTGGTTTATAAAAAATAAATGTTAATTAAGATATATAAATTAGTTTTAAAATATTATAGTTTATTAGATTTTAGTTAATCAGGTGAGAATAGATTTGATTTGTTTTGAATTGATCTAAATTTGAAATAGATATTAGTGAATGACATGTAGCAAAAGAAGCTGATGACATGTGGCAAACTAAATGAGAGGCCGACATATAGCAATATATTTATTTTTTTATTAGAATAATAGATTCATTTTATTAATCCATTAATAGTAAATAGTAAAGTACACATGGAATATCCTTGTTAAGCCAAGTGACATTCTATTCAAGTGTCATGTTACTTACTCATTTAATAAAATAGATAGATTGGTAAAAACATTATAATGTTACAAAATTTATATCATAAAATACTTTGTTCAGTTGTATAATTTGGTAGAAAAGTAAAATGTTAACTTAAAAGAACATTTTATAGTTTGACGAATACGACATCTTTGTAAAAAATAAGATGATCTCTTTACATAATTTTTTTGAAAAGGCTAGTATTATCTCACCAAATTTAAAAGAACTCCAACTTGTTTCCAAAAAGGAGACAAAAACAACGACAGAAAAAACCTCAATTAGATACCTAACGAGCACACATAGTCAGCTACCAAAATAGGGTCAAGTATTATTTTGACCATTTAACTTTTAATATTGTCTCATTTAGCCACCAAACTATTTTTTGTCCTAATTTAACCACTAAACTTTAGTTTAGTGTCCTATTTTGGGGAAAATGAATAAAACTAATGGCTAAATCGGTACAAAATATGATAGTTTAGTGGCTAAATCGGGACAAATTTCAGTGGTTAAATCGGTAAAAGGAAAGTTTAGTGGCTAAATATATATACAAATTATAGTTCAGTGGCTAAATCGAGACAAAAAATAGTTTAATGGCTAAATCAAAATAAATCTGAAAGTTGAAAGGTCAAAATGTACTTTAGTGCTCGTTAGGTATCTAAAGTACATGTAGCATAATGGAATGGAAAACACATATGGTACATGTACTTTAGTTTTCCACTCCATTCAACTTTCCTCAATTAGTTTTCCATTTCATACACATATGGTAAATGTACTTTAGTTTTCCATTCCATTATGCTACATTTCTCATAGAGCCCGATTCTATTGGTATAAAAAACCAGACTCTATGTAGAAACCTATCATACTAGAATGGAAAACTAAAGTACAAATTCAATATGTGCAAAAAAAAAAGTTCATGTAACATCGTGTATTTGGAACGTACGTTGACATTGTACGACCTAAACCCTATAATAAAATATTAAAAAGCATATGTTAGCAAAACCTTTCTTGAATAGTATTTTCATAAAATTTCTTCTAGTGCATGATAGCAAGATCACATCATGAATGGTGTTTATTATTTCACTCTTGAACATGTTACCAACTCCCGTTTATCAAAATATTTTATTGTGATGCGAGAAGGTGTATTGGCTCATTTTACTAACACTCGTCTATGAATGGTACTTCTTTTTGCTTAATGCAAGGAGGTGTAATTACAAGAAATTAATCACTACTTGTGTAACAACAAGACAAAATGACAGTCACCATCATGCTCCGCTCATCATTCAAAAGTGGAGGGACATCAATATTTCACCATGATATTTAACAATTTGGCCTCATTGGATATTGAAGTATGCATATCCATCAATTATGGAACTTCCACCAAATGACACATCCAGCTTTTTGCTCTTCATGTACTCTACAAAAAGCTCCCTAGTTCACCAGTCTAAAAAAAGAGTTGATCCCTATTGATATCTTTCAGCAATTACTTGCTACTCTTCGAGTCTAGGTGAACAGTGACATAGTTAAATGAAGTTTTTAACTTATGTTTCTAGAATTTTTTAGGTGTCTCAAACCCATAATTCTTCTCAATATACAATATCCGCTATAATGAGGCTTAATAAATTTTTTACTTTACTGAAACCTTAACATGTATTATCCCACTCCTGTTCCAGTCAATCATCCTTAGATCAGAATAATTTCCAAATTTCCACTTTCATCTATCCAAATAGAATATTCTTGTATTCATGTTCTAAAATGTATACATTGCAATTCCTTTACTAACTTCTATGAAGATAATTATTCCTAGTAAGCATAAAAAAGTTAGCATCCACTTGCGAAGTCAATATAGATCAGATCAAGCAGTGTAGTTTGCCCTTATGAAAGTAAATTATGTCCAACCACATGATGTTCCTTAAGAAGGCTGGAACATCTAGACTAGTCATTGTCTCCTATCCCATAGAGAAGATAAAACTATGTGCACCTAAGGTCACACAAACATTCCAGCGAGAAACACTGTTAACTTCTCATTTCTTCTTTTTTTTGGGTAAAACCAATTTATATGCTTAAGTTGCAACAGAATCCCTGACTTTAGATTTCAAACCCATCCAGTGAACTTAATTTGCCAACGTGTACCGATGCTTAAATTAAAATAAACAGGTCCATGTGCACTGCAAGAAAGTGACCCACAATAAGTATCAGGGAACCCTAGGACTTCATACATTTCATAGTAAATTAGTAACTACTTCACCAGATTCATTGGTACCATAGAGCACATATATGAATAGTACCTGATACAAGTCAGGTGCTTTAACAAATTCAATAATGGTGTAAGCAGCTACTTCCTTTGCCTCGTCAATAGCATGTGCATCCCCAACAGAAAATGTTGCAATATACTTGGTCAGAAATTTAAAGTTTTCCTTGGCTGAGCTGAAATTTCATTAAGCAGAAAAAGAAGTATTACACCAATTTAGTGAAACCAAAAGGAGGTTTGATTCAGGATATGTATGATACCTATTCTGTTCCTTCAAAATATTAGAGATGGCAAGGAAAAGTTTTCTTTGATCCTGCAGTCCTAAATTCCATTCCTTCAATAAGGTGTCTATATTTTTGAAGGAATGTATGATATGTTCAGTGATCTTCCCATTGGATGCCACATCAAGGGCCTTCATGTAAACAAGGAATCTTCCGTAAGGGTTCTCTAACACATTGTACAGATTGAACAAGCTGAAGAAGAGAAGAAAAGAAGGATATGAGATAATGCTTTGTCCACAGGCTGTAATATGTAATGTGAGCTTACATCTTCAGTCGTAGTGCAGGATTTTCGTTTGGCCTTTGAGCAATTTTTGTGGATAGGAGCTTCCCCATCTCTAGTGACTCATCAAGGCTTTCAGGCTTTTTGACAAGATTGCAGATGACAGTGAAGACGCACTCAAGATCTGAGATAAAGACAAGCACATGCCAGACAAAGATAATGTTTTATAAAGAGAGTTAAAGCAACAGAAACACTATGAAACCACTTAAGCAGCATTTCAAATAACAAGTATGACCACATCCTGATTTTAGCTTGGTTTTAAAAAGCGCGAGGCGCACCGTTGCGAAAAGGGTTATGGAGCCCGAGGTGTGAGGCGCAATGTGAGGCGCGCGCATCACGTACGCGAGGCGCACTTGTTTTGGTATCATAATTCGTATATAATAACACATTAATACTACTTTAACAACTAAAAATGTAAAATACCAAAATCTAGAATACCAAAATAATGAAAATATACACAATCTTCATTACAAAAGTTGAATTACTTTAACAATTACACAAGGAGGGACTCATTTTCTTCTTTTGTGGGCCAAATTTAATGAAACGACAAGGAGGCGCTCGCAACAGCTTGTGTTGCGCAGGGCTTTGAGCCTCAGTGAGCCTCGCGCCTCACTGAGCCTGAGGCGCGCTTTTTAGAACACAGGATTTTAGTATCCAAATAACAGGTAAATAAGTGGTGGAGGTAGCACCTTATACTGAGCTGCATTAGAACAAAACCTGTGTATATTTTTCTTAGAAAAAGGCTAACATGTCAATCAAAAGAGAGAATTCTAACATTAAAAAAACAACATAGCTGCCATAGCTCGCCAAGTATACATAAGAATGAGATGAAGTGTGGCAAACAAACATGTGTAATCCCACCAGCATGATATAAGCAATGAGATTGGAATATTAGTGGAGAAGCAAGATTTCTATAATCAGCACATCTGGGTACACTAAAAGAGCATCTACACATACGTGTTGTTGGTAGATGCCCGTTTTGATGCATGTTTACCAAAATTGATTGGGAAAGTTGTATAATGACTTATACAACCAGATGCATCAATTGCCTCAGCCAGAGCATCACTATTTTAATCATGAAGGTTTAAGAATGGTTCCACCAGCTTTCCTAATTTTCCTAAACTCTTAAGTCAAAAGCATGTCGACATGTTCAACATTTCTGACGTAACCGTTTGATCTGCTAGAGAATGTCACAAATATACAAAAGCCATCTACCCAAAAGATTATAAAGAAGTCAAAAGCCCGTATCTTTTTTCAGATTTGAAACTTACACCAGAACTGAAACATAAATAGAACTTCGTATTACTGCATCAATATCAACCCAAAAGATGCCTCAAATTTCTTGCGATATGGTACACATACAACAGTCTGTATGTTAATTATGATAAAATTGAACGGGTATAATCAGGAGAACGAGCATTAGTCAGAATTAACCTTTTTCTGAAGCTTTAGAAAATACCAAATCGGCAGAAGTAAGCATTAGCGACGCCAAGTCCAACCATCTGCCGGCAATCATGCATTCCTGGGCCTCAACGCACAAGCTAGTCACTTGTTGTTCAGCTACCTGAGCCGCAATTCACAATATTTTAACATAAGTTCAGCAAATAAGCATGAAAGTACCTACAAGATTCCGGATCAATACATGCCTAGATATACTACAGTTTTCAATGCTGAATCCCTCGACAAAAATCAAATCAATTAAAAGTTGCTAATACGATATTTTTTAACTTTATTATGTGTGGATTGCAATGCATGGGGTCTTGTAATACCTCAGGACCGGCTTCAGCCCAGGAAATCTCGGCTATGAAACGGACGACGGAGAGAGAGGGGTCCTCGTCAGATTTAGGCACGACGGTCGTCATGGCGGTGGTGGAAAATACTGCTCTACTCTCTGCAGCGTAACAGAGTGAGCTATTCGGCCTACAAGTTCGCGAAATAACAAACCCTAAAAAATCAGTCGTTTTTCAATTTTATTTTTCAAGTTCAGGAAAAAAAAAACAATCGCTTTCGTAGAAACTTGTTTATGAAAAATAAGATAAGTGATTATAAAATAAGAAAAATAGGATATGACATGTGACAAAAGAGAAAAATAGAGTATTAAAAAGAAATTTAAGGTATGTAATAGAAAAGTAAAAGAGAGGGTATGAAAAGTTGTATTTTAAAAAGTGAAACGAAAATTTATGAAATTGTTGTTAAGAAACACGTTTTCATTTTTTTTGAAAAGTGAGATGAGAATTTTAGAAATTTTCAGTAACTAAATACACCATAAACTGCTGGGATTTTCCGTTAGTTCTTTGGATTGGTTTTCACATTTTGAACATATGAACTTTTTTGTTTTTGTATTTAAGTATTTAAATAAAGTTTATCTTATTTAAAACTATATATTTTTAACTTACTACATGCTTAACAGGTAAAGCAATTAAATAAAGTTTATCAACCTTTATACATTTTAGAAATAATGAATTATATATATTTTATTTTATTTTAAAAAAATAATAAAGTGTAATTATTTTTTTAGATGGAATGTGACAATGACATTTGACGACTTTTATTATATAGATAAGGATAAATTTTATTCAAATAAATAACTAGTTATTATCCAATAATAATTAATCACTAGATAATTATTCGTCTAATAATAATCAACCCGCTTATAAAATCATATTTTACATTGTAACCCTTGTAACTAGTGTAATACCCGTGCGGTGCACGTGACATTATTTTAGAATATCTAATAACCACTACAGTTAATTAGTGGCAATTTGAATAATATAATAACAAAAATATATATCACAAATAACAACTAAATTAGTATCTAAATGCATTCTATAGTTTCAAACAGTGAAACTATATATTTGGTGAGGAAATATAAAAAATAAACCTTAATACACCGTGTAACTACCTTATCACTACGACTCTCCCCAAACCATCTATTCTTAAGAGAGAGTTTCCATCTAATAACTTCATACCATACCGCTATATTAAAAAAAAAATCAATGAGAACCAATCATAGCTTCCGATTAATCTCCATAAACTTTGAATTACAACATTGAATATCAAACAGTTAATTTCTAGACTAAATCTGAATTCATTTAAGTTTCAACCATCCATTTTTTCGTGAAATTTCAAAAGAAATTAAAATCCATTTATTGAATCAAATACATCCACAAGTAGCTAAAAATCACATATCTATTTTTGCATTGTTAGCCAAATAAAAGTGATGACCTGCATTAATACGTGAGTCCATGTGTGGTACCCTTGACTTGACTTGTCTGATGAGAAATACGAAACGAAAGAAAGATCCTACTGCTTAGACAGTGAAACTTGAAATAATGGAAGCAGCATATAGCCACGATGATGCTGACTTAGTGAGGTCACCTTCCAGCCAAACAGCCCGAGGATCTTCCTTACATACCTCAGTTTGCAATTTAATCAACCTAAATGACCTGCTTCAAGAAACATTGGTAAATGACCATTAGAAGATATCGTAACATACAAAGTTATCTACATATTCAATGCTACAACAAATCAATGGTGCCTTCTTGTTGTATCAAAAAGCTCAATAGTGTATATACATGTGTGTTGCTTTGGGTATTAAACACTAATACACTATAATAACATATTTTTAAAATTTTGTCTAAAAATTATAACAATTAGTTTAGCAAGAAAGTTTCTTGAACTAAGTAACCCAAAATAATTAAAACAATATCAAAGACGGCACACACCACAAGATGTTACTCTTATCATGCTCTTTATGAACAAATATTCAAGTTAAAGCAAAGGCTATTGTATGTAACAAAAAGAGAATCAAAGAGAAGTTAATAAGAACTATTACCGTCAATAAAACTATGGCATCTTGAGTATAAAATCCAAAATTTTCAACAGGTGTATTGGGTAAGACGAGAAGAACATCCACAAAAGCTTGAATAGACATTGAACACATAATACATCTCCAATTGTTGAACATATACGTTGAAAATAAATGTAATTTAATTACATCAACTTTCTTGAAATGAGCAAGAAACATACCAGTGTAATAAAATCGTTCATCAAATACTTTGAATTTGCATATAAACCTGCATCATGAAATAAATAATAATTAAATTTAGCAAAAAAAGTAGTGGTGAATCTAGTAGTTGTGATTTTGTGAATTGTGATGCTACTAATAAGTAGCAATGTCATGCATGGAAGAGTGTATTAATCATTTATTAACATGTGATACTATATAAATGTTCGTTTGTGCTTTTGTCAGAGAGAACAATAGGTGTAGAAAAATGAGAGACACATACCTAAATTGTCACATCACCACCAATAGTTTTAATAGGCATCAATTGGTGTTATGGATGTAACAACTGTTATCATCAATAGAAATACATAATCTAGATGAATTGGATAGCATCACTTGATGAGTTGAATATAGAGATTTAATGAATAAAAACTATATTTTGTAGTAAAATACCTTCAAGAGTCCATTCAAAAGATTTAATTACAACATTTCACTATATGCACATATAATACCAGCAAAGTGATCATTATTTGGGTGAAAGAGTAACATTATCTAGAGTAATACCTCTCTAAAGCTATTCGTCAGACGGTTTCTCTACACCATCCAAATCATTACGATTCTTGAAACTCTTCAAAGTTATTATTAAGAAAACCTCCTTTCTTAAGCAACAACTATCCTAAATGGATCAAACTAAATGAGTCAAATGACAAAAGTTATAATCAATTAAATAAAACCACATCATGGAACTTAAAAGAATAGTTTGATCATCTATGAATTGCATGAAGTTATGAATGAACCATTTTTTTTTTGTTTTTGAGATCAAGACTCAGTTGTGTATCACCCTATCCTGTTCCACTAACCCTCTTTAGTTATAAATGTGTAGCAGTTTGCTGGCTGCTTATGCAATGACAAAAATTACATAAGTAGACTTATCTAGTTTGCATAATGATGCTGTAAACTTGAGTTCATTGAGTTTTCCTTTCAATTAGTAGTTTGTGCATGGGGTTTTTGTTAAAGCATTGCAACATAATGTAGTTGTACTTTGTGCAATAAAATTCATTTGTGATTTGGACAAATATCAAAACTTACTTGAAACCACAATCAAAGATGGAATCGTCGAATTGAAAATCTCACCTCGATGAAAAAAATTACTATCCTCCGCCTCTTGATCTTGGTAATGAAAACCAAGTTTTTCGTATGTTAAACTATAGAGTAAAATTAAAACCATCATTGAAGGCGAAGTCCTCCAAATGTTGTATATAAAGTCAATTTTCTTACCCCATCTCCTGGGATATTTCATGAAAAGCATTATTAGATCACAAGAATAATAAGATCAATATAAGTTTGAGACTTTCACTTGGTAATCAATGTCAACTATAATCACAATTTTACCTGATATTCCAACATACACACTAATAAATAACCTCACAAATAAGCAGGCATAAGAACATATACCATAAATATTTTACATTAATCACTTGGTTACTCACCTGAAAAAGAAACTAAATTAAAAAATATACACTATCCATAAAGCTACATCTACCTCTGATAGTTGACTATGGATCTCAAAATGGTCTTAATATGCAGACTTTTGAGGTTTGTTACATATGGTTTTGATGTGTTGTTGATTTGCATGAAAATGGCATTAATATGCATAATAAAATATGATGAAACAAAATGGGGATGATCAATTAACGATACAATAGCTTGTTGAGTCATGATTAATAGATCGTTACCGTTTCCTAGAAATTTGAGAGGTGTGTAACTGTGTATACAAGATTAGTGTTGTAGCTTTTTTTTGTCATTGCAAAACTTTATCAAGTGTAAACACAAAGATCTCATGCTACCATTTTGCTACAAGTTCCAAACAATATATAATTTATTTACATAAAAGTACAGTTTTTATCCCCATAAGATGTTGAAAACAAATGTACTAACATTTGTGCCAAAGTTTGGACAATATTCATAAATGATCAATATATATGAATTATACAACACCAAAGATAATGAACAACCATAAGCAACATTTGGACTTGTAAAAGGGACGACAAACCTTGGGAGGAAGCATGTAAAATACCTTGAACATTTTATCAAACACCTTGTCTGCAACCTCATAATATCTGTTAGTAAAAATAAATGAAAAATCACCCAAGAATGTTACAAAGGAAAAACATAACCGCATAGTAGGAGGCCAATAATAATAGTTATTACCAGGGAGATTGGCTTGTTTATTTATCTGCAATCATGATGACTTTGATGATCCTTGTATCTTGTCAAACTATCTTACTGACTCTTTTGCATCCAGACAACCAACCAAAAGAAACCATAAGATGATGAACGATCAGAAGAAAATTTACAAATGATCCATTTCTGAAATTGTAAAGAACAACAATCATCTAACAACTTATGAACGATGGACGTATTTCGGTAGAGATTTTATACCTATATGAGTAAAATATCATCAGAGCCCTGTGTAAGGCCTGAGATAACAGAACCATTGAAATCCGCCTTGCTCCGTCAACCTTGACCACTGGCGTTTGCGTGACCTTTGACGGTGGCAATAGACGTGATGGCTTTGACTCTGACGGCGTCACGACGTGGATGGTGGTTGTAGAGACTCTCGGAGGTAGCATTTGAACGCCGCCGGTGATAGCGTCTAGATGGTGTAAATCTAGAGAGATTGTCTTCGTTTTCGATTTCGGTTTCAGATGAGGTTAGGGTTTGGGAATTCTGAAGAATCAGTGAAGGGAATATCAATTTCTTAGGTTGAGGGAGAAATCGAAGGATTAAGGGTTTGGTATTGGAGAGAGTTGATGGAGATTAATAGAGAGTAAAGAAAAGAGTGAAAAATCATGTTATGAACTGGTCTTGGGTGGGTGAAAGGAGAAAATATATGTGAAAACGTGTGCAGGAAATTTGGAGATCATGGATGTAACTGTTGGCGCCGTGATGGAATTCAGTTTCTTGAAACCAGTTTTTTGTGCATTAAAGTCGTGTACACCATGCATAAACAGAAGTAAACCAATTAACACGGCTGAGATTAATTCATGTGAGATCAAACGGCTATTAATCACCCATGGAGTTACACTCTCTCTCCTCCATGGGTAATATATAGGTAGAATTTAGATTAAGACAATAAATTATCTAATAATTAATCATGTGTTACAAATAATATCGAATATTATTTATTTGTCGTCTATTTGATAATCTTTAGTTGTTATCATCGATATGACATTCTAGCGTTTTATTACATTAGCATATATAGTATTCTAACAGCATAAAATCGACTTAAATAATGTTGAGTTAAAATTCAATTGTATTTGTGACGTTTTTGTTGTTGAATTAAATTATCGTGGACATTTATATATATATATATATATATATATATATATATATATAGAATATGGTTCGTGTGAGTACCTAAAAAATGCAGAGTACCGTGAGTACCTGTGAACACACGGGTTTTAGATGTGAACATGCTCCGAAAAAAAGTTTTTTTTTTGTAATTTTTTTTCATATTAATTTAGATACAAATAATATAAGCCTATTCGTAAAAGATTACACACATTCACACTTTCTAGCCTCTTAAAAGTCATGTGAACGTGAAAAAATTCATGTGAACATGCTTAGCTGTGAACATACGTTCACAACAATGCAGTTCATGTGAACTTGCACGTTTCACATAGTTCTAGTGTGTGTTTAGGTGTGATTTTTTGCAAGTAGTCTTATATTATTAATTTAAACATGATTATGAAAAAAAATTTCAAAAAAAATGGTTTTAATCGAGGTACCTCCGGTACTCCGCAAAACTAGTGGTACTCATTTGAACCCAAATCTATATCTATATATATATATATATATATATATATATATATATATATATATATATATATATATATATATATCTATCTATACTATTAAAAGAGTAACTAGACTCAACTCTCGTGAAGCCACGTGTCATCGCTATGAATCGACACGTGGCATTTATAGTTTTAAAAAATAATAAATAAATTTAACTTATATCTATCGTTATCTAATATAATCTACTTTTAAATTCAAATCAAATCAAATCCAACAAAATCTAATATTCTAATAACTTATTACTTATGATATAATATAATAAAAGTTTAAAATATTTTAAAAAATAATTACTATTCATGTGTGTGTAGAATTATACAAAATCATAATAAATAATATTATATATATTTGTTTAAAAATAATATTTATATTTTTACCTTTTAGTTTATTATATTTTATATATATTAAAAATATCCGCATAATACCCGGGTAATAAACTAGTATATATTAAAGAGGCATTTTTTAAAACCTATCCCTATTATTTTAAAAAGAAAAAGAGATTTAACAAAGCTTATGTGCAAACAAAGAGGACAAAACTTCGATGTGGGGTCAGTGACTCAGTGGGTGAGCTGGATGTGTCCTGTCTTTTTATTAATTATAAATTATAAATAATTAAAAGTTTAAGTGTTTATGATTTAATAAATCCACCGACACTACCAAAACAAACCACTGTCAGTCTCTCCCATACGTCCTTCTCAATAAACCTACCGTTTAACATTTTAAACCCAATTCTTTATTTATCAATTAAAAGATCTTTTGCTTAAAAATATAATATAGAGTAAATTACTTAAATGGTCCCTGTGGTTTATATCAAATTTCAGTTTTCGTCCCTAACTTTGAAAAATTACATTGGTAGTCCATATTTTGAAACATTATCACGTTTTCAGTCCCTAAGTAACTTAATTTTTTAAAAATTCCAATTTTGCCCTTATAAATTTATTTCACTTTTGATACCTAATCAATTAATTTGATTTTTCTTTATATTTAATCATTTGTATATTTATATTTGTTTAATTAATAAATACTGAGAATAGAATTATAATTTATTCATGTATTTTATCTATATATTAATGAGTTTCATTATTATTATTACTATTATTATTATTATTATTATTATTATTATTATTATTATTATTATTATTATTATTATATACATTCATTCATTTTGACAACATCACAACAATATTTATTTTTTATTATTATTTTTATTTTATAATTTTTCCATCTATCTCTATATTTAATTAATTTACTCCTTATCTGAATATATTAATTTTCAAATGCTATTAATGTTGTTTTTGAAAGTCTTAACGTTAAAAATATGTACATTAATTTACAAATTTAAAAATCATACATTCTTATTTTATAGACTTTTATTAGTAGACTACTGTATATTCTACGTATAAAATAGTGTTAGTAAATTTGTATTATTTCAAATAAACTTTAGGAAGCTTGTAATTTTCTTAGCATTTTTATAAATTTTTATGAGTGTAACATTGGGATGGAAACAAATCAAACGTTCGGCGAACCATTCACGAACCGTTGTGAAAAGTTCATTTGTGTTCGTTCATTTATTAAACGAAATGATATGTTACACTAACGTCCTAAACGAACCGAATGAATACGAACGATAATATGTTCATTAACGTTTTGTTCGTTTTACAGCCCTATGTTACACTCATATGTAGAATATACAATAATCTACTTATAAAACTCTATAAAATAAGAATGAATGATTTTTAAAATTTATAAATGAGTGTACATATTTTTCATGTTTAGAATTTCAAAAACAACATTAATAGTATTTCAAAATTAATATAGGAAAAAAAGGGTAAATTGATTAAATATATTGATAAATGGAAATTTTTTCATAAATATAAAACAAAAATTAATGATAAAATAAATATTTTTGTCAAAACGAATGAATGTAGATAATAACAACAACAAATAATAATAATAATAAGAGAATAATAAAAGTTATTAATATATAGGTAAAATACATAAATAAATTGTAATTAATTATTATACTAATAAGTAAAATATTATTTATTAATTAATCAATTAAATATAAAAAACTAACTTAATTGATTAAGGACTATGTGTGAAATTAATTTATAAGGGTAAGATTGGAATTTTTAAAAAATTGAGTTTCTTAGGGACTGAAACCGTGACAATGTTTCAAAATATGGACCACCAGTGTAATTTTTAAAAGTTAGGGACGAAACCTGTAATTTGCTATAAACCACAGGGACCATTTATGTAATTTACTCTATAATATAAGAAGCGACCAACTTCTTAGGAAAAAAACTCAATTTTAATATTTCACCCCTTTTCTAACTTTTTTTTTTTTAAACACAAAAAAATTTATACTTATTAATCATCAATATAATTTTACAAAACCACGTAAAAATTAATATTTATGAGTTTTACATCTTTAGCATACCTAAAATGATCGTACGGAATGATTCCTGGCTCAAAACAAATAGACGTAAAAAATCTTTGTTTTTAAAAAAATAATGGTGTATAAATTCATGCAAAGTAAATTATATAACATTTTGATTTTTCAATCTAACTTGAGTTAAGTTAGACCTTAAGTTTAATGGTAACTTCGTCTTTTCACTCTTAGAGGGATTGTTGTGAAATTGTTTGATGAACTTCTATTTTTGAATTATTATTATTATTATTATTATTATTATTATATATTAAGGTTTATTTCTTTATATTGCTATTTACATGTGTTCATGTTCTTAAAACATTGATATTTGTTCATCGTGTTTTAGAATAATTCATCCATGTTTTTATAACTAAATTCATCTAATAAATTTAAAGGTTAATCACGTTAAAAGGTAATCTATTGTCACTGTTTTTTCAATTTGGATAACATACTAAATTTTTTTCTATTTGAGGTAACATACTTTCAGATCAAGTCAATAAAGGTAACCGTATCGGATTGAAAGGTAAAAATTACTGACATGACAGTTTCTGTATCCAGTCATCAGTATTTTTAATTTCTAATATTGCTTAATTATTTTTAAATTTGCTCAAAATAGCAAGGTATTATCAAAAAATACTTTTAAATTGCACAAAATAGTGCACAACTAAAGTGTCATTTCTATAAAAAAAAATGTTGATTAGACAAATAAACTGTCATGTTAGTATTTTTACCTTTAAATATGATATGGTTACCTTGATTGACTTGATTCGAAAGTATGTTACCTTAATTAGAAGAAATATTAGTATGTTATCCAAATTGAAAAAACTGTAACAGTATGTTACCTTTTGACGCAATAAACCCTAAATTTAAACTAAAAACCTAAACAACATGAACATTCTTAACATGAAATAAAGAACAAAAACTTTAAATCCAAAAACAAGAGAGTGAACTGAAAGTCTTCATCTAAATTTAAACATTAAGAACATGAATACAAACAATAGTATAAATCATATCAGATACATTATACACCATACATCAAGAATTATTCTAGATCACACAACAAAATCATGTACTATGACTCTATGCCATATTAAATACTAGGATCCAAAAGCAACTCAATGGAGGAGCCGAAGTGATCAACGACATCATCTTAGAAGCAGATAATTAACGACATCAAATAGTTTATTTGTATTGTTTCGAATTTATTAATATAGTAACCATAATAAATAAACAAATAATATATAAATAATAATAATAATAATAATAATAATAATAATAATAATAATTTCAAATTCTAAAAGTTTATTAAATGATTTCATAAATGATCCATTTAAATAGAAAAAGACAAAATTACCACTAAAGTTAACCCCTAAATTAATAGTTGTTCATTGGAGAGATCAAAACATTATGAAAATCACTTTAAGAGACCATCTACGTAGGTTGAACGGACGAAACGATAAAAATGACCCGTACTAAAAAAATGAGCTAAAACATAATTTTAAAAAAATACTAGAAAATGATATATTAAATAAATTGGTTTTTGAAAATTTTTTCAAAATAATGTTAAAAGTTTGATTTTTAGTCATTAACACGTTCGATCTGTTTGCTTAAATGGATCAAAACTGTCAGCGGTAGATGACTAGATGTTTTGATTCAATATAATTGATAACTTACAACTGTGGCTCGATTACTAAAGGAGAGATAATTGGTAACTATATCAATATTATAAAAATATATTATCTATCAATGTCATGTTTGTGTCGGCAAGAAGGGGTGGTTGTAGTTTTCCTCTCTCAATGACCATTTTCCCACTGTTACCTTTAATGTTTTCTTAATTCCATTTCTATTCGAGTAAAATTAAATACCATCAAATAAAAAAAATAAATACTAATTAAAGACATTTGGCCTGGTGGTAAGAGGGTGGAGATATAAATGAGAGGTCACGGGTTCGACTCCCTTCGGAGGCAAGTTGATATTTAAGTGGTGAAAGTAAGTTTTGTGGTAAAATAATCATAGTTTAGAACTAGGAGTAGGATAGTTTGCTGTTAAAAAAAATCAAATGTAATCTTAGAATTCACAATTTTTCAAAATCTCATAGGCAAATAAGTAACAGAAGTTTTCAAATATATGCAATACTAAATTTTATTTATCACAACATGCATTTATCCTAAAAAAAGCATATTTTCCTAATTAGTTGGTTTCAGAATACCCAATTAAACATTATATATTTACTACTCTAAAAAATCAAGACTTGTAAAAAGTTCAGTTAAAATGACTTTTTCTTTATGCATCACACTCTAATTTCTCATACACCGTACCCTATAATTTTAAACTATGATTTAACTAAATTATCATTTGTGATTGAGTGTATGGTTCCTCTTATTCATTGAAAGTAATAACCGTTAAAAATACAAGATTTTTCAACCTTTTTGTTTTTTTTTTTTTTAAAATTATGATTGCTTGTTCCAAGAAAAACACATCATATGTTTCATGCAACAAGCTAGACGATTTTCTTTTTCTTCCAACGAAGACATTTTATAAGAGGTGGGTAATTGGACTTTTTCTTTTTTAATAACGAATCATCACTGTTTTGTGAAAGAGAGAAGGACCGCTCCCACCTCTCTCTATCTCTCATACACACTCGATCGAGAAAAAGGGCTAACACGCACACGGATCTAGTAAATCTTGGAAAGCAGTAATGGATTACTGCTTCAGATCTCTAACCAGATTATCAATTTCCACCATTGTTATCGCCATCTTGCTTTCTTCATTCAGTTTCACTAGCACAGGTATAAATGAATCTTAATTATTTACATTTGAGTGAAGTTTCCTACTTGCCAATTTAATCAGTTTGGTTTATGGGTTTTGCTTAATTCAATAAATGGCCTTGCTCAACCAAGATTTGTGCTTCAATGACTCAATTGACTGATGGGTGTGTGAGTATACTGTACCTGACAAGTTCGTTAGTGGGTCTTATCTCAGATTAGTTTTCTAGGTTTTGCAGAATTAGAAAGATCATACCTTTATTGATCAAGATTTGAAGTTCAATATGTCAACTTAATGATGGGGTTGAAATATTTCAATGACCAATCAAGCTACTATAATGAATTGCTCAATTGGTACATACACTGGGAATTATTTAACTGATGCAAATGGCTAGAGATCTCAAGTTTCCTTTAATGAATCTGCCAATGTCTTGAATGATCTGGACTATGCAAATAGCTTTGTAATTATAGATGAAGATTAGTAGATCTTTATTAATATAAGTATTATGCTATTGTTTGATCTTCTTAAAGTCAATGATCAGTAACAAGATTTCTCCAAGTAAGGCTGATGAAAAATTGACTTCATGAATGAAATGGTTCATCATACTTGGCTTCTATTACAAGTAAATTATTGTATATGGATGGTACTTGTTCATGGAGCTGAGGAGTTTTGAGCTTTCATTAGACATGGTCCAAGGTTGGTTTCTGGTCAAATGGAGAGGTGAAGATGTCGAAACAGTTAGTCCTGAGAGCCCTTTATTGTTGTGTTTTCTGTTAATGAGTTTGTGAACGATCTCGTGGCGGTAGAACTCCGGATCTAGGCCTTCTTCATGACCGGTATTTTATGGGCTGGTTGTCAAGGTTCCTATGCATTCTAAAAGAATCGAAAGCCAACAATGTGATATTAGATGGTAAATCGGGTTAGTTAAGATGAGTTGGGTTAAACTACCACCACTTCTTTTATCTTTCTAAACAAAAATCACGTAAAATTTATGTATTATTTTAAAAATAACGATCCAACAATTCTGAATTAGGCAATTTTGAAGGTTTTAAACCCTTGAGTAATGACTTTTAAACTGATTGACCTTTTTCCGTCTTTGCTAAAAGTTTCAATTTTTACCTGTTTGACACATTAGCAATAGATACAACACAAATTGACCCATTTTTACATAAAAATGGTGGAAATTGCCCCTCAAGATGTAATCATCTGCTAGAAGCAGCAAATGTAGGCATCAAGTGAACTGCTAATTACTTCTTTCATAAGTTGTGTATGATTCTGGTGATGTGTTGCTTCACATATAACAGACTTCTCTGTTCTCGATATGGCATATTACAAGTTATATAAGGCTAGCACTTACTCTTATATTATTTTGGGCTTTGACTATGAACAACTATTGAATCTTCCTTTCTCTTGTTAATTTGCAGAAGCCTATGATGCACTTGACCCGAATGGCAACATCACAATCAAGTGGGATATTATTAGTTGGACCCCTGATGGCTATGTTGTAAGTATTAAAAAGGATCTTTCTCATTTGGAAGTCCATAATTGCCAACAATTTGAGCGGGTTCAAGATCCTTGATGTTGAGAAGTAGTAGCTTCGATCACTTACAGTAATAGAGATTAATTGTGTGTTTTTGTGCAGGCTGTTGTTACAATGTACAACTTCCAGCAATACCGCCACATTTCACCTCCTGGGTGGACCTTAGGTTGGACCTGGGCTAAGAAAGAGGTGATATGGAGCATGATGGGCGGTCAAACCACCGAGCAAGGAGATTGTTCAAGATACAAAAGTGCACCACCACATTGTTGCAAGAAAACTCCAACGGTTGTCGACTTATTACCAGGAACCCCTTACAATCAGCAGATTGCAAATTGCTGCAAGGGAGGTGTTATCAACTCATGGGCCCAAGATCCCAACAATTACGCTAGCTCATTCCAGGTTAGTGTTGGTGCAGCTGGAACAACTAACAAAACGGTCAAACCACCTAAGAACTTTACCTTGCTTGCACCTGGGCCCGGCTATACCTGTGGACCTGCTGTAGTTGGGAAACCAACTAAGTTCATTACTGCAGATGGAAGAAGAGTAACTCAAGCTATGAGTAAGTTTATATGCTAAAATTCAGACTCGTTTTTATCGGAGCTATAAGAAAAATATTTATGACACCCTAATCCTGTTTAATTTGGCAGTGACGTGGAACGTTACATGTACATATTCACAATTTTTGGCCCAGAAAACTCCCACTTGCTGTGTATCTCTCTCTTCATTCTACAATGAAACAATTGTTCCCTGCCCAACGTGCACCTGTGGATGCCAAAATAATGCCACTCACCCTGGAAGTTGTGTAAAGTAAGTTTTATCTTATTTTGTTTTGTTTTGGGTATTCTGGGGCTACCAATCGATTGCTTGTGTCGACTGTCAAAAACTTCTGTTGTAACCCTTGTACGCTCGTTGTTTTTGCAGCCCAAATTCACCATATCTAGCTTCGGTTGTTAACGGTCCTGGTAAGAACAGCTTGACACCTCTGGTTCAATGCACGAAACATATGTGCCCGATTCGAGTTCACTGGCATGTGAAGCTTAATTACAAGGATTACTGGCGTGTGAAGGTCACCATTACAAACTTTAACTACAGGATGAATTACTCCCAGTGGAACTTAGTCGTCCAACATCCCAACTTCGACAATCTTACTCAAATATTCAGCTTCAACTATAAACCATTGACTCCTTATTCATCTATAAGTAAGTCCATATCCACTGATTCTCGATCCATTTTCTTCTGTACATAAACCAATCAAAGCAAGTTCTAATTATTAACATTCAACAATTGTATTTTTGTAATCTTCGATTTACAGATGATACTGCTATGCTATGGGGCGTAAAATTCTACAATGATTTTCTAAATCAAGCTGGACCACTGGGGAATGTTCAGTCAGAACTACTCTTCCGTAAGGACAAATCAACTTTCACATTTGAAAAGGGTTGGGCTTTTCCTCGCAGAATCTACTTCAATGGTGACAATTGTGTCATGCCACCACCTGATGCATACCCGTATCTCCCAAATGCCAGCACTCGTCCAAGCTTCTCGTTCCTCACACTATTGACGATGTCTTTGGCCTTTTTCTTTGCTTTTGTTTGATGTTCGATTGAGTAGCCTTTTGGAATTTTTCGCTTAAACAACGAAGTATTAAGTGAATTCACATTCGTTTACATGTATTGTCATCTTGTAGAGTAGTTTAAGTCATAGTGTTGTATAATTTATATTTAAAAAACAAAACCTACAAGTCATAATTTAAAGCTGATATTCGATTTTGATTCTGTACCTCTCTTGTTGCTTATTCTTTCATACTCACAATAAATCTGTACAATTCTTTATATATGTTTAAACTGTGTGACAATGTTACACGAATTTCATGTTATTTCATCCTCAAAATAGCTCAGAAAATGGAGTTTTTTCCGTTGATTCAGTTTTATGCTCAAAGCAATAGAAACGGAAAATAATGCAATTAATTGCTTTGAAGTTTGAACGAATCACATCCATCCGTTATATCCGTCTTTGTCTCACGCCCCTCAAATCCCCCTTTATTAACCACTCTAAGCATTTTACTCGTTTTCCCTCTCTGTTATTGTCATGGCGACCTCCAATTCCAATCCTCCTCTGAAAGATGAGCTGGATATCGTGATACCCACCATTAGAAACCTGGATTTCCTTGAAATGTGGAGGCCTTTCTTTGAACCATACCATTTGATCATCGTTCAGGACGGTGATCCTTCCAAAACCATCAAGGTTCCCCCTGGCTTCGATTACGAGCTCTTCAATCGTAATGACATTAACAAGATTTTAGGTCCTAAGGCTTCTTGTATCTCCTTCAAGGATTCTGCATGTCGATGCTTCGGTTACATGGTTTCCAAGAAGAAGTATATCTTCACCATTGATGATGACTGCTTTGTGAGTTTCAGTTTTCATTCATTCATTCATTCATTTGGTCCTGCCTCTTAACTGTTTGTCTTTTGATTTCAAAATTTTGATCTTGTTTCGTTTTGGAATGGGTTGTTTAGGTTGCTAAAGATCCAACTGGGAAAGACATTGATGCACTTGCACAGCACATTAGGAACCTTCTTAATCCATCCACACCGTATTTCTTCAACACCCTTTATGACCCTTTTTCCGACGGTGCGGATTTCGTCCGTGGCTACCCATTTAGCCTCCGTGAAGGCATCACCACCGCCGTGTCTCATGGCCTGTGGCTCAACATTCCTGATTATGACGCACCGACTCAGCTGGTAAAGCCTCGCGAGAGAAACACTAGGTAGTAAATGTAAAATGCTTATATTGCATCTGGTATTGTTTCTTCTGTTCATGTTTCAAGGTTTCTTACATGAATTCATCTTCAGGTATGTGAATGCAGTTATGACAATTCCAAAAGGAACTTTGTTCCCAATGTGTGGAATGAACCTGGCGTTCGATCGTCACCTCATTGGCCCTGCTATGTACTTTGGACTCATGGGTGATGGTCAGCCGATCGGTCGCTACGATGACATGTGGGCTGGTTGGTGTGTCAAGGTCATTATCTTGCTATAATTCTGATTCCCTTTTTTCCCAGTGTTGTTTCAAGAAAGACCATATTTTTTTATAATTAAGTCGACCGTTTGGTAAATTAATAGGTGATATGTGATCATTTGGGGCTTGGGATCAAGACGGGGTTGCCATACATATGGCACAGCAAAGCCAGCAATCCATTTGTGAACTTGAAGAAAGAGTACAAAGGTATCTTTTGGCAAGAAGAGATCATCCCCTTCTTCCAAGCCATGACTCTGCCGAAAGAGTGCACCACGGTTCAAATGTGCTATGTCGAAATGGCTAAGCAGGTTAAGGATAAGCTGGGGAAAATAGACCCTTACTTTGTGAAGCTTGCGGATGCCATGGTTACATGGATTGAAGCTTGGGATGAGCTCAATCCTAAAGACGCCAAGAAAGCCAATGGCAAGTGATAGTGTGTTTAGGTGTTGTTTTGCGGTAGGTGTGATACTGTGATGTATGCTTGAAGATTCAAGATTCTTTCTCAACCAAGTTTTATGATTTCAGGTTTTGTTTTTAAGTTCCTAAGTATTGTTTTCATTTGGAAATCATAGTGATAATAAAATAATAGCTCATTTTGACTTTTCAGTTGAAGTTATTGCTTTATGTTTTTACTATTGAAGAAAGTTTGCCTTCCATGAATCAACTTCTTATCCTGCATCTTGCATTTACTAAGATGTTTTTAATTCATTTTGAATTCACTTCTGTTTGCAGCTATAGAAAATAAAAATTAACGGCAGACTGGGAAAAAAACTGAAGAACCCATTAACAAAACAATTCAGAGCTAATTACACATAATTCCATTCAAATAAAAAACAGGGTTACAATTAATTAAAAAAAACACAAGAAAAATCAGGCTTCACCCCGCAACTTCGAGACTTCTAAACTTCCACATAGTATATAGATCTACCCTTCAAACAATTTCTATGTCTTTTTGGCATAATTATTCAAAAACAGTAGATCCTGGTTGATATTACAAGTTGGGTTCACTCTGCAAAAAAACCGCAGAATTAGATCAGGAGAGGTGTAAAAATAAAAAGGCTTGCGTTTGTCACTTTCTTCTCAGGAAATGGATGTAGGGTCTTGTGTCTTCTGACGCTTGGCTTGGGCCTCGTCGGCTTGTTCTTCGTTTTTGTTAGCTTGTTCTTCGTTTTTGTTAAGAATCCCATTGACAGTTTCTGGGCCCAGAAGAGATGCATGTTTGCTAGTTATGGTACGTCCAGCCCTCAGCTTTGGACCCCAATGTCGTTCGGGATTTGGAAGGAAACGTGCAACCTTCTTTGCTTGAGATTTACTAAGTGATGTGACAGCTCGAGCAAAATTAACCTGTGGACGATGTAAACACACATGATTCACCATTTTTGTCCATCTTGCACGTTCAAACACGGCCTCTCTTTTTGACAATGTTTTAAAAGTGCTCGTTGGTAATTATTATAGTATATTGACATCAATGAGGGTATTTATGGCATCAAGATAATAGTCAAACATTTCTAATGTATGTGTATAGTCAAATATTAAGAGTGCACATTGGGACTCGATACACGCAGACTTGAAAGGAAGTGTAGCATACCTGGAGCACAGGTTCCTTGGCTAGGATCACACTTCCAGCATGCTCCGGCGGTTGTGCTTTCACAGGATGATTTTTAACCTTAAAATTGACAAGAGAAAGACACCAACTTCAAGCATAGAAAATGCATTGTATATAAAAATCAAATTTAAAAAGAAAAAAGAATAAGAAAGAAAGAAAGAAAGAGAAGGCAGGTAACATGCATGACTGTGACCCTACTTTAATTGAATATCGGTTATAATGAACAAAATTAACTTACCCAACAACGCATGATATCCCATATGACGTCCATAGGAGCATCAGATTTTAACCCTAATGGGTTCACATGAGTTCCAGAGATACGATATCCAGCATTGATCACCGCAGATCTAAATACCACTGCAGAAGGGGAAGTGCACTTAAGGGTAGCACAAAGATTGTGCAAACTCAGGAAAAGAGGAACATCTGGTAATTCCTGAAGAAAACAGAACAGAGTTTACTATGAATAGACTTGAATAAGCATAGCCAAATGCATAAACTTCCCAACTTTTTTCTGCAAATTTAGTTGGTTAGTATAAACAAACACCATGATTTTGTAGCCGTATGGCATTCGGTAAAAGAGCAGATAATTATCACAAATCAAGTCTAACCGAAATACCTCTGAAATTGTTGTCAGGACTGCAGAGATTCGATCAAAAGCAGGATAGCGCTCCTTCATAGATTTCACATTTGCTAATATGGACGTCACCCAATCTTGATCATGAATAGGAGCCGACCATACGGGTCCTCCCATGTTATATTTCTTACCGCAGTCACTGCACTCTTGGGTAACAACAGGACCAAACCCCGGGAGATATCTCACACCGGTATTCTACACAGAAAAAATGTAACACAGATATGCTTACTTACCTTTGTTACCTAAGACTTCAGGATTGTAGCTTATCTAGACTAAACACAAATATACTTATTTGGCTTTGGAATCAATGCACACCTTAGAGACAGTCCTCGCAAGTGGCTGAAGATGAAAAGAATCGCAACCAATACATTGATACACATAAGAAAGCTTAAGTGGAGTGTTTTTCATCGCGCTTGCTGAACTGCAAAGACTCCATAGTTCAGCAAAGTACAGGCTTCCATCAATATGTTATAAGAGCTCATGAAACAAAGGATACTCACGTATATATGCGAACAAACACTCGTACATAGAAATCCATCTGAACAGATAACACTGGGACAATGTATCGCTTATACCGATTTGCATGACTCTGTATTTGAGGAAAGCAAGAAGATATATAAAAAATCCTTAATAGAACAATGTGAAAGTTTGAACATTAAACGACATGAAAATCAGAAGAATATAGATGTAGCTGAAGATTAGAGTCTGGAACAGACTTTGTAGGAAAAAATACCTCAATGCATGCAAGAAGAATCCGCAATGCCATTTCATGGCAATATTTCCCCCTCAGTGGGTAGGAACCATATCTGGTTCATAATACAAGTATAAAACACCAAATTAGTCCATCTTATTTAACAATCAAGCACTACATCCGATGAAGATTGCGCAGTTTTCTCAATCACATTTACCTTTTTGTAAATCTATCTATACTATTAAAAGAGTAACTAAATGCCACATGACATGCCCTCATTCAATTTGCCACATGTCATTCTCTCCTTTTGCCATGTCATTTACTGATTTTTATTTTTAAATTTTAAAGCAAATCAAATCTATGCAAAATCTAGTATGGATTAATTTAATAACTAAGTAACTAAAATTAAGCAAACTTTATTATTCATATAATTATTATATTATACATATATATAAATATCAATTTCTAAAATTAACCCATGTAATACATGGGTATTAACCTAGTTATAATTGTTATATACAAACTGACTCCACTGATTTGGATCCATATGATCCTCCATTTCATCCTTTTTACAAACAATTTCCTTAAACAAATGAAAGTAATATAGCAGCTTTCGCAGGAGGGCAAATGTATAATCCAAGCTTAATTTGTTATTCAAAGGCAAAGAGAACATAGAATATTACTTGGAATAGCACACTTCTCCATTGGCTCCACATAACACTGCCATATCTGTTGCTGTACACATCAACAGCCCTCCATCAGCAATTGATTGAACCGCAGAGTCGAGGAACACAGAGGGTGACCCATAAGGATCTAGATCAACCTGAACAGCATCAAATTCTGGTTATAACCACAAGATTACTAGTTAAATCTTGAGAGGGCAATTCGCTATCATAATAACTAATAAGTCATGTGCCATTATACATATATGCATTACTCACTAATAAAATCACTATTCATAAGTGGGTTAATCTAACATGCACCATTTAATTATTAATAAATATGGTTTTTTTCTAACATGCACCATAGTCATTTATAGTATACAATACATAAACAACTTATTTTATTAGCTTAATAATCTATTAAGTATTTAATAAACAATATTATATTAATAAATTTTTTTACATATTTAATGATATGTTATATATGCTAGAATGTTTACGCATATCAAATTCTTATTATTTCACATTTTGTAATAACTATTAAAAAATAATTTATTACATGTGTTAACATTTTATTTTTAACATTATCATATTGTATGTTCTATGTCATAATTCATAAGTTTGATGAAAAAAAATTAAAAATGGTCTTAAAATTTAGCATGCAAATTTACACTTTGTATCTTTCTTTGAAATTTAATTTATTATATCTATAATTTTGAGAGCACGTATAATATGTATTTATTCGTGTGTGTTTGCACACGTGCATGTAAGAGGGTAAGTGAGTAATTAAGCGATACTCTTATTTAATATTAAAATGCATATATATAATATTATGCATTAAATAAAACAAACTAAAAGATTTAGCTTCACCATTAATATTATAATCACAATAATATTTTTCATTAAATGATAATATTAATTTATTAGCATCAAGATTATATCAATAAGGGTTCAATACGTATTAAACACTACTCAACATGTGTTCTCTTAAAAAATACATATATTTATTGATAAATGATAACTTTTTCTAACTTTTCAGATTTCTTTCCACACAAATTGTATTTTTTAGTTAACTTTGTGTCTTGGTTGTTGGGAATTAAATAAATAAATATCTTAAAATATCAGGTTGTTAAGTTATTATAATTTGTAATATATTGCCATTTATAACTTTTTTATGCTTTTAAATTTTTTAAAACTGTAATTTATAATACTGTTATTTCAAGTTATTTTTACTTTATGAAAAAATAAATCGTCACACATCCTGTCGCAATGCGGGGACACCACATAACTTGTTACATACAAACAATGACAAAATAGCAGCATTGCACAAGAGAGATGGAAGGGGGGGAGTCAGACAGAAAGAACCATCTCAATGCTCTCATCCTTTTGAATCATTAATAGATTCTTTTGTATCCTTACAAGTTATTCACAATAAACGAAACTGATGAAATCTTGGTGAATACAGTAAAAAACATACACAGAATTCCAAGAACGTTTGGGAATGAGGGGAAAAATTAGAAGTATTGAATAATGTAAACTTGAGATATCTTCTATAGTTATTAGAAGCAGCACATCTTCTATGAACCAGGCTATTCCTCACAAACCATGTACCATTAACTATAATAAAAAACACACTGATACCAGTACTACAAATTCATGTGTGTCCCCTTTCATAAGTCATAACACTATGCAAAATATGAACCAACGAATCAACAATGACAAAAGATGTCTGGCATGGATAACTTTGTGATGACTGATGACTACAATCAAAATTTTGGAATACAATGAAGTAGCCATTTTATATTTTTATACAAGCTAAGAACTTACGACATTATAAATCATACCATATCAAATTCCTTTGGATGAGTAAGCATATAGACTCGAGCATCAGCAAGGTTTGATTCCACCTTTGCACATGCAACTGAACCGTTGAATTTAATATTTCTTTTGCAAGCTTCCACAGATGCTACAAAAAAAAAAAAAGAATCAATAGCAAATTTTTAAAAAAGCACACTGTTGTCCCAATGAATTACTTATTCAAGAATAATCCCATGACCAACCTTTATCATTGTCCAGTGCCACAACTTGTCCAATCCCCTCTACTTCACGAGCATATCTTAGAGCTCTCAATCCTGTAGCTGACAGAGCCTATTGATTCACAGAAGACAGAAAAGAACTTATGGTTGGCTTTTGAAAGTGAAGAGAGACGATATGGAAATGTCAAACAAAAGCAAATGGACTTAAAACCTCAAGCACTCTAGGTGGTTTTAATTCCCCTCGGCCTTTACCATCTGCTGTTTTCTCTGGTTCTTCGCAGGTGGCACATGGCGAACCCTGTGGCATCTCTTCACATCCATCATTAGGTTTTACATTTGGAGTATTAGACTCACTTGGTGGTTCCACTCCTGAATCATGGTCGTCTGACACCCTCATTGCCTTTTTTGTTCTTTTAGACAATAGTGCTTCATGTTCTTCTTTACGTTTTGATATAAATGTCCTCAGAACAGCAATAGACATATCTCTGTTGTTAACCTGCCAATCACAGAACTTGAATGTCAAACATGTTTCATAATACAATAAACCAATATAGTTGGTTACATGACCAAATACCAAAACTTGTAGCACAACACCAAGACAAAACTTTGTGAATTCACCTGATCTTTTACATACTACGCTTCTCAAAGTTCTCAATCTATAGCTAAAAAATGTGGTCTTTTAATCTTAATGACGCTTCTTCTTCTTTGTCCTGTAACTATGGATATATTGTCCACAAAACCATCAGTTCCCGTTTTGTAAACACAATTTACAACCAAGAATACTTAGAAGTGCTGCGTGCAGAACTTCAAGCAATCTGCTTGCTATTCAGTATTTCAGATTTCACACCCCCTACGGATTCTTTTTTCTTTTTCACCTTGGAATTTACCAAAAATAACCCCGCGCAACATAATCCAATTCATACGTAGGGAAATTAAAGAAACAAACAATGGACTTAAAACCAAAAAGACATCATACCGTTACAGATTTTAAACAGTTACGAGTCAACACAGAGAACAGTTTGTAAAGTGATGGATAAGCAAAAGATTGACCTGGGTTTTATTGTAAAAGACTTCATTTTTAGTATGCATCAAAATCTCAGCCTCTCCTTCTTTGATGATGGTATAATCATTAATATCAAACTGCGGGGTACTCTTCTGCTTCTCTTCTTCCCCTGTTTTCGTCTCTTCGCTGCCTGCCATGTTATTGGGGTTTTTCCTGTACTCCTCCTGATTGGGCGGCCGGAGTAATTGGTGGCAGCGGGAGAGAGAACAGAAGGTTGCCAAACAGTGGTGCTTTTGATATTTGCTTCAGTAATACTCCGCACGCAAATATTACAGCGATTGAGAAAGTCAAAGATAAAGTAGGGGCAGTTTATAAACTGCTCGTGCCTCTGAGGACGAAAACCCTATTTTTGCTTCAGTAATATTCCCGGAAACAGACGTGATACTATACGAATACGAACGATGGTAAAATAAACTCATCAGGACGCAAACAGGGATTGCTTTTAATTTTGGCAAATTTTTTGGGGGAAAAAGATCATGGTTTTGACGGTAATTAATTCAACTAGATTATGACCCACGGACACGTGGGTAAATTAAATTAAGTTACTTAATTAATATTACAATAATTTTTTTCGAATAGACCCTACTTGTAAAATTATATTTTACAATGTTTGTTTTTATCATTTTGATATTTTTGTGGCACTAATTGTCACTAATTTTACGTCATGTGTCAATTTGATATTTTTGTGGCACTAATTGTCACTAATACAGATAGGATTTGAACATCATAAAATATCCATGTCTATTATTGGCAAATTATATTATATGCACTTGAACACACTTTATGTGACTTTCAACCAGTTTCAATTGTAATTTAATTTTTATAATATACTCGTTTGACCCATTGGAGACAAAAATATAACCCTAATAATCCATATATAGGTAATGAGTTGAATTTGGTAACTTCATAAATAATTATGAGTTGAATTTGGTAACTTCTAAAAATTAATATATGGCATAGGTGTAATTATTTTTTTTAGTTAAGGGTATAAGAGACATTTCATAAATAATTATGAGTTGTCATTAATCTAGACCATTGATTTATTTCCATCCAATGGTCCAGAAACTCCAAGTGATTTTCTTATTATATATAGTATAGATGGGTCGGTCGGGTCTTAAATTATATGGATCTAATCCGTCTATGCAATTTTACGTGTAAAAGAACAATTTATTAATACGTTTTACGATATATAAAGCGATCCATTGCTTGAAATAAAAAATTAATCAATTTACAATTATTCTAGATCAATTCATTTTATTGATCTTTAAAGTACATCGCTTCAACTTTATCTTACCGCTGCCGTTAAGACTGCCACTGCAGACACTACCGTTGTTGCCACAGTTACCACCCCTGTCCAACCGTCGCACACCAAATTGGTAAGGTAATGTAGTGTCTGGTATTATAAGGTTGTATGAGACTGGATATGGATGGACAGAGGAGGGTAGGATGTGAGATAGATAATGATGAATGTTAGGTTGTGTTGGGTATCGATGAGTTTGGTGGGGTTTGGACAGGGATATGAGAGGGTGGGTGTAAGACATGGTAGAGTGGCTAATTTTGAAGTATGGTAAAGAGGGATAGAAGTAAAGTACGTGTATTGTATGGTGGGATGATGTGAGATGAGACGGGGGCAGGGTACGATAGGTGGTAGACTTGACGAGGTAAGTAATTTGCAATACCAAAATTTTAAATAAGACAATTAGGATCTTGATTAATTTGTTTAAGTTAATTGGATTTTGGATTAGGACCTGATCCATGATTCATTTAATTGAGTTACAAGTTGGGTCAAATCATTAACATATTAGTCAGATTATGTTCCATTGACAATTTAGTTTTGATGATATTTTGATTTACAAATATTTTTTTTGTTATGATCATAAATTATTTATAAATTTTCGTATTGTAAAACTCATCATACTATAATTTTATTGGTCTCTTTTAAATATTTAAAATATTTTTCCACTCATTCAAGATGACATATGGTTGTCTCATCGTCACTTTCAACACCACATGATGATGTCCACATGTGATCCACCATACAAGCAACTGATTCAAACAAATAAAGTATTGAAGTTTAAATAATTATTAAAAATATCTAGCAGATTAAATTAACAAATGTGAAATGTGTCTATCTAAGTATCTATAATGAGTTTTTCTATATTAATTCAACCTATTTTAGGTTTAAATGAATCATTATCTTATTTTAATCCACCTAAACTGAGTTTAGCACTTTTGAAAGGAAAAACACTTATGGATAAGACTAAAGGAATTGACTAGATCTTAAAATAGGGTGGAGGGAATAAAAGTTATATTGAAGCATGTTAAAGATTATAAAAAAAAATAGATAAAACCATTAAAATGTTAAATAAATGATAAAGAATGACATCTGAAAAATGAAAATAATATTATGTTGATTGATACAATATTTTAGAACTTGGATGTCTTAAAATATGTTTTTAATAGTCTACGATTGAAGATGGTGTTATAATAGACGAATTAGATAGCGTATGTCATATATCTTTGTACATAAGATAATTGTATAAAAAAAAATAATACGTCATGTTTTATACTAACAATAACAACATAGTATGAAATTTATTGTATTGATTGTTGATTGATCTAAAGATAAAACCCATCAAATGATGAGTTATATATTCAAACATCACAAACTTTAACTTTCTAGAGGGAATCCACTAGCTAATTGTGGACTGATTTGTTCACTTTCATGAGTTTGGAGGAGTAACTCAAGATTTATCTATCAGTACTTAGGTTAACAAGGTTACTTGGTTGGAATTTACGTAGTTACCTACTTGGTTGGAATTTAAGTAGTTACCTGCAAGAAAATATTAGATACATAATTTTTTTTTTGATATTAACAAGGTTTAGTTGTTAACAAATGTATCCACTTTACAAGGAAAAAAATCATTAGGATATCTTTAAATCTTCCTATTAAAATATTATATGTTTATCTTATTGTTTTTCATATTATTATAATCTTATTTCATAAAAAGCTTAATCGGTATGATAATAAATAATAAGTAACTCATTTAACAAGTGATATAAATAAGTTATAAAGTGTTTGAAATGTCTAAATATTACAAGTGTGTTATCAAAATCAAAATCATAATCGAACATTTTATTAATAAAGTGATTATTTTAGAAAAAAATAATAAGCTATGAAATTCAAAAAGTTTATACAAAAAGGTTTACTTTCCGTATATCAATACTTTCATATTATAAAACTCGTGATCTTAACAATGTGTTCCTTACAAGAGAAAATAAATGACAGAGTGAAAAAGATCAAAGAAGAAAGAATTGGTGATCGTTTCTTTTCGTTTTTTTTTTCCAGTTTCGAAAGAACGTCATGTTGGTAAAAATCAAACAAATTTCTATCCGTTTTCATCCAAAAAGTTTTTATGAAACACAGATTTTGAGACAACTTTGTATGATTTATGTCTTTGATCATTTATTAAAGTGTACCGAACCGGTAGATGGAGCGGTTTAACCCGTCGCCCCGTTTTGAGAACATTTTATGATTTGTATCCGTCCAGGGAGAGAGAGAGAGTAAACTGATAAGGTGCGCCCCATTCGGAAGTGAAAAGCAGGAAGGAGATCATGTTGGAACACATAACAGCAAGTGAAGTAGCGGGCTATGGAGTTGGTGCTCTTCTTCTGTGTGCCACCATTTCCGCCCCTAAGATTGATTCTTTTATATCTGCTTCCCAACGCAGGTAAAACCCCTATTTAAGCTCAACTGTTAATCCCACAATTTCTTGCATTTTCATCATCTTCAGAATGAAATCTTGAACCTTTCTAATGGGTTTAGGTCTTTGAAGAGAAATGTTAGCGTAGGCTAAAAGTAGAATCAACAAATTCTCATATCGTGATGTTTATATTAAAATCTCTATTTTGTGCGTTTGTTTTAATTGGTCTTGCTAGATATTAGAAGAAAATTGTTGGATTATAATCATAAAATCTGAAGTTGAGAGAATAAAATATCTTCAGTTTCATCCAATTTACCGCTTTCATCATATTGTGGATGCAGTTTTGAATCTTTTTCATGGATTTATAATTAAGTTGTCCGGTAATTAGGCTTTCTAACCATTGTACTTCTAATCTCATTGCAAAAATTAGCATTGTAGTTACTAAGATGCGAGTATTCCAAAGTTGGTGATTTTAGGTAAAGTTTCCATAGCATCTTGCAGAGGGGTTGTTTTAGCCTTCTGTTTATAAAGGAGTAGGCACTTTAACTTGCCATCTTAGATACTAGAAGAAACACCATGGATAATAGGAACTGTGAAATTTATCATTTCTTATTAATCGGTTGCCTCGTCATCTTTCAGAGTTTCAGATGGAATCTTGAATCTTTTTCATGGGGTTTTTGTGAAATTGTCATCTTGAGGTATTAGAAGAATAACATTGGATTAAAGGGCAAATGGGGAAGAGCTAAACATGAGGTTTCATTTTGTTGGTCCAATCTTGAATCGTGTTACACTTTTACAGGTTTTTTTAATTGATTTTGGTACAAGATATTAGAAAAATGTCATTGTGGGGAAAAGTTGGAATAATATACTAAATTCCCTTTAATTCAATGTCTCCTGTGATCTTTTGAATGGAACCTTGAATCTTTTTCATGGGTTTGCTTCCAACTTAGATACCCAATCTAAGTAGCAATATAGTTTTTCATCATTCGAGAAGTGATTATTATGATGAAAGGCTCTAACAATGAGAATGGAATGAAGATTGAAAGAAATAAAACTTATAGACGAGAGAAAAAAGAGGCTATATTTTTCATTCATACCTTCATCAACAGGCTTACAACCAATTTATTGTGCAACTTTAAGGGACGCTTCTTTCTGCTTAATTAAGAAAATGATACCTAGACGCTTTCACAGTGTTCTCCCTAAAAGTAACTGGAAATAAACTGCTTAATTAAACTTACAATTTGTTGACTTTTATTGGCACATTAGAACATCTGGTGACATGATGCACCAAGGTTCCTCGGTCTTGTTGATTTGTTGGGGTCGGGGACTTTTTTTGGTAACTAGGGATTTTCTAGCCAAGCCACCTTTGTTTACTTGATAAGCAAACCCGGGTTTTCATAAATACCCAGCAAACCCAACTAAGCACACCACCTATTGAAGGATAGGAGTTCAGGAGTGAACTCTTTGTAGTCTGCCTTTTCCTCGCATCTTGCAACTTCGGTTGTGTTCTTGACTTGAAGAAATGAGTTTTTGGCACACAGGAGTATCCATTTTCTAGAACGACTAGGAAACAACACACGAGGAGGTGAAAATTGTCCTTCACTTATTGACACCCCTCGGATTACTGTAATTTACCAAGCAATATTCACTATTGGTTGCAGAACACATGACCTCAAGGTTTTCCTTGGTCCAGCCTTTTTGACAAGCCAAATTAGACAAAATTAAAGGCGTAATAGTCCGATCTCTAAGGTCATCCTCGCCAGTTGCTCGAAGTGCCCCTGTAACATGTCATCTTAAATCATCAAGGTTATGGTAAAGGTGAAATATAAAAATCTGAATCTGATATAAGATAGTCGATTGGTTTCATCGCTAGTGGATGCAATTTGGAATCTTTATCCTGTGCACGAGCACCTCTGGAGGTTCTTGATCCAAGAGGTTGTTGGCCTAGAATTTGTATATTTTCTTTACCCTTTTTTGCAAGGCGTCTTCTTTCTAAAACAAACTTGTCACCTTAGGGGGCGTTTGGTTCGTGGATTTCCTGGGATTCACTGGGATTTGCATTTAAAATCCTGTGTTTGGTTCGCAGATTTCAGTAAGGATTTAAAATCCCTGGATTTCTTAAATCCTTCCTTTCTTTGTTATTTAAAATCTCAGCCTCCTCCCTAGGATTTAAAATCTCAGTTACCTTGCATTTTTCAGATTAGCAAATTTTTTCAATAAGATAATGCAAATTCTTTGACAAAATCCTGACAAATGCAAATGCTGCATAATGCAAATCCTTTGACAAAATGCAAATCCCAGAGAAAAAAATCTGCGAACCAAACGCCCCCTATATTTTTTCAAGAAAAATCTTGGTGTAGGATAATGGCAGAAGAATGGAACTCCCAAAATGGTCTAATTTGATTCATCAAGCACCATTTAGTGAATCCAATCTTGGGTGTTTTTCATGTGTTTGTTATCTAATTGTCACCACAGACATTTGATTACAAGGTAAAGGAGGAAGAAGTGACACCAATTGTCTGTCTAGATGCATTCATGCTCTTGTCGATGTATTTATGTAGTTAAACCTTTATGTGAGATCGATACTTTGTTTGCAAAAGTAACTCTTATCCAAATTTAGATAAATCATTCTTTTCACAAAAAACTATATATATTGTTTATTTGCTATAAAAATCCAAGCACATTGGTCTAAAAAGTCCTGCTTTTCTTTTCTTTTAATTTATCCCTGCAAATGAAAACAGAAAGCCAGTTACGATTATAAGATTATTCAAATGTGTTGATCCCTCTTCTGCATTTGGCATCAAATGTTTCAGTGCTAGATCTTACTGACATTTTATGCACAGCTCATTAGGTATGTGCAAGAGATGTGGAGATCTAAGGTTGATCGCATGCTCAAACTGCAAAGGTTCAGGATCACTCAGACAAACTGGTGCATTTAGTTTCAGCCCTTCAGATGAAGTTTCTTTCGTGGCCAAGACAAAGACGGCGACTAATTTATCTTGCAACAAATGTCGAGCCAGAGGACACTTCCCTTGCCCCGAGTGCTCTAAAGCACCCGGTGCCTGATTTTTTTTTTTTTTTTTTTTGTTTCCCTGGGTTTACAGTTTTACATAGAGTTCGGTTGAAAAACCGGGTTATATTTGTATAAAAAAAGGGCTCTATGTAGAAATATATCATATTTAAATAGATTCCTAAAATACATGTACTGTAAAGGTAAAAAAACAGTTCATGTATCATACCGATACATTTGAAAGAATACGTTGGTATTATGCAACCTAAACCTTTTTTTTATTGATTAGCTGTTAATTTCTTACCGGTTTTATTTTGAAAACACATTAGAATTAAACTAACTATTGATTGGAATAATAAGAATTGGAAACAAATAATGATTGTAGGTCGTGTTATGCTTTTTTTTTTTTTTTTTATAATTATTATCCGAAATACTACATATGCAATGTCCATCATGTTATTTGAAATTGGATTTGATCTAAAATGCATTTTAAATGTTTATTGTGATTTTACTTTTATGACTACTAATATTATTTATGAACGAGTACATTAATTTATTATATTATATATATTACATTAATTCCGAGAGGCAATATATTTTTATGTCTCAAGTGTTCAAATAAATAATATGTTACTAAACACCACTACAAGTACATGTAAAAACAAAATGAAAATAATTTGATGTTTTCCGTCGTTATATGGATATTAATCTAAAAAAAAATATATAAACTTGCGGTAGTGTTATGATAAATATTTTGTAAAGCTTTTAGACCCGGATAGGAGCTGAAACTCAAACTCAAACTCGATAGTAATATAGCTCGAAACTCGACTCGAGCTCTATTGAGTTTCATTTTTCGAACTCGAGTTAGACTCGATTAAATACTTGACACTATCGAGTTCGGCTCGACTCGAATATGTAATATTTATGATGTTGAAAGGTAAAAATATAATTCCCAGCTCGACTCAAATATGTAATATTTCTCCAACTCGAGCTCAACTCGGTTAGAAGAATTGAATTTATATGAGAGTGATAAATATATAATATTTATTATGTTTAAGGGTAAAAATATAAACCTATAAACATAAGTTCGATTAAACTTGTAAGCCTATCGAGTCAGATATTTTGATACGTGAGCTTGACTCAATATACTTGAGTAGCTCGAGCTTGAGCTCGTCTCGATTTATAACGAGTCAATTTCAAGTTTTTTCCAAGTCAATCTATATTAGTCCACGAATAACGAGTTGTCTCGTGTTATTTACATCCTAGACCCGAATAGTGTATACTGTATGTCTGTATATGATGATTTCTTCCATTAAATAAGTTTGAAACAATATTCCACCACTTGCCCAAATTGAAGGATGTGGTGCAGCGTGAGACAAAAATAATCAGTACAATTATTATTATTTTCTTTTTCACTTTTGTCAAAATCCGGTATGTATGATCGATGATCATCTTGACACGTGAACCTGAAATTAACTGGCACGTGGCTTCCTCCATTGAGGTCTTGACACGTACTCTCTTTTTATGTCAAATTCAAATGTAGTTCTGCAACTTCAATAGGTAAGTTGAAGTGTTGAACACATACAGGAATTATATAACACAATGCAACAGTGATTTACTATAATCTAATCCCTATTCTTATAACCACATTTGCACTTTCCACTCAGAGGGAGTTTGTTCGCAGATTTTTTGGGATTCATTGGATTTACATTTAAAATCCGGTGTTTGGTTTGCAGATCTCAGTAAGGATTTAAAATCTCAGGATTTCTTAAATCTCTTCCTTTTTTGTTATTTAAAAACCCAACCTCCCCCTAGGATTTTAAGTCCCAGTTCCCTTGCATTTTCAGATTAGCAAATTTTTTCTATAAAACAATGTAGATTCTTTGACAAAATCCTGACAAATGCAAATGCTGCACAATGCAAATTCTTTGACAAAATTCAAATCCCAGGAAAAAAAAATATACGAACCAAACACGAAGTCATGTTTCATTTCCAACAAGTATTTCGTTAGATAGTTTTAGTTTTTTAGAGTTATTATTACAATATTAAGACTAAAACTATGTCGTGGATGTTTGTTTTCTAATTGAGAATTTTGTTAGACAATTGAATTATTATTTGAAGCAACGTATTTTCATTTTCTGCTTCAAATTGTAACTATGTTTTTATTATTTGATATTCCAGGACACTTTAGGTGTTTTTCATTTGATAGTGATATAAGGAAAGTACATATATAAATTCAAACCGTGCACTAATACATATAAATTTAAATTTTGTATCCTATTACTTGTGTTATTTTAAAAGATTGTCTTCCGAGACAAGTAACATAATATAACTTTTGTTGATAAAAACATGTAGCATTAGATATATTTTTATCTGTGCTTAATTATCAAACTAAATTAGAATCAAAGATTAAATCAAACCAAACAAAAAACATGAAATTAAATAAATTAGAATAGAAAGGTGTTTAGATCTCAAATAACATGCTTGCATCGTCTGTGAGGATGCTCCAGAAAGTTTGAAACATATCTACATATCTAGTTCGAGCACCCAAAAGTTAAAGGGATTTGATGATGATGCAAAGATCTAGTGTTCTCAAAACATTTTGAACACTCCAGCAAAGGAGTGAACAAGATTATTCATCGAATCAGGTGTGTAGTAAGTGGGCTATTTGAAAATGAAGAAGACAAGTTTTTTTTCATCTGGTCCGTTTACTGTTAACTTCAAGAATGAAAAAAATATTTTCCATAATGTGTAAAATTTGAGCATGGTTTTGAATTGAAAAAACACGCAAGAAGAGACATTTGATATTAAGGATCATGTTTCCCCATCTTCGTCCGCGGTTCCAACCACTACTACAAAAAGCATAATGGACCCCGGTCAAATATGATAATAAACCCCGGTTGTAGCACCGGGGTTGATAAGGGGGGAGGTCTATTCCGAATGTAAAGGACCCCGGTCGTTCAACCGGGGTACATATGTATATAGACCCCTGTTTAATTCAAAATAACCGGGGTTCCAAGCTAAAAAATACAAATAGACACCGGTTGTTTTGTAAGGAAACGGGTTTCAAATTTTTTTTTTATTTTTGTTTTTTAACAAAATCTGGCACCTACCACAATGAGACTCGAACCCACAACCTTGGGGTCCCCTCTAACACCTTGATACCGCTAGGCCAAAGACTCTTTTTTAATGAATTGATTAGGACAATAAGGTATAAATGTTTTAGTTAAAGTAAAGGACCCCGGTCATTTTGTTATACAACGGGGTAAATGTTGATTATGTACCCCGGTTTTTTTAAAAACAACCGGGGTGTATAAGAAAAAGTAAAGGACCCCGGTCATTTTGTTAAACAACCGGGTAAATGTTGATTATGTACCCCGGTTTTTTTAAAAACAACCGGGGTGTATAAGAAAAAGTAAAGGATCCCGGTCATTTTGTTAAACAACCGGGTAAATGTTGGATTATGTACCCCGGTTTTTTTATAAACAACCGGGGTGTATAAGAAAAAGTGAAGGACCCCGGTCGTTTTGTTAAATAACCGGGTGAATGTTGGATTATGTACCCCGGTTTTTATAAAAACAACCGGGGTGTATAAGAAAAAGTAAAGGACCCCGGTCATTTTGTTAAACAACCGGGTAAATGTTGGATTATGTACCCCGGTTTTTATAAAAACAACCGGGGTGTATAAGAAAAAGTAAAGGACCCGGTTACCTTGTTAAACAATCAGGGTGTATTAGCTAACACTTTAACGAACTTCAAAAGAACCCTGTTTTTTAGCTTTTTTTCTATCAACCGGGGTGAATATGGGGGGTCCATTATGCTTTTTGTAGTAGTGAACATTCATTTCCCATCCTCTTAAGGAAATAAGTTTATGTGTCCCATCTCCGAACTCATCAAGGATCAGGGACCTCTATTGAAAAATCATGAATTTGTATAAAATTTGAAAATTTAAAAGTTTAAATTTGTACAATATAAAAATGATACGTACAACGGATCCCGAATAATCGGTTCCTCCATTTTGTACATCCAGTCATTCCTAGAATAAAGCAATGCTATAATACTTATCCCTATGGATCACTATTATCATATTTAGTATTTACCCTGTTAAGCCAATAAGCTGGATTGAATGAAAACTTTATCATAAAAGTACTAACAAACAACTGATTGGGTCAGACAATATAAAAATAAATTAACTTCTTGCCATAAAACGAAGTTGCATTAATCAAATTAACATCATCAATTACTCATACCTATCATATCTTCAAATCTATTTTAAGCATAACAAACTCTCACATCCATGGCTCCATGCCATGACTACTTACTTTCTAAAATATTATCGTTATTAATAATAATGTGAGGCTTAGATTATTTGATTTAAAGACTGTAAGATCGATCAATCGTGAATTATAAAAAATTCGCGCTCCTTCCCTTTTTTTCTTCAAGTATATTTTCTTTTTGTTTATTATCTTTCTTTTATCTTGATACTTAGGAACACAATGTAAGATAATTATAAATCTTTATATGGATGTACTTTCACAAGACAACCGGATCAAAGATTCCTCATAATTTATTTCTTTTTACATGAGAGGCATCTCGTGTCATTTTAAAATTTTAATTTCAAATTAAACTACCATGGTCATGGTCTCCAACAAAATTTTATTTTCTACCAAATAAATCACCACATTCATACACACATACACACACGTACTATTAACCGTTAAAGTAAATAGTATCTTTAAAACAAATTAGAAGATATATTTATGATTATAAATTCAGGCTCACATATATTGTCGTAAACGTTTGATGTATGTAGATACTGTTCAATGACATACTTCAGATACGTATCGGAACTATATAAAATTTGTTTCAATCATGCGAATATGTGTATAGATATTTAAATCAAATATTTGTAAACAATTTGGTTGTAATGATCAATATTGAGTTAGACAATTAGGGGATGTTTGGTTTTAATTATTAAAAATGATCAATCTATACTATATAAAATAAGAAAATCACTTGGAGTTTCTGGACCATTGGATGGAAATAAATCAATGGTCCAAATTAATGACAACTCATAATTATTTATGAAATGTCTCTTATACTCTTAATTAAAATCAATAATTATACCTATGCCATTTTTTAATTCATTTTCCAAATTTACTACCTTAACTTAATTACATAAATTTTTTATTTTAATTTTTTCATTAATGAATTAATATTAAATTCATATTTACCTAAAATAAATATGTGTCATTATTATCCTTAATGATCATAGTTAAATTCGAATGTAAAAATTTTGATTTAAATGTAGAAGTGTAGTAAATAAAGTTAAAAATTTTTGTTAATTCTTTTGCTAACAAGATTTAAAATTTAATTGATAAAACTTCAATTGTGAATATGATAAATTTTGATTGTTGATTTTAGATATTCCATTTTTATATTTTATCATTTTCAAAATATATACACATTCATATAATTGAAGTTTTTTGTTCTTACATTGATATTTCATATTTGAAGTTAATAAAAATTAAAAGAAACATTTTTTTACAAACACATATTTTTCGTTTTTAATAATACAATATAATAATATTTTTTATTTAATGTCAAACAACTAAGTATTTTTTATCTTTAATTTAACTAGCTTTCAATTTTTTTATTTTAATTATATATAAATTTTATAATAATTTATTAAAATATAAAAAAATATGTATTTTCTAAATCAACCCATGTAATATATGGGTTGATTAACCTATCTATATCTATTAATAAAAGAAAACATATTTGTCAAGTGTCACTCTCACATCTCTTAAAATTTTTGATTTCCCGCCTTTTTTCCATAAATATGTTTCTAATTTTTACTAATTTATTATTAAGAAATATGAAATCTAATTCAAATACTTTCATATTTAATGCATACAATTAAAAAATAAAATATTTTAAATATTCTAATAATAATCTAAATTTATTTCTAAGATAAAAAAGTTAATATTTTGATGTTTAATTTTTAATCAAAACATATAATTTTTTATATCTTACAAACATGATATTTTCTTGGTGTAAAAAAAATCGAATGTAATCCATGATTTGTAATTTGCGGATTCATGTTTATTTATTTATAATGATATCCAACAACCATTAAGTAATAAAAATTTGTAAGTGTACGTTAATTATTTTAATTAAAGGTTAGTGTTTATGTTACTTTTTAAAAAAATGGATTTAGCTTACGTATTTTGGGTTTTTCTTATTTAGAAAAAAAGTAATTGAACTTATTGTATAAATAATTAGATAAAACTAGATTCCTTTTGAATTTTATGTAAATCGTGCACACAATTTTTTATTTTTTTTAAATTGAACTAATCTCACATGAGAAAATAAAATAAAATTAAGTTTGAATTAAAAGTTTATGGATAATCTTTTTCTTGACATCTTACATAGATAACATACAAAATTTTATAGTTGAAAAACATTACAAATGTTTAAGTTGAATTGAAATTTTGATAAAAAAAAATATATGTTTATATCATATGCATATAATAATTGTGTATTTGTTTATAACGTGTCGCATCCTCGCTTGATAATAATTCCGTTTTCTCGCCTTATTTTTCATATACAGTTCTTATTAATTAGTTATTTATTTTTTTAAAAAAAATTGAAGTTAAAATATAATTAAGTACTGCCTAATTTAACTCCTATAAATAAAAAATAATTTTTTTAATGATTTAAATAACTTTCAGAATTGACTTCTAATGTTAGCTAATTATGCATTATTTTATATGTTTAAAAGGTAAAAATAATGCAATATTTGATAATTTATTTTAAAGATTTTTAAATTTTATTTTGTGTAAAAAACAAATATTTATTTATACATAAAACCTAAAAATAAAAAGTTTTAAAAAGATGAGACACGATAAATACTATTCATACATTTTCAAAAATATAAAAATTTTAGTTATCATTAATAACAACATATAATACTATTTTCGTATTTTTTAGAAAAAAATTAACATTTTTGTATGTACTTGACGTTTTGTTTAAAATTTTGGTAAATGTTATTTATAAAATATCCACGTAATACGTGGGATACTAACTAGTATATTATAATAAAACAAAACAATTTATGTCATACCCAAAATTTTATTTTCCACATGTTTTTCCAAATTTAACACCTTAACTTAATTGCATTAAATTTTGACTTTATTTTTTTCATTAATTAATTAGTAATAAATTAGATTTTGTAACATTTAAAATTAATGTTTACCTAAAATAAATATCTATCATTATTATCCATAATAATCATAATTAGATCCAAATGTAAAAACTTGAATTAGTTGTGGAAATTATTATAATTATGTATAATAAAGGCAAACATCAAATGTCACGTGTCACCTCTACGTTCACCAAAAAGATAATTACAACTTATAAAAAATAAAAGATAGATACAATTTAACATTTAAAAAAAATAAAATAAATATACTCTATATTTTAATCTATAAATAATAAAAAATAAAACACAATTATTATTTTTGTATGTTTTTATTTTTACTCATATACATTTTATATAAATAAATTTAACTAAAAATATCCACGTAATACGTTGGCTATAAACTAGTTCTAAATGCAAATAATCAATTATTAAGAATGCAATAATAATTGATTATTTGCATTTAGAATTGATTCTATCACACTTTTTCAAAACCTAAAAAAATAGTTTATTTGCTTAATAGTTGATTATTTTGTAATTTTACAGGTTAAAATGCAAATCCAGACACTTTAAAAACTGATTATTTAATAATCATGATAGCCAACAACACCAATCACACTTTTTGTTACAACTTTTATTAGATTATTCGTTTACAAAACGTTGCAGTACTTTCCAAATGCAAAACCGAACACCACTAATTATTAGACCCGTCAATTATGAATAATGACATATATGTCCAGATTCTATTACATGCTTTTGTACATGATTTATGTAGAACATATTCTAATGATTACTTGTAAAGTTATATAGAGGTATACTTTATCCAAATAGTTACTAGGTTAAATTGAACATTTGAGTCTCTTATTATTATCTTTGCTGAAAATGGAAAGTAAATTAATACAAACTCTTGATCAAAATCAAAAGTATTCATTTTAAAAATGATCATTAATCAATAAAAAAATCAAATTTAGATAAAACTTTGTAAAGGTATGATTGAATTATTGAAAGAATTCATCATTTTTAATTATTTGTAATAGAATCTAAATTATTGACATTTCATAAGTCACATTTTTAACCGATCTTAAATGTCATTTCATTCTTTAACCAAAGAAACATAACATGTGTAATATAAAGTTCAATTACTATAGGTTTCATCAAAACAGCGTTATAGAAATGAAAGTGAAGGGGATTTGATGTGGTAGTGGGAAGAAGTGTGTCTATAACCGTCACAAAGCCAATGGCCACCATCAAAAGAAATTTGAGCATGTGTGTTATAATGTGTGGTTTCAAGTCCATTAGAAATTTTAAAAAGCGTACGGCCTGGATCTTTATTGATGTTTCATGATTGATTTAACTCTAGTAACACAATTTTTTCATTGGTATCATTGTCATTACGTTTTTCGTATAAGCTAAATTCTTAACTTTTAACGTATACCGATTATGAGCTTTTAAAGACACTTTATTATCATTTTGTATTTTCCAAATTTGATATAAATATTGAAAAATCCAATTAGTGATGATAAAAAAAAACTGAAACCTATGTAACAAAATAAGAAACAACAAATTTGGGTTGCGAAATTGGGTGTAGTGATAAAATAATTTTGTCAAGGACGGTTTTGGTACTCCCACGTTATCTAGCACGATTACTTGATCCGTTTAATTTAATAAGATAATTCTACCTATATATTACCCATGAAGGAGAGAGAATGTTATCTCCTTTGGGTAATCTCAGCCGTCCAAATTTATATCCTTCAATCTTGGCCGTAATAATTGATTTACTTCTGTTTATGCATAGAGTACTGTTATCCAATGCATCATACGGTTTTTTAACTGCTCATGCATGCCTTGCGATTAACTGAAAACCACCCATGTTCTCCACATTTCTAGCATATATTTTCTCAACCTCTCCGCCATTTTCTAGCCCAGTTTGAAGTATATTTATACCATGGATAAAAAGCTAAAAATATTGATTTGGCAAATCATTTGCACAACTAGAAGTCAAAGCGTTCTCTGCATTTTTTTGCATACGTTATACGTACCGATGGACTATCAGGTTAGATTTCAAAATTTTATTTCTTTGCAAACTTAAGATTTACGGTTGTTTATCTATTTAGTTTATCCTTACTCGCAGTCGAAGCTTTCTCTGCATTTTTTTGCATACGTTGTACGTACCAATGGACCATCAGGCAAGATTTTAAATTTTATTTCTTTGCATATTTAAGATTTATAATTGTTTTTCTATTTAGTTTATCCTTAATCAAGCCTCGCGTAACGTGCAACGTAAAAGTTAAACAAGACGATGATATCGACATAACCGATCAATGCAGTTCTAAAAAGGATGTTTCCTCTTTACCGGCCATCAGGCACCGGTAACGCAACCGCTTAGGTTTCAGTCGTTTACTCCATATGTATGGACGACTTCACCAATATGGTAACTACATTGGCGTAAATGAGATAACGACCGCCGGTTCGGTGTGGTGAACGTTTCATCTAGGCATACGAATCGTCGGCGACCGTCGTCGCTCGTCACCGGTAGGAGGGTTTTCAAACTATGTGGTACAACACAAGTAAAGATAAGGTAGAAAGAGAGACCTCCATCCTGCTACACACATATGCCGATTATTAGGTTTATAGATGATATTTGTATGAAGCCCGTGTACTAATATGTGTATACGGTTCATACCCATATGGCCCAAACCCGATTAGTTTTTAAATGTAAACAACCTGATTAAACATTATTTGAACATATTAATTTGTATGCATACTCACAATGTGTTTTATAAAGAAAACTATTTGTATTTGTTAATAACCTTGAACATTTATCTTCTACTTTTTTAAACACCATTTTGCTACATATAAATTAATTAAGTTATTTGTTCATTTTTTTTCATATATGTTACCTCTTTTATTTAACCACCAGATTTAGAATATTTATGTTGTTAATTAGCTACCAATTATAAGCAGTTTGGGTTATGTTGTCGGTATGAAAAAATAAACATGTTGCTTACAATGTATACTCTATTTTTATTTACTGATATCCAACCTATCTATATATTATAATAAAGCAAAAATAATTCATGTCACGTGTGAATGATGCAAATAATTATTCACTTGGATGACCATTCACATAAATATGCATTGAACATTCACATAATTTTTAAGGATACAGAAAGTGTGAATGTATATGAAATTCATATATGTGTGTGTGTATGTGTGTGTATGTATATTAGTAATATATGAATAAAACAGTATAGTACAACAAAAAAACTTAAAAAGGTAACAATGCATTTTCTTAAATATTTGTAACCAATTATATATAATTACCAGTCTACTAATATATGTGTGATATAATTATTTAATAAGTAAAATTAAAAACAATAATATAATATATAATGTTGTAAATACTTATTTAAAAAGGTAACTATGCATTCTGTTAAATATTTGTAACCAATTAAATATAATTATCAGTCTACTAATATATGTGTGATATAACTAACCAATAAGTAAAGTTAAAAAAAATATATAATGTTGTAAATACTTACCTTAAATTAAAGCAACTAGAAAACTATAATTAAGGTGTAAAACTATAATAAACAATAAAGTACAATAGCAAAAATTAAAATATTTAGAAAGATCAAATGATCAATTGGCTAATTCCGTAAAATATTATAATATAGGGAGTATTGGCTTAATAAATAAAGTCTTGGACTAAATCCATAATTTTCACCAACCCATAGGGATGAAATTTGTAATATACAGTCATGTGATCCATATTAAAACTTTAAACAAATGTCCAACAAAATCATTTCTGGAGTTAATCGACTACATCCATAATTTTATGGGAAGTTGCATAATAAAAGTTTCATTTTACCACGATAACAACCTAATATGTTATATTATTATTGCATGTCCATGTTAACATTTGGTTGTTTTTAAAATTTTATATTTACATATAAGAACTTAATAGTTCAATACTTATTACAAATATAAATGCTCAGTTTTTTTCTTATTTTATATCATATTTATTGTATCGATTTTACAATATGTAGTTCAATATTTGTTACATATAACTATTACTATTCATTATACTATTCCGGTATATAATCCTAATTAGTACGTATGTATAGATAGTTATTATTCATTTATATCTTAATCTTTTTATATCAATAATAAAGCTTGATTTTAGCAAGATGTTTTTTTGTATTACTAACGATCAATAATTGATTAACAATCTTAATATATACGAAATAGTTCAGCTTACCATTGTATAGTTACGAATATTAAAAACTTGTCATATCAATTTGTACAGTGAATACTACTTATCTATGAATATTGATGTTCTTCAGAGTTTGAGGATTTTACTTATATATGTGTAATTCTACAAATATATATATAAGAGTGTATATAAGTATATCCGATAATGCCTCGAATTTAATTGCCACATTTTACATGTACTACTAATTGATACCATGTCACCTACGTTAGTGTATCACATTATATATAACAATGTGTTACGGATGTCACATATATTGATATTATTGCTTACAATTGGGTTATCTTACTTCATGTACTTAACTGCACATTCTTAATTTCACCATAAATGTATGTATTCATGTATTGTAGTTCCGTACAATGGCATGTTAGTATATACTTTTTGGTATGAAAATATTGTACTTGTTACGATCGCTATCGAGCGCAAGGTTCATTCATATCCATTGGTACCATCAATTAAAAGTCTTGTGCACAAAATGACAAGTTCCCAACTGATGATCGATATGCTTGTATTATTTACTATGCTTCATTATATTGTTTATTGTTTGGTCATATAGTGCGGAGTAACGTTAGCGTATTAACTTTTGTATTATATCATGTTAGATGTTGTTGGCAAAATCATATATGGTCGTCGATTTAGTGCGTCATATTTAAACTTGAGCTCTTCGTTTGAAGTACTATTGCAAGATGACACGTAAGTCTATGTTTTTATTCTGTTATCGATATTTTATTTTATATGGAATATTTACTTAACATTTTTATTTTCTTTTCTAACAATAAAAATTGTATGTATAGAGGATATGCAATAAAGATCAAGTTGTATGACACACCACAGACGGAATATGTGAAGTTCTATCAAGCTATGGTCACAAACACTAAAATATATGTTTCGCATGTTACCCTTATGCATTTCGACTCAAGTAAGTTTTAATATATTTCTTATAACTTCAGTTCTATATTAATATATATCATTCAAATTTCAATATTTGTTATTTATACTTTATAAACTTGTCAGTTAATGTGTTATTCTCGACGGATTTAACGAAGACAGTGTTCGAACATGCGATGCCAGCAACAGAGATTATTAAAAGGATGTTGCGAGATTGGTGTTTTATTAACTTTTCGTTGTTGCATGCTTTTTCTAATGGTTTGTTATGTTGATGTATTTTGTCTTCGTAATAATTGTTTATTTTGAGTATATGATTAGACATCTTATGGTGTTTAAATGCTTATATATGATAAGTTTATGTACGTTAAACTTACTTTAGTGACATACAACGTTTTCCTGTGCACCGCACGGGTATTACACTAGTTATAAACTGTTAACATCATTTATATGAGATATATAAATATAAATATTCTAAAAGTTTAACATAAAACGAATTATATTACTCAAAAAATTAAAATCTTGATATATAGTTTTAAATCACCAGGATTTTATAATTTTAGTAATTTAAACTTTATATAATCAAATTACACAAACATAGTAAAGTTAGTAAAGCTATTTTATTAATCGTAATATAGTTTTAAATCATTATTAGTATTGTAATTTTAGTATTTAGTTTTGTATAATCATAATGTGATTTTCATTGGTATATTTTCTCTTGAATATGTATTTAGAGGTATTATAATTCTAGTATAATTAGTTGGTATACTGTAATTTACTTACTATATCTTTTAAGATTCCAGATTTGGTTTGTTGGTAAATCGTTGTTGATCTTTTCGGTTTTTTTAAATTGAATAATGGTTAGTGAAAAACTGAAATTCAACATTTAAGGGGTGTTTGGTTTTGCGTTATGAACCAGATTATCAGCTTATTACGTTACAATAACGCAAATAATTAGTTTCAAGTGTTTGGATTGCATACGTTAATAAGTGATTATTTGCGTTTAGCGTTAATCTTACCACACTTTTTCATAAGTTAAAACTTGTAGCTTATTTGCTTCATAAGTGATTATTTGGTCATTTTACAAGTAAAAACGCAAATCCAAACACTTTAAAAACTGATTATTTGATAATTATGATAGCAAACAGCAGAAGCTAAACCAAACACTACATTTCCTGCAGCACTTTTTGTTACAGCTATTATCTGATTATTAGTTTCCAAAACGCTACAACACTTTTTCAAACACAAATCCAAACACTCTCTTAATTAACTATTGTTGCGGTAAATATCCCGGCTTACCCACTGTAAATCCTTAATTACGCCCCGTGGTTTTTAACTGGTCACAAGGACAAGGTAACCAATTACGGTCCGAAACCATTGTGTTGCGATCCCTAAGCTATTAACTATAAAATTTAGTTTTCAGAATCAAGAAATCTTTTTTTTGATAAAAACATTGTGTAGGCACAAAGACTGAAAGTTAAAAAAATATGTTAGTAGATTCACCTCTAGCAGCTCGACACGTGTTAGATGCATTGAAAGTTGGTGACAAGTGACAGAAATCTACGCGATCTTGACATGGTGGAAAACTCCAGGATAATATGACCCACGCGCTTGGCTGCAAGTGGGTGTCTATACCCTCTTCATTTCTTTTCTTGATGCTTCTTGCTTTGCTTGTGTTTGTTTATCAAATAGGTTAAAAGCATCAAGCTTTGCCTTTCAAGATTCAAATAATTAAATTTAAACACCGCCCCCAATTTTCATATCTTCTTATGCAAACCAAAAGCCTTGAACCCTAGAAACCGAAGTTTTCCTGTTTGTGCTTTTTTTTTTTCTAAAATATTTTCCTGTAATCTTTTTATATCATTTTTTTTTATAAAAACTTTTGAGTATGATCAGTACGTTGATCATCGTTTTTAAAGCTTGTACATGTTAGAATTCTCGTTTGATTTTTTGGATCAGATAAAGAGAAAAGATTGAGAAAGATAGAAAAATAATAATGGGTAGGGGAAGAGTGGAGTTGAAGAGGATAGAGAACAAGATAAATCGGCAGGTGACTTTTGCAAAGCGTAGAAATGGGCTTTTGAAGAAAGCTTATGAGCTCTCTGTTCTTTGTGATGCTGAGGTTGCTCTCATCATCTTCTCTAATCGTGGCAAGCTCTATGAGTTCTGCAGCACCTCCAAGTACTCTCTCTCTCTCTCTACATCGATCTACCTTTGTTTGTTTGTTTTTTTTAAAACTCTTTTGCAGAGTTGAGAATACGGGTTCTTATGTTAGCTGGATTCATGATGGGTTTAGCTGTTTGAGCTAAAAGTTTAGAGCTTTGCTCATTTTTACGAGAAATTTTCTTAAAAGTTTAATTCGCATGTAGGTTAGATCGAGATAGGCTTTTGATCTGCTAGTTTTGATCCAAATCTTCTTATATGTCAGGCTCATTTAGCATACAAGTTATAAGAATCACCACATAAAATCCAAGAAGAATCAATTCAGTTTCTTGATTAAGCCAATTAGTTTATTAATCGATCTACTATGCTGGCTGCTAGCTAGGTTAAACTAACTTTGCTGCATGATTTTTCTAACAGGAATAACTATTCTGCTATTTCTTTAAAATGTTTCAGAATCTTAAATTTCGTTCTTGAATAATCCCTTGTGATCTACCTGTATTTGTTTTGTATTAACTTGTAGGGTTTCCTTCTTGAAGCTGCATATTTGAGTTGAATCCATAAGATTCGGATATGGTCGGCCTAAAGAAAAATTTTGTTCTTAATTAACTAATTGTTTAGGATCCTTAAATTGGCTCATATTCCGACTCAAGTTAGGAATACACATTGATTTGATTTCATGCAAGCCACATATGAGATAGGAGATGATGTTATAATAACTTAATTATATATAATTAAGCATGAATATGGTGACTTTAATTTCTTGCTTCTTTGAATTCATTAGCATCCAGCACACTAGTTTAGTAGTTTCTCAATGGTGATTTTGTATATAATTCAAGGCCATATTGTACGTACCATCATTATGCAACAAGTGCAGGCATAATATTTGTGTTTTAGTTTTTCTTTGATGAGGCGAGTCCAAGAAAGGTAATTAGACCATTGTGTTGGTCTTTAATTCCTGTTTCTTGACTCAATCCCAAAACCTAGCTTCATCAATATTTAGTAGTGTCCTTTGACCAACCAATCTATCGATCCTAGTTTTGTCTATAACGAGAGGGTGAAGAAATATGTAAATGAATGCTTTTATGAAAGCAAATATCACAAACATGAACCAAGTCTGCGATCTTCCACGTAAGAGCTTGATGTCTCATTGTTGATCTCTTAATGAAATTGTCAAAAGATCATTTATACCATATAATGACTTCTTAATATTTTCATTAAAAAGTAAAAAAGTACACTCAAGTATTTAAGTTAATTAAAGGTTCGTCTTGTCATGGGCGGACCCAAGTGGTTGCCTGTGGTGACCAGTCCTTCCGCCAAAAACTTTGTTTCGTAGTGTAATTTTTAACGATTTTTTGTTTCTACAACTGGTGATTTTTTGAACGTACAACCGTGTTTTTCAAATATCATCACAATTTAATCAAAAAGTTTTATAACCTTAAACAATCAAATAAATAAAATTGTAGTATAGTTATTTATAATTTAATGTAACAAATAAAAAAATAATGAATTAATTAAAACCAAAAGTAAATACTCAATAAACCATTATTATTTATAATTTTGATTCATTTCACCATATCCGTTACCATTATTCTTATTTAATCTCAAAATTTATGAAATTTCAGTTAGTATATTATCTGTTATTAATCCGATCAGACAAATCCAATTAACAAAATTATAAAATATAAAACACGGCTCAAATATATGCAACCAGCGACCGAATATCCAAGGTCCGCCACTGCAGTGTAATGTGCAAATGGGCAAGGGGAATAACATCTTGTAAACATATGTGTCCTTGCTCAAACCTTGACAGGGTTTCTTTTTGCTCTACAATATTATGTGTACAAGATAAATAAAAATATGCTAATTAATTAAGACAAGCTATGTGTAGAACATATATATTTGTATAACTCTAGAACATGAAAAGCTAAGCATATTAAGACTAAGGAGTACCGATCAAATACCAAGGGTTCTAGACGAGTAATGGATCGACTTAGTATAATACTATATACATATGTGCCTAACATTGGCCTGATGCATGCACGTACGAGACATTGTGCAATACATGAACTATTACTTGATTCATATCTCGTTTGAGACAAACATAAAGAGTGCATGAATTGATAATTAACACATCGAATTGATATTGATAATGTTCAAATGTTGGAAGTACGTAGGGATAATTAAGTAGAATAATGTATCTAAAAGGTGAAGCATGTGTTTGGTGTTAAAACAATCAATCACTCGAATCAGACAAGTTTGGAGTTCTTGAAATATATTTGTTACAAATAATTGAGGTACAAATTTATTATAAAACTAAAGTTACAATGTGTTTTATATTTATCAATGACAATTGTTTGTATTATTAAACACAAGTAAAGTAAGTTGGCAAAAGTTGACTTGCTTTCATTAGTTTAAGGGTATATTTAGCTACATATTGTTGTTGTGTGTTAACGTTGTTGCACCTTTTATGAGCTAGATTTTTATGGGATTTAAGTGTTAGTTATAGCTAGCTAGTACTTGGTAAAAGTATAGTTGTAACTTAAAATATATAATGTCACATATGAAATTAAATGTGTTTAGGTTTGTTATTTGATAATGTAAAAAGTAATTTTGTTTTAATAAAAATCCCAAACTATTTTAAGGAACTTATTTTTTAGAATAAAGTTAAAGCTTTCCTAACAAACAATTATGTTTCAAAAAATAAAGGTTTGTATATATATGCTCCCAAAAGCTCAATGGGTGATAATTAATTTCCAAATTTGTTGGTATTACATAAAATGAAAAAAAAAAAATCAAGAAGTTTTTACTCAATATATTCTTAAAGATTTAAAGTTCCAAAGGAAATAATTTGGAAGAATTTCAGTAAATAACATGATAACCACCAATTTTTTTGGTATTACATAAAAATAAAAAGAAATCAAGAAAAGTTTTTACTCGAAATATTCTTAAAGATGTAAAGTTCAAAAGGAATTCATTGGGAAGAATTTCAGTAAATAACATTAATTAGCAAGCTAAATAGGGATTCAAAACTCAAATGAAAGAGATAATCATAACATTAAACAAAATTATCAGCCTATGGATCAAATGATCAATCATTAAAATAATTATTGACTAAAAAATGTAATTTAAAATAAGGGGGAATTTCATATATGTCCCTCTAAAACTGCATAATATCATATATACCCAAGTCAAAAAAAGAATTTCATATATATCCTTCTAAAACTTCATAATATCATATTTACCCAATTTAAAACTTTAATATCATATATACCCTTGAGTAAATTACACGAATGGTCCATGTGGTTTGCCCCTTTTTGCGGGTTTGGTCCCTAAAACTTTGAAATTACACGGATGATCCCTAAAATGAGATTTTCTCACGCAAATGGTCCCTGGAGTTAACTTTTCTGTTAGGTTGGTTAAGTCACAAGGGTATTTTCGTCATTTTCAATCTCAGGGACCATTTGCGTAATTATTAATTACTTATCATGGACATGACATTACCACCGGTCCACCACCATCCACCGCCACCACCACCTCTCCCACCACCGTAAAAAGTATTGATCTTGATGCCTGGATCCAACCCAATAATTCTAGCTAGATAAACGACATCGTAATCAGAATGGAGTGGTTGAAGAGGCGGAAGAAGGAGAGGTTGCGGCGGAGAATGGCGATGAAGGTGCAAAGCGTGTGAAGTAACCGCGTCAGGTAGAATATGTACAACCAGAGGGACGTGTGCGTAGAGGAAAGCAATGGAGCCATTAAAATGCTGTTTTTTTTCCGGCGCCAGAACCAATGCGTGTCTTGGTGGCAGCGGAGAAGACGATGCCGGTGAATATGGTGGCAGAGATGAGAGCCATGGCGAGGGAGTGTACGGTGGGGATAGAGTCCGAGAGGAACTAGGCGACGACGGATGGAGGTGGTGGTGGCGATGGATGGTGGTGGTGATGCCAAAGAGATACAGATACACGTACAATACACACACTAGTATGTGTAATCCTAAAGAGAATTTGTGGGCTTTTTTTTTCGGAGAAGAGAGATTAGATGGAAAGAATGAAATATAGAAAGGACAGGTAAGAGATTAGAGAACAGAGATGGGTGGAGCCAAAAAAAAGAGCCACAAACATTCATGGTTTTCACACACTGGTGCGTGTTTTCTTTGAAATTTTTTTTTTCTTTATAATGTAAGGATGTTGATGATTTCAGGGAATGGGAAGAACTCAAGAGCCTGAGAAAGAAAGCATATTTTTTTTACTTTGATTTGAGGAAAAGTGGAGAGGGAGGTGAAGAGGAAGGACCAGGTGGAGTATTTAGGATGGGAACATTAATCACGGTGGTTGGTGGTGGTGGTGGTGGCGGTGGATGGTGGTGGTGATGCCATGTCCATGATAAGTAATTAATAATTACGCAAATGGTCCCTGAGATTGAAAATGACGAAAATACCCTTGTGACTTAATCAGCCTAACAGAAAAGTTAACTCCAGGGACCATTTGCGTGAGAAAATCTCATTTTAGGGATCATCCGTGTAATTTCAAAGTTTTAGGGACCAAACCCGCAAAAAGGGGCAAACCACAGGGACCATCCGTGTAATTTACTCTATACCCTTTAAAACTTTTAAATATATCAAATATATCCAAATTATTTATTTATTCTTTTTTATTACTTCACAACTAATAATAAATATTCATTAATAAAGAAATGATCAATCTACCCTTTTTATTTCTTAAATTTTATAATGTCGTATTTACCCAGTTGAAAACTTTAATATCATACATATCATTTTAAACATTTAAATATATTAAATATATCCAAATTATTTCTTTATGATTTTTTATTATTTTAAAACTCATAATAGACATTTTTTAATATTTTTCCTATATACGTGATATTTTCAAACTTACCGGTACTCTCATCGTGAGTTCTTCACCATCGAGAATAGGGCTCCCATACACCACCCTCTCTCTCTATCATATATATATATATATATATATATATATATATATATATATATATATATATATATATATATATATATATATATATATATATATATATATATATCTGTGTGTGTAGCGTGTGGCGTACTGGCGTGTGTATGATTGTTTTTCGTTGATCACCTTAGTTTATCAGTGCAAAAATGTGTTATCATGCCTCCATGGGTATCTTTAGCAATGTAGAAATATACTGGAGTTAACTCCCAAAGGGTTAAATCGGCAAGAACTGCAACCCCAAACGGTCCCAAATTTTGGGAAATGGCTTCTGCAATAATTCAAAAATATCCCGTATATAGGAAAATATATAAAAAAATGTTTATTATGAGTTTTAAAATAATAAAATATCATAAAGAAATAATTTGGATATATTTGATATATTTAAATGTTTAAAAAGGTATATATGATATTAAAGTTTTCAACTGGGTAGATACGATATTATAAAGTTTAAGAAATAAAAATGGTAGATTAGTCATTTCTTTATTAATGAATATTTATTATGAGTTTTAAAGTAATAAAAAAGAATAAATAAATAATTTGGATATATTTGATATATTTAAAAGTTTTAAAGGGTATACATGATATTAAAGTTTTAAATTGGGTAAATATGATATTATGAAGTTTTAGAAGGATATATATGAAATTCTTTTTTTGACTTGAGTATATATGATATTATGCAGTTTTAGAGGGACATATATGAAATTCTCCCTTAAAATAAAGTACACCAAATATATATATGTCAAGAAATGTTAGCCATACAACGAGTTGAAGTCAAGAGGCACGGATTGATGTACTAAACGAGGGCCTAGACATTGGTCGTACAAGAACACGAGACTAGCTAGGAAACTACATAAGCAGCAGAGTGGCTGCAACAGGAAGAGACAGGTGATCGAGATGAAGGCAACACTGCATACGAGCAAGGCTCGACCATAGGAGGCAAATTAAGTTAGCACTTAGAATAGTCTATTATACCATAAGCAAGTATGTAGGAGGAAATGTGTGAAAACCTTGTGTGCTCTCGGTCACTCTAGAAAATATGGGTTGCAAAAATGCTCGGATATTCTGAGAGTCGTGAAACACTTTCAGATTGAAGTATTTCGACGGTACGATCGAAATCCCAATCGGATAAAACTCAGAGAAAAACGAACAAAGAATATGAAAATGTTTCTGATTTTCGTGTACCATCCAATGACCAAAAACGGGGGGTAATTATTTGGCGGGTAACCGCCAAAATGGCCAACCGCCATTTTAACCGCCAAAAATAACCATAATTCGAATTTAACCGAATTTGGGGTCCAATTCGGATCATCCGAATTCGGGTCCAATTTCGGATTCATCCGAAATTCGCATCAAATTTCTTAAAGCAATTCGAATTTAACCGAATTTAAGCTCGACCCCAGCCAGGGGCTCTGCCCCCTGGACCCCGCTACCAGGGGCTGCCGCCCCTAGAACCCCGCTATCGGGGGCGCTGCCCCCGAACCCCCGGTAATTAATCTTAAACAATATTGGACAAGTGTGCACTCCGCACCAACCCAACTTGTACATTATGTAATAAGATTATTTTGGTCAAACAAGTTCATCCCATTACACTTAAATAATATTGGTGATAAATCACCAACAGTCACTTCAATCAATATTCTTTGTCATCAATAGGAAAAAAATTTTATATCTTATACTCGATGACCTTAATTAATTATGATTTGGCCTAGTTATGCATCAATGATACATTATCATGAGAAAAAACCATAGGAAACATCCAAGATTATTTTGAAATGGATTGCTTCTCTGGCAGGGTCATGTGTTTTCTGCTAATCAGTTGTTTCCAAATACTCATTTGTGATCATGAATAGCTATTGAACCGGCCAAACAAAGTCTTTTTCTTTTGTGTTATATATCAAAACAACTTACTTTGTCATCAGCACACGTTAATTTATCAAAGTTGTCTTGATGATCAGCATGCTCAAGATGCTTGAAAGGTACCAAAATTGCACTTATGGTTCAATGGAAGTTGACACATCAGCTACCAACACTGAGGTAGCCTTTTACTTTGTTCCTTAATTTGCAGTTTCAAACGTTACATAATTCATATCCTGATAAGTTTTATGTGATTCCTTAGCAAAACAGCTACAAGGAGTACATGAAAATGAAGGCTAAATATGAGTCTCTACAACAGTACCAAAGGCAAGTTTCGTATCGCTTTTTACAAATCTATAACATATAGATATGCTAATCAAACTTACAAGTTACAAGATTCATATATATGACAGGCAAGTTTTTGGAGAGGATCTGGGGCCACTGAGTCTCAAGGAACTTGAACAGCTAGAACGTCAACTAGACTCTACTTTGAGGCAAATCCGATCCATAAGGGTAAACGTACATTTCCATATCCCTTTTGCAATTTACTAATGAAATGATGAAAGTTTCTTAATTTTGATCTTCAAGGCTTCAATATGATATCTGTGATTGAGCATTGTCTGGTAAAACAATTATATGAAGACTTCACAAAAACTAGAAAATTGTGGCTATTTTTAATCTTCTAATTGCTTTAGTGATTGCTTAAAGTGCAGACACAATCAATGCTAGATCGGCTTTCTGAACTGCAAGTTAAGGTATTTTTCTAAATCTCCCTTTGAATTCATATATATAATTCTGGATGATGAGTTATTACAAGCGAGTCGATGAAACAGGAAAGGATGTGGCTTGAAGCTAATGAAGATTTGCAGAATAAGGTAATAAGCAATATATAACATCCATATATATACCACACATTTGACAAGCATAAAACACTTCACATTATTTTAGATAATCATAAAGGTAAGTTTTTAAACATATAAAGTCAAAGAAACACCTCTTGTTTTAGCAGCTGGAAGAGGTATATGCAGAAAACCAAGCTGCAGGACCATCATGGGCAGCAGGTAAAAACTGTTCATTTGAACAACAACGTCAGCACCATCACTCCCAGGATTTCTTCCAACCTTTAGATTGCAACTCCAATTTGCAAATCGGGTAATCCGTAGACAAGATTTTGTTTGTTTCATTTTTTTTAAATCTGGTGGGGTATGATCGATCTTTTGTTTTTCATTGCATCGACCCACAATCTATATCATGTCGATCTTTCTTAAGAGACTCAATTAAAAACAATCAAGAACTAAATTGTATTCGATGGACTTTAATTCACAGGTATAATGCAGTTGGTTCAAGCCAGATAATAGCTGCAACAAATGGGCAGAATCTGAATGGGTTAGTCCCAGGATGGATGCTTTGAGTTTCACATGGTCAACCTTGTCCATTCTTCTGCAACATATATATATAATTATGAATTTGAATAAAGTTTTTTTTTTGTCTGAATTCCAGGATTTATACTAATCCTTGTAAGACTTACCTAGCATTAATTATGAACACAACAAGAACAATCTATTTATTAATTTAAGCTCATCAATTAAGATGGTGGTGGATGATTGATTATACAAGTTTTTTTGTTCTTGAAGTTTGACTTATTTTTCAAGATTTGTGAAGTCCATGTCTTTTAGTTTCTGTTGAAAGTATGAAAAAGAATAAAACGTCAAAAACTCCATGCGTATAAATAAGCATATTCTGGTTCTTGGCAGAGAAAGTGCAAACGTCTTAGCGTAATGAACCACTTTCAATTTCAAAGGCTGGATAAATGCTCTAGAAATTGAGGTTGATTTGAAGTTTGTTGACTGGGAACCGTACCTTTTCCGCATTTCCTATAAAGAAATTGATTAATTGTATGGAACAAACTAGGGTCAGAAACTTCTGAACGTGAGCCTTCAATCCCGAATTCAATAAATCATAAAAGCAGCTTGAATTAGCCCATTTTAGAATAGAGCAAAATAACTGGTTAAGTTGTGTTATCAGGTTGACCTACTCATATTTTTCCTTCGACCCCAACTTTTAGATAGTTGGTTCACTTAGGACTCTTCATCTTGAGTCTATAAGAGGTTTATATATACATACATGCGGCTAGAACCTTTCAATTCCGTAAGAACGTGAGAACCACTCCAAAATGCATAAATTTGTACATCAAATGCACAACTTTGAAAATTAAATTTATGACTTAAAACCATTATTGGTCTTCAATGTTAATAAATATCATAATCTAACATTAAAATTATCTTTA